>CARXXK010000003.1:24848074-25448074 GCA_949089665.1 Macrosiphum euphorbiae | reverse complement strand
CACCGAAAACATAAATATACAAAATTTTATTTTGTTAACTTTTTTTTTTAAATCAACTTATCTTAATCACTATTGCTAGGTTAAAAATTTTAATTTTTGAACCGTATAATATATATTATATACCTATTTCTAAAATATCGGCAAACATTGAATTCGAAATTGTTTCATATTAGGCATCTAAAGCGTGTATTTTAAGAACATATAGTACCTATAATTGGTAAGTTAAGGTTTTATTTTTATGATTTTTAAATCACTATTAACAACCTTATTTAAAAGATAAATAATATAAATTTATAATCATTTTCAAAAAAATAATGACTTTATGTGTTTTAATATTGGAGTACAGTATATTTTTACTAAAATAATATTTTTAAATGGGTAGACACATCTATACCAATACAAAGTAATTAATCAAATTGTCTTTATTTTAAAAAATACATATTATTCTAAATAAAAATGACCAAGGAACTTTTTTTAGTTCAAATTAACAACATACATTGTACACTGCCACTTATGTTAAGGATAAAAAAAAACCTCTTTTTGTACATACATTAATGTACATATTATTATAATCAAATGTTTTTATTTAATGAACCAATAATTTCAGCTCTTAAAATTAGATTTCTATAACTCCATTATTATTTATTCATCCAATACCTACTTAATATTATTTATTTATTATTTATACTTCGATAACATAAGTGTACATGATTTAAAAATGCTATATTGATTAATTATTTTTAACCGATATAATTATAGTTGAATATTACAGCTTTTACTTATTTTTATTATTGGCTAAATTTATTTTAAAAAAAAAATCTGATGTTCTGAATGTTTATTCAACATACAGTAGGTATATTAATTAAGTAGTCAAAATAGTGATAAAATGTTGATGAAAAAAATAATCAAGTTCATAACATTTTATCTTAACTTTTAATTAAATGTCAATTTATGATACGAAAAAAATCAATTTTTATGATATATAAAGGTTGAAAAATATATAATTTAATATAATAGGTACTTTATTTATGTAAGTTTACATATGTATAAAAATGCATCTTTTACAAATTTTTAAAAAGTTTTTTTCACACACATTATATAAAATCTGATGTTCTGAATGTTGATTCAACATGGAGTATATCAGTAGTCAAAATAGTAATAAAATCTTGATGAAAAAAATAGTCAAGTTCATAATATTTTATCTTAACTTTTAATTAAATATAAATTTACAATAAGAAAAAAATCAATTTTTAAGATTTATAAAGATTAAAAAATATATAACTTAATATTAGGTATAGGAACTTTCTTTATGTAAGTTTATGTATATAAATGCATATTTTACACATTTAAAAATAATTCTTTTAACACACATTAAATAATTTTTTTTACTTAAAAGTGTTAATAGATATTATACAGTCGGTTCCAATGATATTGAAATAATAATCAGAAACTGTTATTTTCATGGCCAATTATAAATAATATATTAATATGATAACACAATGAGGACTTATATGTTATTATGAATTGTAAAAAAAGTTGTAATTGAGCTCTCGTGAATGAAATTCATTCCAATTTATCATATCAATTAATTGTACGTAATAATTAATTCACTTAATTTTGGAGGTTTCATAAAATAGACAAAAAGAATCCATTCAAAAAAAAATTATAGGCATGTACCTACATGAGACACTCTCTGTTGAGTGTAAATATTTATGTATATATAAAAAAAATTAAAGGTTTAATTTATCAATTAATGTTGTTTTAATTCAGTGTTAAGTCAGATAATGCAGCTAGTATACCTATTATAAAAATATATAGGCATCTATGTATGTATTGTATATAAATTAAATGGAAACATTAAATTTAACACGATTTAAAGTAGCTTGGAATATTGGCTACATATTTTGACATTTTGACATTATTTTACAGTATCATCATTAAACACAAGATAAATTAAAAAGTCAGTTAATCGCATTTACTTTGTTCGTGATTCTTTTTACTTTCCAAAAATCTGAGTGGTACTATTTGGAAACCATTATTTTGAATTCATTTATTTTAAAATTTAAATATAACTGACCGTATTTTACAATTTAGTTTGTCAAAATTACACAAGTAATTTCATTTCTCATTCAGATTGCAAAATTTAATAATTAAAAATGTAATTTAATGTCAAATAATCATGACACAATTGTTTTTAAAATTCGACGATTAATATTGTCAGCATAAAAAGTAATATGTAAGATTCTTAACCGATTATTATAGGTATCCAATCAGAGTGAGAATAGTCAATATTAAAAAATGGCAATTCAAACTTAAAATATTTAATTAAAATTAAATTAAATTGACTATCGCTGTATGAAAACTATAGAATAGATTAAGTTAAAAATAGAAATAATTTATCGGTAATTTATTGTTAAATTATATGTAGAAAAATATTCAATAGCATTACATATTTATTAAGAAATAATTGATAAGCTAAATGTATATACATTTTTCAGAATTTGCACAAAGTTATAATACACAAAGTTTTAAATTCTAAGAAGAGCGACGAATGTATTGATCATAATAATATATGATATATAGGTACAATGAAAGTTTTATGTTTTATGACATTTTACAAATGTCAACTTTAAGAGCAGTAATAAAGTTTCAATTTTCTACGTTAAGGTTGGTTTCTAGTGACAAATTAGATTTAGTTAATACTTAAACCACTTATAAAAAGCCTCAGTATTTTTCGAAATTATCGAGTAAAACTAAAATAAAATTGAGAAGAAACTGGAATTTCTACTCTAAACCATTTTTTGAATAAATCAATTTTGTTTTCAAATATTTTGGCTCTTTTAAGCATTTGAAGTCTTACGAAATTCTTATGATTTATTGAGGTAGTTTTAAGATATTTATAACCACGAAACCTACTCACATCATTATATATACGTTTCTATACCTACGTCCTGTAATATTGATTATAAGTTAATAATAATAATTGTAATTTAATAATATAATATAATACATATTATTATAATCTGAGAACGTTAATTGGAAAAAAATTAGTCCGTCCTAACCATATTACTAGTAAAAAAATAAATTACCATAGTAGTATATAATTAAAAGAAATATATTATGTAAATTATATTGTTAAAATATATGTAGAAAAATATTAATAGCATTACATATTTATTAATGTAAACATTGATTGCTAAATGTAATACATTTTTCAGAATTTGCACAGTTATAATTACATATAGTTTTAAATTCTAAGATAGAGGACGAATAATATTAAATTTATGAATAAAAAAATGAAACTTGAAGGTACCAACTAAAAGTTTAAAAGTCGTCATGTTAAGGTTGGCAGTGGCACTAGATGTATATAGATTTAGTTAATACTTAACCATTATAAAAAGCCTCAGTATTTTTCGAAATTATCGAGTAAAACTAAAATAAAATTGAGAAGAAACTGGAATTTCACTTTAAATTTTTTGTTCAAATATATTAATATGTTTCAAAATATTTGAAGTCTTACGAAATTCTTATTATTTATTAGGTAGTTTTAAGATATTTATACCACGAACCTACTCACATCATTATAATATACAGTTTCTATACCTACGTCTGTATATTGACTTATAAGTTAATAATAATAATTGTAATTTATAATATAATATAATACATATATTATATCTGACGTTAATGGAAAAAATTAGTCCGTCCTACCATATTACTAGTAAAAAATAAATTACCAATAGTAGTATAAATAAATTATATGAAATATTCTTATTAAAAATGGACTCTGGCAAACAGTTTTCTCTCAGAATCGTTTTTTGCATGCAATATGTATTATCTCAATAAATTCAAGTTTAACACATATAATACAGTGTTCTACTAAATTAAGAGGTAATTATACACTCAAAATCGTCTATGTTATTATATATTTATACCAGAGCGATATATTGTGCCATTCTATATTAGTTTAAAAATAAAAGAATAAAATAATAATACTGACAAAGTGTATAATGTAAACAGTTATTGAAAAATAATCATTTTTTATCATTTATACATGTATAATTGAATATATTTTTGAACTGTTTAATAAGGAAATAATATTAAATTCAATGAATAAAAAAATGAAATCTTGAAGGTACCAACTAAATACCGCCTAAAATGTCGTCATGTAGACTAGACGTCGGCAGTCGGCACTCGATGTATATAATTTATTAATAATAATATTATATTCAGTATTTAATATAGGTACACCTTATATTATGATATCTAATATAGCAATTTAAATTTTATTGTTGCATATTATATTAAAATGTTCAAAATAGATAATTATCTAGAAATTCGAAAAACATTTAAACACGTGTGCCCAAACAAATTTAATGCGTTATTAATTAATTTTATGGTACAGCAGGTTATGATAATATCAATAGGATCATCAAATATATTTTAAAACTAATTTACAATAATCACATTAATACCTATTCGTACTGTTATGATAATACAAAGTTCAAATAATATCACTTCAACACGCTTATAATGCCTAATGAAATATTGATACATCGATTATAATATAATATACAGGATGATTTCCTAATCATGCCACCACCCTTTTATGATTTATTTTTTCATTATTTAAAATTTTATTTTTGGAATTTTTAAAAATAACTAAAAACCATAATTTAAAATACTTTCATTTTAGATAAAGTATATATTTATAGATCATTATTTTCAGTTACTTAGATGTTTTATACCATTTAAAGAGTGTCCTGAGGTAATATAAACTCATTGTTTTAAGTTGAGAACCACCTTATTCTACTATAAATTTATTGATAGTCGGATGATTTTTTTTTAAATATTGAATATTGATGCATCTAAATCAAAATTTGAACGAGTAGGTATAGTTTCTACTTTCTGAGTTATTTTTATTTTTTTATTTTTTTATTTATATATTTCAACGTCTAACAGCAATTAATGAGCTTTATGTAATAACGATATTGGTCCTTTTTAATGGTTTTATAAAAAATATAAAACAAATGTACCTAATATACTTAACACTTATTAATTATTATACTCTGGTAATTTATACAAAATATAACATTTTAGTAAACTAATATTAATTAATATAATTTAAAATCATTATAGAATATAGGCCCATATCTTCTAAGTTAATTATCAACAATAAATTACTATCCTTAGTTCGTAAAGATAATTAACTCAGAAAATACTCGTTAAAATGTCGACTTAAATGCATCAACATTTAAAAAAACTATCAGTTTCTAACAATTATTTACAGTAGAAAAAGGTAGAAGTTAATAATTAAGAAAAATAGAAGTTCATACCACCAAAAGACACGAACCTTAAATGGTAAAACAATTTTAAGTATTTTAAAACATGGTATGTTCATCTTTTTGTAGGTATACTTAAAAATTCCAAAAAGAAAAAGAAATTTTAATATTATATTCATTATTGGAGAAAAAACGTTACCCTAACAATCACAAATTGAATTTTGAATTTTTCGTTATCTTAAGACATTCTCGAAAAGTTCTAGAAATAGATATTAGGTATGTATTATATATAGCCATATAGGTACTATAATATTATATTCTGACAAGTCTCATCGTTCTGCTTCCTTTGTCATTAAAAAAATTTGAATCCTAAGGACTAACGTATGTTTTGGTCACGCTGTGTGACGAATAATATGGTGTTAAACGTGCGAAATATTGTCGTTTGGGTCCCAGCTCTTATCGTCTCCTCAACGACGGCTCTGACGAGTGTCCACGATAACGATTGATAGTGTAATATCATTCGATTGGATGAGGCAATTGAAATGAAAAAATATAAAAACTTCGATAACCGTTCACCTTCGATACTCTAGTAGACGCTTTCAAATACGGTCTGCAGTCGTAGGGCCACTTACAGAGACGTATCTCAATTCGAATTCGGAGGAAAATGTCAGCAAGTATTTTGATCGTGCTGGCGACAGTGGTGGCAGTCGCCGTCCGCGAATCTTCGGCGGTGACGAACGAAGCGACGTTCATCATCGACTCTGTGAATGCGGACCCAGGCAACACTTGGAGGGTAAATATTTTTGAAATTTCTGCACAGCCATCGAGTTCCATAAGTTCTATCACAACGCTAGTTATACGCTTAATGATAATATCATCATACACAGAATATGTTATGAACGATTGTAAACTCAGCCTGAATAAAAATATACACATAATATTTTAGAGAATCATTTAGCATTACAGAGGACACCTTGGGAAGGCAATTCTCATCATCCTCCAAAAATTATTTTCATTTTAATACTATTATTCATAATAGGAAATTCATTATATAAATGTAAAATTGTGTAAAAATGTAAGTAAAATGTATTTTCTGAATAAATTATGTCATGCTTATTATATTTTATTGTTCAAAATTATCGGGCCCAGTTTACATTTGCCCTATGTTATATTATCATTATTATATGTGTAAACTGCATCAATTACGCATGAAATCGCAACTATTACCCTATATATTATGATGTGACACTGGGGTATAATACCTGAAAATGATGTAAGAAGAAGACGTGTGAAATGTGTTTTTTATTATTTATCTTACGAGTCCGAGGAAATTTACAAAATGACAAGTCGATATTGGGAAATGTATAAAATGATATTATATCTAGTTGTTTTTATATTGTTAAAACTTATAGGCAATACAGTTGTATTAATTTAGTTATTTTTATAACGATATATTTAAGTTTGTGTGACGTTTAAAAAATACAAACAGATTGGCTTTTATTTTTCCACCAATAACAATTACTATACACCAAAGTTGTAAAATACTTGAGTACTTTCAGTAAACGTATTCAAATACTTTCTAAGATCTCAAACACGTAGTTTGAATACTTTTGTAAAAAGTACTTCAACAAAGTATTACTTTCTCAAAGTAGGTATGTGTATTTAAAATCTAATACTAATTATTTTCAAATACTTTAAAAATTATTTTTAGGAAATGTAAAATGAACATAGAAATTGAGAATATATACCTACAATAATATATTTTTTTATAGTGAACTATACTCAACCAAAAATCAAATTCTTCGAAAAAAGAAAACAGTTGAGTATTTTAAACTTCCACCAAATGATACCATGTCAAATATATGGCTAATAAAATTAAAGTAAAATATGAAAATCAGTTCAGTTGATTTATTATGTAATAAAAAAAATATTTTTCCGTGAAGTTTGCATCCCAACTTTGTTCGACTGGTGTCATTTTTTTTCAACAAATTCGCAACCATGATAATTTTTTCTGCAGTCTTAAAAGATGTGTTGTAATTTTTATTTTTTTTTCATCGACGTTGCAAATTATTGTAATGATGTAAAAAAAATTACACCGATTTAGAACCCATTGAATGAAGTCTTCAACGAGTTCACGTATATATTATGTAAACTTCTCAACAATATAATGATACTGAAATGACACACTTTAAAAGGATTTTATTTCATAAAAAAAAAAATAAGAAATAATAACGATATACTTATCCATCGAATATTTCGGCTATTGGTCAAGTTTTATACTTGATCGCGGTTTGCAGTTTTTAATTTATTATAACTCATAAGTTGTGTCTATGCGATGTATAACAATCGATAACCATATACTATTAATTGATCTCATTATTTTATATAATATACCTAGTAATATATTTATTGTATTTAATTACGATATTATGTTACCCTTATTGCCACTAACATTCATATACTATTACTACGTATAAATTCTGAAATAAGTAAAATCAAGTTTTTTTAGAATATTTTATAGATTATTTCTTCGTACAATCTTTGAATGATCTCTGTTATTTCAACGCGTCATAATAATTATTGTGAACATAACATAAAGCATTCTACTTGCTTACGCTAATCACAATGCTCAGAGTAGGTACTTATAAGAATATAACAATAGATATTAAATTTTCAGCTATACGATAGTTCTAATAAATTTCAAGTGTCCATAATTTACATTCCCTCCAAAATTACAAAATTACAAATCGTTGTGTAAAAAATTATTAAAATAATATGTAACCATCTAATTTTGACTATAGATTTGTCTAGCCTAGATTGGTGATTCACAAAAAAAAACAAAAAAAATGTTTTGAATATTAAATTTAAAGTTATTTAAAATATAAATATTTTTGTATCAGATACAATTTAATATACTAATTGTATTATATTATTGGTGTACAATATACGTTCATATCACGCAGTACGAAAACTAATACTCAATACTGTTTTAAATTGTTGAAACATGCTATGCACAAACGACCAAGCAATTTTTTCAGGTGGAGGATTTATGATGTATACAAACGTCAAACTCTGATTAATTTTAAAATTGTAATATCGCATGGACATAGGTAGAAAAATTTTGTGTAGAAGACGTAGGTATAGTCTCTTTGAATGTAATGATTTAAACTGAAAATGAAAAAAAGTTTAAAAATAAAGATTTTATCCCGGTCGTGTTTCAGGCCAGCGACACCAACGTCATCCCAGGAGACGGAAAAAACTTCAATCAGCTGATGGGCGTATTGCCCAGGAACTTCAACTCGCTTAGGTTCGCCCCGATAAAGAAAATCGTCGACGATGAATCCAACGAAGCTCTCCCCGAGAATTTTGACGCCAGAGAACGATGGCCCGAGTGCTCGTCCCTGTTGGGTTCGATCAAGGACCAGTCTAACTGTGGATCGTGTTGGGCGAGTATAAAATATTATAATATATATAAAGTATAAACACTAGGTGTAGGACGCATTCCATATTTTCCCGTCCGTTTTATCTACCTTTTGATTTTACAAAGTTATACTATTTGTATGTGTACCTACTTTTTTGGATATACTATTTGTTTATATATCTACGATATAATAATATACTCGTCGGTTTTTAGGACTTCTGAAAATATACTAGATACCTTATTGGGATCTTAACAGTGATTAAACCGCATAAGCCCAACATTTTAGTGGTTGATTTCTTCAATCTGCAGTGAAAAAAATAAAAATAGTATGAAGTTTACAAACAAAATAAGATTTATACCTAATAACAACTAACCTTTTTTTTATAAGGTTTTTTTTTTTTTTTTTATTGATCCTTAAGCCCGGCATCTATGGCCATTAGCTGTTAGTAGGGTTGTATTGTGGTGGTGGTAAGGTTTAGAAGTTGTGGGTTTTTACACGTGGGTGTTTGTGTTTGGCAGAATATTTGATTGGGTACCCGTAGGTATCTGTCATGGCCGGACTTGCCCGAAGAAAAATGCCGCCCCTGACCAAGAAATCGAACCAGCGCTAGCTGCGTCGCAACCGACGCCTTAGACCTCTCGACCACTCCGTCCCCCCCATAAGATAATAATTAGTTAGTAAAATAGTTAAAAGTACTATATACTATTAATATTATACTATATGTAATTACTGATATACTTAAATACACCCAAGTTTTAAACTGCAAAAAATAAGCATAATTTGAGTAATAGCATTTTTTCCATTAAATCTGGAACTGGTTGCCTAACCTACCTACATATTTTTATCTGAAATTTTATCACTTTACTAATATCATTTATTATCAATTAAAACACAGATGTTCGATGACGTACACTAATTGATTAATATTTTAATACATATCATACTATACACATTATATTTTATATGATTTCGATCACTATAACTTATTGTATTAATCATTCCTATGGCTCAATATAGGAAGCCGTTGTTTAAAACAGTTTTGTAAAACAGTTTGGTATTTAAAATAAAATATGTATTAGTAATACGGGAGGGTTCCCTGAAATCAAAAACATAAAAAAAATAGTGGAAGCTGAATTTTTTTTCTTGAACAAAAATTTGGTTTTATAAATATAAGTATTTCAAACTTCAAATTATAAACAAATAATGATTTTTTTTTTCAAAAACACAAAAATAGCTCCGATTAAAAAAGACCTTTCGTATCATATTATATAGTATTTTTAAATACCTTATATAAGTTTAGTGTTGAGTTTGGCCACATGTAGTGGTACGTAACTTATACTACTACCTACCGTTGAAAATAGATAAGCCTACTACAACTCTACTATCTTATAGTATTAGAAGTTAAGTGCGTACATAATATTATAATATCGACTCGAGTACTCTTATTTGCAAGCCATTTAATCACTAACCTCGAATCCCATACTTCGAATCATAATTTTAACGATACGATTAGTTATTATTTGAATTATTTCAAGTGCTATAATTATAGCACCTACATGATGAACTGTAAAATAAATTAAAATTTTTAAACGTCATGTAAGTTATAATAGTTATTACTTATTACGAATAATCTAGGCAACCCTCATTTTAGATTCTAACAATTTTAGACATTTTGTTTTAATTAAAAAATATTATTCGAGAGTACTTATTTTAAAGCATTATATTATTATATTTTATGCACACAATGACATTTTCAAATGCAGTGTTTTCTGCAAAAAATAATTCATCCTACTGTTAGTAATCCTACCTTACTACTCAAAAGTAAAATAAATGACTTTAATAGCAATAATATCATCAGATATACTTAGTAATATAGGCTGAGCTGAAGACGCTGTCTTCGCTCAGACCGATTTTTCTTATACAATGATTTTATATCATTGAATTCAAATTTAACACATCCAGTGACATCCACTCAATTATTATTTTGATGCATATCTATGCTTATGTCCAACCAAAACGTTCAAGATAAACAATGTGAATTTAAACCTAAGAAGGTATTGTCTTTTGAGTTTTGAATAGCAAAACGCTGAAAACAAAACGGTTAGAGTGATCTATAAAATAAATATTATTATTAATCGTTCGAAATAATATATTTTCAGGCCGTGTCTGCGGCTTCCGTGTTCAGCGACCGCCTGTGCATAGCCACCGGTGGAGCGGTGGCCAAAAATCTGTCTGCCGAACAGTTGAACACTTGTTGCTATCGATGCGGTAACGGATGCGACGGCGGGTCGCCAGAGTCAGCGTGGTATTTCTTCATGAGGCACGGTATCGTCACGGGTGGAGATTACGGATCCGGAGACGTAAGACGATAAATAATTATAATAAAACGTACACACTACAGTGCTTGAATTGAGAGACACGGACGAAGTCCCTCGACTTTTAAAAAAAATATTTTAACCTACCCCAGTAATCTTCTATAGTTAAATCCCAATCAAAAGAGCATTTTAAATATCTATAGTTGCGCAGATTATATTTTTCTTTATACTTTTGCATCTCCTTCTAATTTTTTTCCAATTCAAGCACTGTAACACACATAAATTGGTATTTTATGGCATAGGCTTTAAGTGTAGATTATTGGGGAGGATCATGTGATATTCGGGTATAACCAATCCTCACAGCTATCCGTGTGATTACTAAATGAAATCATCATTGATAACTGATTTCAAGTAATCACCATTGATTACAATCGATTAACAAACACTTTCCGTTTATTATATAATCTAACGCCGGTGCTCAATATATAACATTACCTATACCTATTGTTTTTTTTTCGTGCGAAGGGTTGTCAACCGTATAGCATTTATCCGTGTGGGAAAGGAAGGAATACTTGCATAGACGATGATCCAGACACTCCAGATTGTTCGATAAAAACTTGCACCAACTCGAACTACTCGAAAAACTACAGAGCTGATTTGCATTATGGTAGGTACCTACTGCAGTTTATTATAGATGTACATTGCAATATTTAAAACATTGCAGGTGTCGTCGGACCTGACGTGACAAATTGTCCACATCAGTTATGATATAGTCCATTGACTGTATTTTACCTTATTACATAATTTATTATAAAGTAAAAAACCTACTCTATGGTTGCATATTAATTGATTTATAAAATGCGTTTTTAGTTGATTCCGTATACTCGCTGTCGACATCCGAAGAAGACATCATGAAAGATTTATATAAAAACGGTCCCGTCCAAGCGGCTTTTTATGTGTATACAGATTTCATGTACTACAAAAGTGGTAAGTTTTCAATCCTCATGACTCGTAATATACTAATTTTCACCGTATATACGACAGTCAATTCGAGAGTAATAATAATAATAATAATAATATATACTCAATACGTCACTATATAAAAATCTATGTACTGTCATAGAATCGTAATGTTTATATTTTTAATTTAAAACTATATATAGGTATATATATTATTGTGTTGATCGTTGATTATTGACTAATATATTTTCTTTGTTGTATGTAGATATGTTTTTGGGCTGGGTACAGATATTTTATTTTTCTAACAGATTTTGCAAAATAGGCTTTTTTGTTTCCATAGTTACTTATTAACAAAAACTATTGATACCTATGCATAATATACGCGTATTATAGGTACAATAGTATACTATTATATTAAATATATTATATTTAATTGATTGTAAAATGGCCTAATATTGTTATTGTTAAAAAAATAATTAACTACAAAATCGAACTAACCACATAATGTACAAACAAAATTATATATCACATGAAGATTGTAAAATAAAAAATTATTCAGATTTCGGGTTAACCAGAATGTTTCATTCGGGTTTTGGTTGATTCGGGTGTTTTGAAAATACAATCATTCGGGTTATATGGGTTTCGGGTGTTTGATTTTTGAAGGGGTTTTTAAGGGTTGTTCGGGTTCTGGTTAATTCGGATGCGAGGCCCTGCGGATACACGAATAAATATATTAAAATATATTTTAAGATGTCTAAAACTTAAATTGTCAGTAATTATTTAATTAAAATATTTCTAGGCAGCGTTGCCAAATCGAATTAGACAGTTACAATATTATGACTTGTGATAACTGAAAATGACTGATTGCCGAAATTATAACAGTACCTCGTACCTATATCATAATATTATAGCTAACGTATATTATGTATAAATTAATACTTTTCATTACAACAATGCAATTATATGAGTTTTGCTTTGGTTCATGTGTCTTGTTTGGTTTTTGTTCTGTATATCAAAGGAGTGTACAGTTACACCAGAGGTCAGATAGAAGGTGGTCACGCGATCAAGATCTTGGGCTGGGGCGTTGACGACGGTACCAAGTATTGGTTGTGCGCCAATTCAGTGGAGCCGATCATGGGGTGAGAACGGACTGTTCAGAATACTTAGGGGCAACAACGAGTGTCACATCGAGGAACGAGTGGTAGCTGGAATGCCTCATGTACCGAAAATTATTAATTAACAGACGACAAAAAAATACAAGTACAATAATCGTCGGTATATTGTAACAAAAATAATATATTATAATAATATGTAGACGCGACAAGCGTTAGCCTTTTCTATATTGACCTCTGTCATCTACTTATATATTTTGTATTTACAATAATTATTATTCGCATAAATATTTATTTTATATTCATACTTCTTTAATTTTTTTAATCGGCTGAAATCGGCTAAATAATATACGATACCGAATAAAATATATTATATTAATTGATGGTCCTAAACTATGGTCCATATATTATATTATACCTACAGACAAATGTATATTTTCCGTTTATCATATTAAATTGCAGGTACGAGAATATGGTATATGTAGTGCTATATACTCCAGCTAAATCAGAGATCATTAATTAGGCAATAGCGATTGGATGATCATAAATATCTGGCCCGTAGACAAGGCATTTATTTCTGAAGTTAAAATTTTTGATGCGGTTAAAGAGACTTTCAATAGTTTCATTGATTTTTGGATATTTGAATAAAAATGTAGGTACAATAGGTACATTCAATTTTTAGGGGTCCCGAAATCTTCCTATAGTCTTAAAGTAGAAATCTAAAAATATAAATTCGTGATCCCTGTCCTATATAATATCTGTAGTATACTAGTACCCATAAAATAGTTTATTACGAATACCTATGGCAATTATTATTATTATTATATGTAAACTATAATAAACAACCGGCCAAGTGCGAGTCGGACTCGCGAAAGAAGGGTCCCGTACCATCATCTATAAACATGTTGGCAACATTATATTTTAGGATTTTTAGTGTTTGTTGTTATAGTGGCCACAGAAATACATAATCTGTGAAAATTTCAACTTTCTAACTTTCATGGTTCATGAGATACAGCCTGGTGACAGACGGACGGACAGCGGAGCCTTAGTAATAACTTTTACCGTACATAACACTTAAAAAAAACTATAACTAAATTATAATATTAATTGTATAATTCATATCATGTAATAATCGAGCTATTTTTGGACTATTAAATACGGTCTTGGCACCAACAGTTCGGAGCCAGGAAAATGTTGGGTTTTCGTTTATGCACCGATTTCAGTGTAATATGCCATGCATTTTATTAATATATATATTATAATGTATTTGTGGAAACACTTTGAGGCAGAATCTTATTTAATAATTAATAAGATTGTAGTTAATATTATTTATTGACATATTATCATCACTTTTATGATTTTGTCAAAAAAACATCAGTGCATTTTCAACTGAAGCAAACCGGAAACGATGAATGGATCGATTATAATAGATTTTCGGCTAATACAGATATTATTATTAGTCCGGCATTATATTAAATATAATGTTTAATTTTAATTTTCAATGACTCGTATGAAAATGCACAGTAAATGTTTTCGACCAATTTTGCACACATATTCTTGGGATCCCGGTTAGATCGTATAAGAGTATATTACCATAGAAGCCACGGGGGTACCAGTGATTATATCCTAAAACACAGTACAGGTTAAGACTTATGGAATCAAAAAATACTTGACCGATATTGACGATTCAATGAAGGTTTAGACAATTTATCATAGATTGAACCAGTTATTTAAGCTATTATTACAATACCGAATATTTAATTAAAATCAAAATTGCATTTGTTTCGATTTTTCAATTGGTTCGCTTGGGAAAAAATGTTACTATCTGTCACAGGTTAGTTTAGGATTGTTCATCTCGGTTTCATTTATCTCCGGGTAACACCATGTAATACGACAGCTATAGACTATTGCTAAGTAGTATCGTATAGCTAGCAATATATAATATAAAATCAGTGTCGGTCAAACGGGTTGATGAGGGGGATAGACCCCCCTCCCCACGACCTTTTTTTCAATGTTTAACAACTGGTAACCAAAAATTATATTTTTGACAATCAAATAGTGCATGTTAAAAAATCAGCAATGTCCCCCCCCCTCTCGGCAAAGTAATTTGACCGACACTGTATAAAACACTGCACATATCATATAGGTTGCTTATAAATACTTATAAACTTTTAGTCTTTAGATGTATCTTATTAATTATTACTTTATGAATTATAATATTATTGTTTAATATAATAAGTTATTGTAAATTATTATTATTGTTAATTAATAATTACACAGATTTTTTTTACCTATAAAAATTATACTATAAAGTATTAAGTATAAGTTTGATTTTCTATTTGAGCCATTAAAATGTTACTATGTTCATATCCTTCCTACGATATGTATAGGTTAAATTATAATATTATAGAGTTACAATATATTGTCCATATTATGTATAGTTGAATAATCCGTTCACAACAATAGGTAATAATATTATCATTATGTGTGTATTGTGTATGAACAATATTGACAATATCGAGCAACCAAATAAATGCAACAAATTTATTTAAAACAAACTATATTATAGTTGCACCATAACTTTTTGTCAAAATGGTATGTTATTTTTGTAATGATTATATAATTTCTAGTTTCCAGTTCTCAGTGTTCACTAAGATCGAAAAAATATTTCGAATTGAAATAGCCTTGTTTAGGTACCGATTGAACATAATTAATATTTATGTAATTGTTAAAATATATAGGTACACACACATAAGTTCCTGTATTAAATATTAAATTTATTTTGTATGCAATCAAATTATAAAACTATTGTAAAATTAAAAATTAAAGAACATAATATGCTTAAAGTTTATACTATTGCTTATTTTATATTATAATATATTTAAAAAACACTAATGTTTAAAAATAAATGAGTTGATTTAGTATTGGCGACTAGAGTTGCTTAATTCTTGCACCAAAGAATCTTGAAGGTAAGATCCCAAAGAATGTTCCATGAAACGTTGGAGATCGTTTTCGAAGTAGGACACAAGGTCGGACTTGACGTTCTTCAAGTCGTAATGGAGACCTCGTACTTCTACGTTGGTGTAAGCCTTGCCGTACAACTGTTGTTGTTGATCGCGGCCGGACTTGTCGATGAAAACTTTGACGATGATTTCATCGGTAGTGAATTTGATTGGACCTGTGGACGTCCTCACATTAGCCGACACGATGTTCATGGGTGATGTCCATCCCATGTTTCTGATGGAGAAGTCATAACGCAATCTGTAGGAGTCTTGGGATTTCCGTTGGAAACTCACAGAGTTCAATAAATGTTCAGTGGAGTGTACCAGTACTTCTGAGTTCGTGAAACCGATGTTAGCCATCTCCATGGTGACTTGGTCCTCCTGCCATCTTAAGTCGAACAGCTTGTTGGTGTTCTTTCTAGCAGTGTTCATTTGGGAAACGATTGGTTTGCGGATTTCGTTTTTAATGTGGACGAGTGCACCTTTGTTGGCTGACTTCATCACTTCGTTGGACACGGTGTTGGCCAACACGCCCAAATATTTATCTTCTATAGCCGGGTTCAACACTTGCGTTTCGGAACCGTCGTGGGTGATTATGTTGACGTCAGCGTTTTGGAATTTGGCCGCCTTGATCACGGCGTGTTTGTTGTCATTGAATCCAGTGGACAAGTTGCTGAGCACGTTGTTCATGATGACTGTGTAGTGACCTGAATGAGCGTGGGGGATGTTGGACTTGAACGATCCGACGGTTTTGACCTGGTTGAATTGGTATTGGGCGAACACGGTGTCCCTTGATGGGTTCAGGTACATGTATTCCAAGTCACCATCTTTAAGGTTCTTCATGGTCGAGTTCATGAACGACACGAAATTGTGTTTTGCGAATTTGACGGAGTGAGAGCTGATGGGGAGAGCTGCGTTCAAGGAATCGGCGCTTTCGGCGATATTGTAGTCGACGGCGATTTTCTGAATGGCGGCAATTTTCTCGACCATAATCTTGGCGAGTCCTTCGGGATGACTGGCGGCATTCAATTGGTTTTGGCTTTTGCGTTGCTGTTGTAGACCTAACTCTTGGCTGGAACCAAAGTAGGCATCTTCGTTTTGGTTGATCTGACGGTCGGCAAACGTCGATTCAGAGTCATAGTTGCTTCGGACGTTGTTGAACTTGTTGTTGTTTTGATATTCGTTGAAGTTCGACTCGACGGACTCATCGCTGGAGTCTCCTTGTTGCAAACGGGTCCACTGGTTGTCTACAAAAAACGATTGTATGATATTAAATCTTAGTAATTCGATTTCGAATCTGTGTGTGGACTGTGTGTATTTACTTAATATGTTTGGAGAATAATATTCAAAAAATGTGTATAAATATAGGCAGTAGGTACTTACTGTTTTCACGCTCGTTTTGGTTGTCGTTGACGTTGCGGGCGGCGACTTCGAGGGCCACGCCGACCAAAAGAACGGATGCGATAATCAAAGCAGACTTCATTTTGGATGATGACTCTGATGATGGACTGACACAACTGGTACCTCATTGATATGACCGGCTGGTATTTATATGGCGCGGTCGTTCGAATGTTGGCCATCGTAATTTGGGGTAGTGGAAAACTAGACGATTATTATTGTTGCTATTGTTATTATTATTATTATAGTCTAGCACATTTGTTACGAGTTAACAACTTAAATAATATTGCAACCGGCAGCAATCAGATGTATATAGTTGGTTTTCAGTTTTTTTCAACCTATTTGATTACGTGAGCAATTATTAACGGTAATTTTTACATTTTGGATTAAATATTTAATTGACACATCATGTATTTTAAATAACAATTTACAAGAATAATAATTAAAGCGTTTATGAATTTAGATATTATATCTGTGTTTGCAAATGAATATTATATATATATTTTAGTCAAATTTTTATAAATAATATTATGTACAATAATAACTGATAAGTACTAATTTTACAAAATATACATTTTATTATACAATCGAAAGTGCTTGAAATCATTAAAAAAAAAACCAATATTGCATAATATCAAAATACATAATTACAAATAGTACAGTATATTGTATTAAAAAAGTTCATAGTTTCCCGTGTTAAAATTTAAAGATTAAATATTTTTATAGCAATAATTGGATATTATAATATACTTTTTTATTAAGATCTTACTAAATGATACAAAGCAAATTGGTCTAATCTAGAAGATATGATAAATATAGCCATTATAATTTAGAATAAATGTTTATTATAATAATTGTATAGATATATTTTCAATTTTTACTTGTACAAAACAGCTATTATTATATTTTATTTACGTATTGCCGTATTGGCAATATTATAATATTACGAGAATGTATTTTGTACCCTAAATAATAACATGTAAATGTGTATGAATTTGAGTTAATTATTTAAAGACATATTTTGAAATTTGAATTTTTTTCCAGTTTTTTATTCTATAAATATACCAATAATATTTTATTCGTAGGGTCAAAAATCTTGAAAGTTTAGTAAAAAGTTCTTCACATTGTATAATAAAAAAATGTTAAAAATAGGTACTTATGAATGATTTTTTTTTTAAGGCATTTTAAGTTCAAATTTTAACAAAATTCGTCATAATCTCGACCATTTGCTAATTATTTTTCAGTCGGATATTTATAAAAATATTTCCTTGTATACCTAAGTTATGAAATTTTAATAAAAAGTTCTTCATTAGTAGTTATAATAATATAATAGTAGATGAGAAATAATAAAGATCCATATGCACGAATTTTATTTATAAGTGTTTAAAATTAAAATGTTGACAACATTTATTAAATTTACAAATCACTTAGTAGTAAAGAAATAATAACTTCTAAAGTTTTAAACTTTTATAGCTAAAGAATGAAAATTTAAAACAAGGACTGTCATAAATAGTTCATACAATTACCAAAAATCTAAACATATATAAACACAGTTATCTTTTACAAACATTATAAGTTTAAACTTGGACAAAATTACATATTAAACCATGAATAACGGATTTAGTTATTTTGTTGTACCTTAAAAATATTATTCGTGGGTATATGAAACTTTTTAGAGTATATTATTATATTTTATAAGCACAATGACATTTTCAAATCTAATTTTTTGGCAAAAATAAATTTAACCTACTGTTGTACTAATGCCTTTTAGTGAAACAAATTACTTTTTTGTCACGCATGCGTCGAAAGTTCAGTTTTCGATGACGGTTGAATTGTTGGAAAGCAACCCTTTTCTGTCCAGCGGGGGATAAAGTGGAAATCCCCAAAAGTGGGGATCCCCAAAAGTAATATCACGCGTATCCCTTGCACAACCATACACTGAAATCTATACCACGGTCCTTAAAAAATATAAACTTCTGGTTACGTTTTATATTCATGTTATAACCTCCGTAGATGACGCTTAAAATAAATAGCACCAAATCGTTTCTTTCATGAAATTGTTTTCGTAGAACAGTCTGGTTGTTGCATAGATCCCTGCATTGCATTTGCCGTGATGGATGAATGCAGATGCATGACAAAAAATAGTATGTGTGGCTCGTGCGGGAAGGAAATTCTAGTCTTGGCCGAAATGCGACTCAGGTCGCCCGAAACTGAAATAGCTCACTTCCTGCCCTTGTCACACAATAATATGTTATAATCACACTGATATCATTGAATACACTTAGTAATATTATAATCGGACAGACCGTCTTTGCTCAGAATCGTTTTCGTATACAATGATTTTATATAATTGAATTCAAATTTAACATCATCCAATACAGTGACCCACTTTTGTAACCTACTGTACAGCAGACGGACTTCCACTTACCCGTTTTTTTCTTTAAATTGAATTTTCATTAACTTAATTTTAAACTTAAGAGGATGCTACCCATACATTTGTTGTCTCCGTCTTACACACGCGAGACGTATAAACTGTCGTTCGCTTGTTTCAATAGTGTGCTGTTAGTTTTGATACTAGAGTGAATTGACCTATTATAAAACTTTTAGGTAAAAACATTATCTGTTGTGCTTAAGCTCTGCTTATTTTTTGAAATTTTCATTTTCAAGCAAGATATAGGTATGTGAAATATCAAAAATTAAAAATGCTCATATCTCGCTTGAAAATTAAAATATCGCATAAAAGCCAACTCTTAAGCACATATTATAATGTTATTATCTAAAAAATTGATAATAGGTCAAATCACTTTAATGTCAAAACTAACAGCACACTATTAAAATTTAAAACTAGTGAATGAAAATTTGCTATGTCGTAGGTACGTGTGTAAGACGGAGACAACAAATGCGTGGGTAGCATCCTCTTAACTGATTTTTATTGATATAAACTTAATAAATAACGAACAACTTTTAATCAAATCCAAGATACATACATTTATAAAATATAGTAAAATAATAAAATTTAGTAAAATTATTTTTATTGAAGTGTATAATATTGCATATTGCGTAAACATTTACTAAAGTAGGAAATTAAAAATTTCATTTAATTACATTCTTGTTCCATTAATCAGAACTGTTCAATAAAAATAACTTAATTAAATACATATATTATAATAATATGTACCTAGATACCATACCATACAATGGCAATAATGACATACGTTAATGTTAATAATATTAATAATGTATAATATTACATGTGCATACAAATAAATACTGATACCCATAAAATATGATATAGGTACAAATGTACAATTATTCTCAAAAACTTATTATTAAAATATTTACGTCCTAATGGCATAAAATTACATAAATAAGCTATAGCAGGTAACTGTTTTAACTTTTTAACTTTCTTAATTAAAACCAATTGTGGTTTGTTCATATCTATTTAAAATGTTTAGATTTATAAACAGCTATCTAATATTGTCAATAATATGTATGATTTTTATTATTTTAAACCATATTACTGGTATTTTATAAAAATTTTGAAAAAAACTTAACTTAACTGAAGTTAATAAGTTAATTTTAAGTTTCCATATAACTTAAGATACAACAATAACTGAGTTAAAAAAAAAATATTGGGATCACTACCTACTAACTTTAGTCTTTTTAAAATGTTTTCTATCAACTTAACTTAATTAAAAATTACCATTAACTTGACCAGGTTTGATTGTTGTTACAAAATTAAAATAGGTGGATACAGAAAAATAAATTATTTAGATCATTAAACATATTAATAACATAATATAACTAAAGAAAGTAGAAACTATATAGTATATACGTCATATACCTATAAACATATAAATAGAGGTCATACTTAAATTATTAATATTTAAAAAATAATGATTTATAACATTATATAAACTTACAAGTTAAATGTATGGAAAATTATTTCAAGTTATTGTTGTTGATTATAGTCATTGTTTTATTTTCGTAAATTTCTGTTTTTTTTTTTTTTCAAGTGGCTATATAGAACATTAAATTTGGCTAATTTAAAAAACCGCAATACAGTCTGGAACCATGATCTAACCAATTAATTAAACGAACAGTTCCACCCCAAAGCTAAAATTATTAGTAATTTGCTAATAATTCATTTTTTGGTGCCGAGTCTGGCGACTAACATTTCCTCCTCATCCACGAAGACGTAGCATTGTTTAATGTACGTAACTTATATGTGAGTATAATACGCTTAATATTTAAGTAATTGCGATACATATAATATCAAAACACAGAGTACAAAAAAATTAAATACATTGAATGAAAACACTGATTTCACGGCAACCAATAATTATAATTATAATAATTGCTTTAAAACCCATAACGACCATTTATAAACAAAAATTTCCACCGTAAATTTCTAAAACCCCGTTTGAGCACATACCCTGGTTTGACCTAGGGGGTGATTTGTAGCCCACGTGTTATTCTGATGTATTAGCTATATTATTATTGTAAAGTTTCATTAAAATCCATTCAGTAGTTTTTACGTGAAAGAGTAACAAACCTACTTACAGACTTTCACGTTTATAATATTAGTAAGTTTATGTAGTACCTATGGACCTATAAAACACACGTATATTATGTATTTGTGTTTTCATCGGCCGTTTCATGGGATATACAAAATATTATAAGCACCTATGCCTAGTATTAAATGCATATATACAATATAATATTATATTATGCATATAAATTAATTATTTTTCTAAAACAGTATACGCGTACATTAGTATAACAATAATACTATTATTATATAAAACGTTGTGTTTTTCTGCCGCCACAGCCGATCAAAAATAATCATGACGTACCTGCATTAAATATTAACGGAACAGCCAAAAATAAATTAGTGAATATTGACCACAGAATTTGATTATTATTCTATTCTGTGTATTCACTAACAAGTAACAAGATAATAACCTATATTTTATATTTTATGAGTTTATCGCTACTTGGAATTTGTTCATACTATTAAAAAGCACTATAATAACAAAACCAGTAGATTTTTATCCAGATAGAATAATATAGATAATGAAATTTTCATCTAGATAAGTCGCAACGCTGAAAATCATATCATATATGGGTAGGTACTACTAATAAAAAAGTAATTAAATAGATTAGGTATTATTAAATTATTAATGTAAAAGTTATTTATTAGATTATTATTATTAATCGTTATTTTATCAAAGTGTGATTACTTCACTCGCTCAGTCTTAAATAATATACAAATTACTAGGGTATTTAACAAAATAAACGTTTTATAAATAATATTTTTACTTTATCCTATAGGTTAGTAGTGTTCACCTTACCCGGAGAATGTATACATTATCGATCTTTTGTACTTCACCCGTAACAGATAGGTACACTTAAAAAATGTGCTACATAAGACTTAAGTCATAAATACATATATTACATCACATAAAGCCTAAGTTCACCCTAAACCCTAAAAAAGTCAAATGCAATGGTCTATAAAATTTCTTATAACACAATACACGCAACTACTATAAAAACCCTTTAATATAATATGTTTGCGTATTGTATGGAATGTCTAAGTATACAATACTATACGTCATAATATACATAATTTACGAAAATATTTTAAACATAATTGAAGGGGTCAGTGCCACTCAGTGGATAAAGGTGTTAACAGAATTTTATTTTAAAATCGTTATTATTATACAAACTTATGCATCATGACGTATTACATAGGCTATACAAATATCAGAACAAAATAACATATATTTATGGAGATATCAAATTGATAAAGGTATTATTTATACAATCTGTCTTTCTTGTTTTGTGGATTAAGGTGTTGTTGTATTATATCCCCTATTATCATATTAAATTTATAAAATTTCAGAGTATTGTTTATGACTAAAATACATCATTTTTGTTTTCAAAGATTTCTTAGCATTTGAACAGTTAAAAAGTTCCAAACGTTTATATAATTAAACCACTAAAACTGTCCTGAATAATTTCAAAATTGTGAGTTATCACCTTTATCCACTGACCCCTTTAATTATTAATTTATGCATAATATACGATATGCCTAACATCATTACAATTTATGCTTATATATTTTATTTGACCGTTTTTATAGATAATCTTCTTTTCTTTAGTTTACTATTTACTTTACAGTTTAGACTGTCATGTTATAGGGAATTTATACTATTTATCTCTGTACTCGTACCTATATTTGAAAATATTTCATATTAAGATGTACCAATTTGATTTTAATATTTAATATGTTTCATTGTTAATTTTGAAATTTTTGATTAATATCATAATAAAAATTTAATTTATGTGATACATAAATCATATAAATATTGAATATTCTATACTATATTAGTAAATTATATTATAAGTATTTAAATTTTTCGAAAGTCGCATGTAAACTGTCTGCGAATTTCTAACACTCTATCGCGTTTATACTATCCACGGAATCGATTGTGCCTATATTATAATTTATAACAAAATATAAATGATTTCATGTAGATAATATTATACATTTTTAGTCACATAAAATTAAACGCTTAAAATCAACGACCGTCGAATCCGTTTAGGACGCATAATTGTACGCAATTTTTAACACACAAAAAAAGACCGATCTATCATTATTGTTATTTATTTTTCGTGTTATTTTTTCTTCTATTCAGACTTGTAAGCCGGATATTATCACTGTCGAAAAAAAAATGTCGCAAACAAATAAAAAATTACCTACGCATCAAAAACTCTGTAAACATTTTTTTTCTCGCAGAGAAATCATTAAACGTGTACGTAATCGTTTGGCTATTACAACACACACACAACTCATTTTGACGAACCATTATTATATGAATATGTAATACAGTTTTTAATATTATAAAATACCAATTGAATATTATTATTATTTACTCTAATCTCCTACTTGATTAAAATATGATAATTTTCCACAAAAATACATTATTTCAAGATCATTAATATTTCTGAGTAATTTTATGTTAGTATATGTAGTAGTTAATGATTGTACTTTTAAAACGATACAGAGGTCAAAGACAATATTTTTTTACCACTCATCTCGATTTGATCACCAAGGATCGATAGGTACAATCAATTATAATCTAAAATCATAAGTAGTTGCATTCTGAGAAAGACCATACCATAGTCGAGTGTTTAACAATAGCCAGTATACCTGGTAATTTTTTCAAACTGCATAATATAATATATGACTAGAAAAAAAATTTGATTAAAGAATTTTAAATTTAATGCATAAAGTGAATTTAAAAAATATCACTGTTCCTGCAAAAAATTGTCTGACGTTCAAAACTCATTAAAACTAACTGTCCTATAGGCTGTAATACAGGGTGATTTTTTAAACATGCACACCCTATTTTGAAGATCATATTATCGAATACTTGAGATTTTTTGTTCCACTTATAAGAATGTTCCTGTAAAACAATACAAACTTAAGCATGTTAAAAAACTACCCTATATAATATTTTATACTATAAGCTATAAAGTATAGAACTATTATATTCTTGCAATGTGATTGGAATTAAATACGAAAAATCGTTCATCAAAATGCTAGTTTTCAGGTTTCCAAAAAATAAAAGCCACAAAAATGTAATTCTTTCAAGGGTATAAAATTTTTATAGTAAATATCTGAAAAAAAATCGAAACACAAATCTACAAAACATTCTTAGCAACACGCATGGGTAATATAAAAATATATTGTAAATGTAATGCTGTAAGCTTGAGTGTTATAACGGGAAACAGCAAAAAATTTTCGTTTGAGACGAGTTTTTTGTGTGTATTATTAGGTATAATAATATTTATGTTGTAGATTTTGGAATTTTTTTTTCTTACATATTTCATAGATTTGCATAATGTTCTCCGTTGAAATCTGCTGGGAATGCCAAAAAGTGCCGTCAAATGTAGTACCTACGTCATCCGTATCCTATTTCCAATCGATAGACCACGGGTTATTTGAAACTTTTACAGCATTTTTTCTACAAGCACGGGTATAACAAATAATAATAAGCAAACACACATCATTCTAAAACTTTATAATAATAATATAGCTTTTTCGTCCAGTTCAGAGTTTTAAATCCAAGTGCACAAATCAAGTTACACAAGTGTACAAAGTATTTTATATATTCGTTTCAAATAACAAAGGTACAAAAATTAATTTTCTTCATATTATTATTTCCAATAACCGGTAGGTAGGTAACATACAATATAGATGTGCAGAATTGTTGTTGCTACAACTCCGTTCAATAATTAATTTAATAAGTACCTATTTAATATGTACTCGTTTGGGTTTGAGTGAAACTATTTAAATTTCATTAAATTCAAAGTATTTTAGTTTTAATTTTGTTAAGGTAAGATTGTTAGTTGTATATTATATTGGGTCCTTACCAGAGTTGGTGTATTTTTTCATTTTTGAAAAAAAAAGTGTACCTATATTGGGTTTTAAAAAAGCAAATTGTTTGAGTTTTAAACGGTACCTATATTTAAACCAACTCAATTTTAATTTAATATGTAATTTACCTATATGCCAATGTGCAGTGTACTAGTATATTATTTACTACTTATTTTAAATCTTAAAAGTATTTGAAATGTATTTTCAATATTTTGTGAACGGATGTTTTATGTGGGCATTGTATTATGTAGGTATATATTAACAGATTAAGACATTTTAAATTTAGTAACTTATTCAATAAAATTAAAAAAAATATAACTGAAGGATGGTAATAGATTTAATTATTTAATACTTTAAATTTTTTTCAGAAGGATATCAATTATATTTTATTATTAATAATAAAGCAAAAAAAAAAACACAATAGTCAATTGGATTTTACTCTGTTTTAAACATATGTTTTATTCGTTTTCAGCAATGAACAAAACGTTGAAAACAAATGTTTTAAATGCATATTTAAAACAAGTTGTTAAAAAAATTTTGTTTAATACAAGTTGTTTGAAACATTGTGTTTTAAACATAACAACCCTGGTCCTTACAAGGTAAAATAGTAAACAATAGCAAAACAAAACAAAAACTCAGCTTTACCGTCACAGAAAGGTAGATATTTAAACTGTTTTTAAAAACACAAACACTGTTTTGCTTAAATTTTGATATCTCTATGTAGAAACGGCTTTAGGTATGGATAATTAAGTTACTATACCATATAGCGCTTTTCCGTGATGAGTTTAATTTCACTGTTCTATAATAAATTGGCCACTGATTTCATATAATATAAAATATTTTATTTACAGTGTTAATAGTAAATTGTAAATAGTAAATTAGTATAATATTATGTCTGAAGAATATATATGACGTATTCATATTGTATATTATGAATTATAACACTCAAACATTAGTTAAAATTAAATTGTAATATATATTACAAATTATAAATTCTATTTTTAATTGCCCATAAATATTCCAGCTGTTACTTTAATAATGCATTTATCCAAATTCTGATTTTTGATATTTATATTTTTTCTAGAGATCATATTATTTTCAGTTTTTTAGATTTTTTAAAGTTTATAGGTACCATTTAAAGCACACGCCCTTTATTGTTACTAATATATTTTCTTATAGTGAAAACTAGTTACTCTTCTGATTGAAAAATTGTTAAACACATCATTTTTTTTCTTTTAAATGTTGCTGCATCTAATAGAAATTCGAATGACTATTGTGTAGTTTCTGAGTTGCATGATGATACATTAAACATAATATGTTTTAGAAATGATAATCACCAATTATAATTTTATAATATAAAATAAAAAATAGATATAATATATTTAGTCGAGTATTCATTATACTCGGATTTTTTATGCAATATATTAATATATTAATATTTGCTACAGTATTAAAATGATCATTCATTTTTTACAATCATATTTGTTGCTCCCATATTTTTACAAAATCTAAAACCAGAGGTTAAAAAAATTCATCATCGAAGAATATAGGGGTTGAGTATGCTTGGTGAATCATCCTGTAGAAAGCATATAGAATAAAATCGAACAGATAATGATGCAAATCCATATTATAAATCTCATAGTTAATTTAATCTAGACAATAGTTGATCCATATATTTTACCGTCCCGGCTATAATTAGACTCTAACCGTGAAATGATACTATATTAAAAACATATAATAATATAATATATTATAATGCGGCAAGGTCAAATTGCATTTTATCTCTCGATTTTCTTGCCTCCTATGTAGTTTAAGCGGTATTATATTTTAAGCATCAGTAACTCAACATGGTAGATTAAAATATTATAACATTAAACCTAAGATAGGCCGCTTTTGAATTTTCTCAGAAAACATTCTGTATGCTCAATGTACGTTTTTTTTTATTTTTAGTAAATTAAGGTAACTTGAAATATTATAATATACAATGAATAATATTACCACATTACAGCTTAAAAATACTGATTAAGTTTTTTACCTAAACCTACCTATTTCTATACACGTGTAAATCTTACCGAAAACCGTACGATTTAACCAACGTTTTAGGAATATTGCAGAAAATATTTTAGTCTCGTCATCATAATATTTTACATTTGCTCATTAAGTTAAATATTCTATAAATAGACAAACATCTTTTAAGTAAAATAAAATATAATGTTCATAACAAAGACAATTCTGGTAACTTGGTGCGGCTATAAGGCCAAAGGTACAAAAATGACATATCATTATTGCATCAAAACGTGTAGGACATAAGCGCTAATCTAATATTATATAATATGCTCCAAAATTAATATTTCATATAAGTAGTTATTTAAAAATGTCGATGTTATAAAAAATGGTCAATAAATATAATAGAAATTATTAAATTATAAATATAAAATTACTATCTGATCCCGTGCACTTCGTTACCCGTTAAATGTATCAACTCTATATGGCTCACACTTTGTTCAATTCGTTATATTTTAATATTCATTGTATGGTGTTCAAAATTTATCTTAACTTTTCCGTTGCCCGGAATAAAAATTCTGATTCGCAGCAGTATATATTAGCAGCACCTATATTATCAGGTAGGCAATCTACCTGCGGTAGATCGCGGACCCCGTGCTGTTTGTACGTAATTTTATATAATTTAACCCTAAAGTATCAAAGTTATACCAAGTATGTTACTGAACTCCTCCTAAATGGTTGGACTAATCGCGTGACTGCCGAGTCTGTCGACCAAATTTCTTCCTCGTCCACGATGACGTATAGCATCGTGATTGTTTTATGTACCATGTACGTAACTTACATGTGAGTATAATAAGCTCAATATTTACGTAATTACGATACATAACACAGAGTACATAAAAATAAATGCGTTGAATGAATAAACTTTTATTTCACGGTAACCAATAATATAGTTTATGGTAGTTTTAAAACCCATGGCAACCATTTATAAACAAAAATTTCTACCGTAAATCTCTAAATCCCCGTTTGAGCACATTCCCTGGTTGGACCTAGGGTGATGATTTGTAGTCTATATGTGTTATTCTGATGTATAAGCTATATTATTGTAAAGTTTCATTAAAATCCATTCAGTAGTTTTTAAGTGAAAGAGTAACAAAGTCACAGACTTTCGCAATTATAATATTTATAGGATAATTTTAATAAATAGGTTGAATTTTTCGATCTTATCAAAAATTGTCAATAATAAACTGTTAAAATATTTTAATATATAGTTGTAAATTTAATATCTGTTATTTAATATCAATTAACCGTGGCACACAGGTATCTATGATTTTGGCGCTTTCGTACGATATGATTTTGGCACTTACCACCACCGGTGCAATAACTTTTTGATTTATAAGTAAATTACCTGGACATGACAATAATCAATCACTCAAACGTCATTACACCAACATGCTGTTTTCGTTATGTTTATATGCAGAACATTTGATCTCCAGAATATTATTATAGTTTTTAAATTATACGTTAATTCCACACAATCCAAAAGCCACGAATGTCTTTATTATATGCAATTTTCTACTAATTGGTATACTATATTTAAATTGTACGTTTGTTGCAGGGGTTTCACGTCGATGGTTACATGATACGTCGTGCATGTAAATAATAATTAAATCAATTGAATTTAATTTATTGAAAACAATGCACTTGAGGATATTATGAAAAAAATTAATAACTCGAATGTCCCTGTAATGAATACCTATAGTTGGTAATGCCATAATAATATATTATGAAATTCGACGACCGTGAAAAATGGCTGAGTCCCAGTAAAAGTTATAATTTAACTGTTTTATATAAATTATATATTGTAATAATTATAATTTATACGACGTAAAAGGTATAAATTCTTATACTAGCAAGAAGGCAAAATTATACATTTTTAAAACTGTTTGTAAAATTGTACCGTTTTGTTCTTATAAAAGGACGCGATATACAATAAGTTATCTATTCGAATAATATTTTTGGTATTCTACGAAAATTTTTAAAAGCATTTTAAATTATTTAAAAAAAATAACCTTGCCTTGGTATTTAAATAGAAAAATGTATAGGGTGTATATTATCAATAAAATAAAAAAAAAGTAAAAAAGTATAATATGACACATAAATATTGTACTAGGTATATTTTATTTGAGTTTATTTTTAATTTTAATATTTTGTACGAAATATGTTATCTCAAATTATTATTACTTGATAATACTATTCAAATAGTTATTAGGTATATAATTTTATTGCAGTAGATGTATAATAAAATATGATGTTATATCATGGTTTTCTCTATTTAATTATGTACAGTCCATTATTTGTTATCATTTATTAATTTCGTTGTGCTCCTCATTCTAATTGTCATATTTTTTAGAGATTTAAAATTGAGATTGCTTAATAATTTAATATATTAAATGTAACTAAACGAGGTATTTTGATATATTTTGACTAGGTAGGTATCTAAAATTATCGAATTTGAATAATTGTATGTTAAGGTAGGTACATTAAACTGCTTATTACATACATTAAACAAAGCATGGTAATGACTAATGATTGCATTGATCATTGATTTTAAAATGAATGGTAATAGTTATTGCTCATAGAACATTATTAGGTCTTAAAGGTAGTACTTATGTGATAATTAGTTTTATTTATTTATATTATATTAAATACAACTGTGGCTCAAATAAAATACACATTTATAAAATATGAAAATAAAATGTACAAAAAAATTAATGAAATATCGAAAAAGAAGAAAAATATGTGTCTTAATTGGCAAGTGACATGCACCAATAGATCAAAATAATTCGCTGGGGAGGAGTGGTAAAAAGAAAATTTGTTCTAGTGGTATGTGGTCATGTGGAGGCACACGAATATGCCGTAGGTGGGCAAGTAGATAGTGTTTGCGATTAATGATTATCGTTAACTTACTTCATGATAAACATTTTTACTTACTATCTCTGTTGAATATAAATTACAAACAACTAGGTATTGTTTGTTACTATTGCAGTTTTAGATTCTTAGCGGAGCGAGGAAGCTATAGTGGTTTTACAATGGTGTTTATTATTATTTTTTAAAAAATCCCAGACTGATAAACCGTCTTTGCTCAGAATCGTTTTTCTTATACAATGTTATTATGTCATTGAATACAAGTTTAATATACAATCCATTTTACATTGACCCACCTGTAACCTACTGTACAGCATAGCGACATCCACTTACCCGCTTTTTATATTATAAATTTGAATAGTCCACTAGCACATTATTTTTTTTTATTTCTTTCAAGTGTCTAATTTGTGTAATAAGTTGACTATATTATTCATTATATCTACCTACTATTATTGTTTTCTACTACTATTTATTTTGGATTATATTTTAATTCATACTAGGAATTATGACGTTGATTAAAATACTGTTTAGTACTATAATAGTACTCGATGTGTATAATTGATTGTGTTTTTTTTTTTTTAAATATAAAATTATCCACGTGTAATATCTAGATATAGAAATATTTATTAGGTAGACTTGCTACAGACAGTTTTAGCATAATTTATAGTACAAAGTTATAATATGTATTGGTAGATATAGTGGCGAATAGTGCCCCCCCCCCCCTTGGACTGTTTTTTACGTTATTTTTTTATTATAATATTAGGCTAAAAAAAGTTAATTTAATTTTTGAAAATCCATTTTGGAAAATATAAGTATATACTTTTTGTAGGTAAACTCAAAAAAGTATTGTCTCCATGTGTAGGATATTAAACAATGAAAATGCAGCAGAAATTCTATATTTTCACTGAGATCCAACCATCTTTACGATCAAAACCACGGAAAAATTTTCAAATAAATTGCATTAAAGGCGGCAACAAAAATATTCTAGCTGCTAACCATAGAACTCTTACATACTGTATATCCCGAAAAATGGTACAAATTATTTTAATACACTTTTAAAGCTTAATTTATGGAATAACTAATTAGTATAGCAATACAAAAAAACAGCAACATTTTATTATGATACAATAAAATTATTAAAATTATATTAATATTTTGTGTATACATAATATATTAAATACAGATGACACGGTGTTTGTCCTAGACATCAGTATATAGACTCCAAATCGATACCTAACCAAAAAAACAATGACTTCGCACCAAGAAAAAAAATATGCCTATAAACCAATAACGTGTATTTCATCCGATCGATTAAAAAAAAATATGACATTATAATTTCGTTAGCTAGGAATAAAATAGTTTAATGAACTCGATTTAAAAATATGTTTATATTTATTCTATTATGTATAAGTATATTATAGTACCTATAGGTACATATAGTACCTACTATATACATATACGTAGAATATTAAAACTGAAAAACAACGACTTCAAATTGTAATTTTTGATGAATATGCAGATTATATATTGCTCGATTGACGTTTAATGTCAGCTGTGGTAAAATATAATATAAACGTCACATATAGAATAATATGTGGATTATATCCAGTACATTTTATGAACAACGATTAAAGGTCATTTTATAAACTTTATGTTTGAGCAACCCATTAATATTTCATGTTTTCTGTCAAGGGCTGAAACGTAAATATACGTTAAGAGGTAGAAACATAAAAAAAAAAATTTATTTCAATAAACGCTTACAATATTTACTTAATTCAGCTATTATTATTTTTTTTTAAGCCCACATTCTCCCTAAAAATCTTTTCAAAAAATCATGTTATTAATTTAAAATTTTATAATTACTGTTTTCTACAGCATCTTGCCTATACAAAAATATAAAATTTCACCTACTGTTAATATTTATGAATTCGATTCTTATAACACCAATTAAGATTGTACGATGTACATTGACCACTGTGGTAAAATGGCAAAAACGTTAATAATAAGTAATTCTTAATAGCTATAATAAGCCTATAACTTATTACACGTGCCAAACATATAATAGTATATTATAATGCAATTTTTACAACAATATCCTTATCAACCATTTTATAATAAATATAAATTATTTATATTATACAGTGTGATCCACCAAGCATGCTCATTCACAATTTTCCCTTTAATAAAGATTTTTTTCAAATTCTGATAATTGTAATTTGTCATAGACTTTGAAAGTCTTAGACTTTAGGCTAACTTTAGACGAAGTCATACACTTCGGGTCTTTGGAAGTGTCCTGTGGGTATACCCACTTTTTTCAGATACTAATCAGGAAATTCTTCTTTGTAAATTGTTAACTTGATGTTTTTTTTTGTAATGTTGATGTATCTAAATCAAAATTTAAATAATTAGTTATTCTGAGTTATTAAATTATATTTAATGTGAATGATAGTCCTTAAAAATGGGTTTACAGAAATATAAAATATAATATGTAATATTTAATTTAGTATTTAATATTTATTATATTCAGTTAGTTTTTACAAATTATAAAATGTTAATAAATAAAATTACTATTATTTTCAAACCACCAAAGCTCCATATCTTCTAAGCCTTTTAACATAGACCCGCTATACTTAGTACACAAAGTTAAATAACTCAAAAACTCTGAACTCGTTTGAACTTCAATTTAGAAACTACAACATTTTCAAAAAAAATCATATGTTTTACAAATTATAGAAAAAAATACAAATATTTCAAAATAATATTGTCCTAATAAATTAACTTAAAGAAGATAAAAATCAGAGTATGAATAAATCAAGTATTAAAAGAAACAATGGGTGTGAGCATATACTTGGTGAATAGTTCTATTATTACACCTACCATAAGTATGAATAGGATTTCGATGCACTTTGCATTGTTTTCTGAAGTCCAAAAATGTACGACGCTCGTTTTGAACTTTTTGAATCAGAATAAAAAGTTTAAATTTTATATTTTTCGAAAATTTTCAATTTTAAGGTATTTTTTAAAGCATTTTTTCATTTTTTATGAAATTTAAGTATTTAACACTAATATACAGATTTTCAAACATTTTATTTTAAGATTTTTGCTTAAAAAGTAACTTTGTAACGTGCTAATAACAATTTACCTAATCTAAATTTTTTATGGAACGGATAAGTGTGACGTGAAAATCAAGATTACGAGTAGGTAGCGATAGAAAATTAATTGAGAATAGTTATTTTATTCGGATTAAAAGTCAACGTACAAAATTAGGAATTGTGCAGTCCTGCAAAACTTTTTATTAGATTTAATTATAAATATATTTTTGTTCAAAGCTTGTTAAAAATAAAATTAAGTACATTTTATAGATGCATTATTTTAATTTTTAGGGCATAAAAGCATTTTTTTAAGTACATAGTTGGGTTTTTTTTTCATTAAATTCCCAGCCCTAACCATAAGGCATACTGCATTCATTAAATTTGTAACTTGTACGTTTTAGACAACTACATTACTGCAAGGTTACCTAATACCTATAAAATCTTATATATTCGTATTATATTATATTATAATTATAGTAAAAACATCATAAAATATAGGCAAAGGTAGTTAGTGAAACATTGTTGACAAAAAAAAGTATTATGGTGAACTTTTAATTTTTTTGCAATGTTACTTTAAGATTTAAGCTCAAAATATATAGTATAATTGTATGACATGCCATTTTAATATAAAGCAACGTAAGCTACGTAAGTCACAACTCATAACATATTCATTATAATAATACATTTTAATACATTTTTTAAACATTTTATTTATCATTAATTTTTTTGAAATTCAAAGTAAAAGCAATTTTTAAGTTAAAATATCTTATACATTAAATATAAGAATAATTAAATTTAAATGAAAAATATTATCTATAGATATTATCATATTATATATTATATATAATTAATTAGTACCTAGATAATATACAATTCACAAAGATGACTAGTCCGAAGTTCCGAACGGTTACACATCATAGTCTTAACTGGGTAATAATAAAGCTTATAAATATGACCAAAACTAGGTAATCGATGAATAATATTAATTTCTTTACAGACGATAGATAAAACGTCGAACAGTGTATTTAAGGGTGATTTTTAGTTCTATGGTTTATACCGACCGTTTCTAAGTAGTTCAATATAGGCAATTTTTGAATTATGTATTTGTGTGCATGCGGGTCGTGTAAATGTGTACTTAGTAAGTGATTATTAGTGTGAGTGACAGTGTATAGAATAAATAGTTGAGCACACGCACATGTCAGTAACGCAACATTTTACACTCTAATTACAAATGTGAATTTTAGTGAAACACTGAAACTTAGTTTCGTATTTCCAATAATATAGCTTACTGAGTTACAGTTTCAACATCTATTAAACAAATTGAAGAGAAGAAGCTTATCTAGGCTTGTATAGGAGTCGATTTTCGATATTTTATTTTCAATGTCCAATATTTAAAATTATACAATCTATAACTTGTGATATTTTATTTTTTGAATTTGAATTATTGAGTTTAGTAATATTATAAATATCAAAAATTGACTTCTATACAGGCACAGATTAACTTACAATATTAATAATAGGTGTTTTTACTCTCAAACCGCTCAATAAACCATATTATTGGAAATACAAAAGTACATAATCATAGATTTTTTCAACACTATTCATACCCCTTAATTCAATCGTTTTTAGTTCTGTGGTTTAATTCAATCGTTTCCCGACCACCTCTATAATAATAAATTGTAGTCCATAGCCCGGACCTTTAGGTCAGTAGGACAGACGAAGCAGTGTCTGTTGTAGACATAGGTTTTCACAAATCAGCGGCTTGGGCGATAATAAAAAAAATCAATGACTTAGCACAAAAAAAAAGTGTATAAAACAACGTAATCTATTTTATAAGTCTGGCAAAAAAAAAAATATGAAATTATTATTTCATTAGCTTTACTACCTAAGTTTAATGAACTCGATTTCAAAATATATTTAGGTAATTGTGATATTCCTAGTAGGCACCAAAGTACAGTGGTATTATCTTAACTCTTAATTATAAATTATGATGCAATATGCAACTACATTTAATATTATTATTTATTTTATTTAATTTCATATATTATATATAATATATATGAATACTGGGCCCCACTGAGATGACTCGTGGGGGGGGGCCCAAGAGTTCAGAAATAGAATTACATATAAATTACAAAAACATATAGCTTGAAAAAAAAATTAAATTACAAGATTTAATAAACTTATGAAGAATTTAAGGTGTATACAATTTGAAAAAAAAACATTCTACAGTGGCCATCGAATTCTTCTTATGAATTAAATTTATAATAATATGATTGTATTTATTTCATTTGTTTAACTATTGTAAACTGTTTTTTTTTTTTTAATAAATATACTGGGAGGTTTGTTATATAAGATGATATTTTATTACATAGTTTGGTACCAATTATTTCAAAATGTCTGCTAGTAGTGTTTTTTTTAGTTTTTTTATGTGAAAAAATTGTTTTTAGTTGCAATAAATTGTGCCATTTTAAAAATATAGCAGTTATTTTTAAATATATTTTCTTAACAGGAAAAATTATACATTACTAGTTTGGGATAGGAATTATATTTTTATAGGATCGAGTGTAGTAAATATGTTTTTGGGAGACGTTTATTTTCGTTTTGTGACAAACGTTTAATACATGCGATAATATCGATTCGATAAAAACAACAATTTTTAGATAGGGTTAATTTATTTAGAAATATAATTTAAAAAGGAAATTAATCCTTAAAATGTTTTTCTCTTTCAGCGTTTGATTTATGATTTCGTATTGTGGACGACACAAAATAGGAAACTGTAGTTTTCTGTTTATCACAGTATTAGCCAGTGAATGATAACATCGTACTGTTGAATGATAAAATCATTGATCACACGCGCTGCTGCAATTGACCTTTTGCCGCACAACAAATGCATGCTAATATACATATTTAAATTTAGCGTGTTATAAATTATGTAGAAATAAGAATATAAAGCGATTTAAATGAAAATCGAAAAGGCGTGTATTTATTAATTATTAAATAACTTTACTCTTTTAAAGGATATATAATATTTATACTCTCGTAGTCTCTTTATACTATATAATATGGTCACAACAATATCATCCAAAGAATAATACAAATGAAATGATTATTTTACTCAACTAAGATTTATAAAATATATACTTTTTTCATAGAACCAAGTATGACTATTTCAAATGTGTTAGGCCGTGGCCCGTGAGTGTAGCAACATATCAACAGTGTCACGCGGGTCGTCCTAGTTAAGGCTGACGGTATTTTCGGTATACCGTAAATACTAAATACCGTTATACCGGTATTTCGGTATACCGGTATTTTAAAATTATTTTGGTAAACGGTATACCGTAAAAAACCGTCTAAATTTTTTAGTATCAATGGCAATAATATAGATTATAATATAATATATTACTATAGTATATAATAAAGTATATAATGTAAAACAATATAAAAGTAAAAAATATCGATATTAGTTACACTTTGTTTATTATTTCAGTATTTAGGTATACCGAAACCGTTCGGTATTTACCGGTTTTTCGGTTTAACGTTTCAAACCGGTATTGAAATCAATACCGTAATATCGAAAATTAATTTTAATACCGTCAGCCCTAGTCCTAGTTAACCGTGTTCGTGGTTTGTCCTAATGATTGACAAATTCAGATATTAAAATGAATTTTAATTGATCGAAAACCTAATACGTTATCATATTGATTTTATTGGGTATAATGAATTATTTAATATATAAATTTAATAACTTATAAAACGGATTTAGGTCAAAGTTCTCTACCGCTATATAGCATTAAAATAAAATGATAAACTTGTCTCATCGTGTCCGTCCTCTTACCAACCCATTCACTAATTAAATTATTATTGTAATCCTCTACGAACCTCCTGAATCCTGATAGCTGTCTAAATCATACAACTTACACGACTTATATTTATAAATTATACATTCATTTTATTAATAATTTACGAAAATTAATAACTCAATCTTTGAAATATAAAGATAACATGTATTTTATTATTTTTATTATTCATGTTTGTAGATAGGTAGTAAGCCAAAAGAAGCTTAAAATTTACTCATATAAATGTGGCTATTTATCTTTAATTTTTAGTACCTATAATAATAAATTATAATTTAAAAATATACATTGAAACGACTGAATTAGGGCGAGCATAAACATAATATAGTGATAAACAATCAGCACATATTATATTATATTTTAATACTTTTAACTTAAAAAAGGTGGGCAAGTGGGTGTCGCTCTGCTGTACAGTAGGTTACAAGTGGGTCACTGTATAATGGATGATATTAAATTTGAATTCAACGATATAATATCATTGTATAAGAAAAACGATTCTGAGCGGAGACGGTATGTCAGTCTATGTTTAAGACATATTATATACATATCTATGGTATTAAACAAAAAATTGACCTATAATAGGTACCTATAATAAATTCCAAATTAATCATATCACAATGTCCATTAGGTACTTATAACGCGTTATACATCAACAAAACCGTGATACTATCATAGATATATAATAGTACACTTTAGAAGTTTCAAGTACCCACGAATAATATTATTCAATCACAACAAAATAACTAAAATAGTTATTCTAGGTTTTTTAATATGTAATTTCGTCCAAATTTGAATTTAAAATGTCTGTAAAAAATAACTGTGCTCATATATTTTTTAGATTTTTTGGTTACAGTATGAACTATTTATGAGAACCTTTGTTTTAAATTTGCAATCCTTAGCTATAAAAACTGAACATTTTATAATTTATTAATTTCAATGATTGATAATTTTCGAGATTTTGATAAATTTTGTCAAAATTTGATCTTTAAATGCTTATAAAAAAAAACTGTGCCTATGTATTTTTAATATTTTTCAACTGCTATTGTAACAGTATATCAGGAGCCTTGTATTAAATTTTTACACTTTTTGGCCAAACAGATAAAACTTTATTGATATTTATAGAAAAAAAAACTAAAAAAAATTGAAAGCTGTAAATGTCCATAAACAGCTCAAAAAGAGTCAAAATATTTTCAAAATTGTATGGTGTATAGAAAATGCTAATTTAAACATTCAGTGAAATTTTCATGTATCTACAGTTATTTGTTTTTGAATTACAACAAACTAAGGAAATCGCTACATGGGAAATCGAGTGAATATTCAATGTTGTAAAAATTTGAATTTCAAACGCTCATAAAAATTTAATTTGACTTTCTTATAGACATTTTTTTTTTTGATAAAGGTAGATAATCTTATAAGGAATCTTGTGTTAAATTTTCAAATCTTAGATTTAAAAAGAAAAATTTTTACGAATTCTTAACTCAAAATAATTTGCTAATTTTCGTGATTTTTCCATATTTTGTCAATTTTTGAACTTTAAGTGCTTATAAAAAAAAATTGTGACTTAGGATTTTTAATATTTTTCATCTGCCTTTGAAACAACATATTAGGAGCCTTCTATTAAATTTTCAAGCTTTCGCAACCAACAAATAAAATTTTATTGATATTTCTAGAAAAAAAACTAAAAAAAAATGAAAAATGAAAATGTCCCTAAACAGTTCAAAATAAATCAAAATATTTTGAAAATGTTATCGTGTATAGAAAATGCAAATATAAACAACCAGTGAAAATTTCATGTATATACGTTCATTTGTTTTAGAGTTACACCAAAAACCAAAATCGATTTTTTGGAAAACCAATTTTGCGTAAAAATTCCCGTTTTTCCTTAATTTTTATGTTGTTTTTTCCCGGCGCTTGTGAAAACTACTGGGAAATTTATACTTTTGACCCCCCAAAGTACCAACTAGATTCACTTTCCTATCAGAAAAGCTACTGATGAAGAAAATCCAAGCACTTTTACTGTCCTAAAACGTGATGACAGACACAAAAATAAAAAAAAAAATAAAAAAAAAATAAAAAAAAATAAAAAAAAAAATAAAAAAAAAAACACACATCATTGTAAAATCAATACATTCATCGTTTCACTCAGAATCTAAAATGTGTATTCATTTTTATAACTTAAGCAACCCTTACTACAATATGAATTGAAAGATAACAATACAATTAATAATAATCGCTTAGTGTCAATCCAGATAATCATATTGATAAATAAAATAATATAAGTATTTTTTATAATATAATCAAAAACAGTATAATGGCCCAACAGTGCAGGTTATTATTGGTGATTGGAGTAAAATAAAAATAAAATATACATTTTAAACATTTATTTCCTAATACTATGTTATTCCTAGATATAGTAAGTAAAACAAGTTTTACCAAAAACTAATATAACAGATATAATAATGTAGGTACCTTTATTAGGCTAACCTAACCTAATCTACAAAGAGCAATAACTATAATTATTATAATCTGGTTCACTTCACATGGACAATAAATATAAGAAGTTGTTTAGGTTATAACTTCAGGATATTTTAATAGATTGTTTATGCTTAATAACATATTTACAATTATTAATATTGGAATTGGAACTTTATAATATATTAAAACCTACGCTTGAATAATATGGATATCGAAATTATTGTTTTGATACCTATGTCTTACAATTACTTTAAATTAAATTGAATTAAATTAATTTGCAAAACACATCCCATTTTCGTAGAACAATATTGTTGCAATTACATACTACACTGATTGTCACCAATAATAGTTTTTTTTAATTGATAATATATAATTATATTTTATCATTGCTAATAATATGTAAAGCGCATAATACATACTTTATACGGTGCGATTCACCAAGTACATTCACCCCTTTTTTCTTCAATAATATTTTAGTTCTTAAAAACAATTTTTGAAAATTTTTAAATAGGCTTGAAGACCACAATTTAGTTATTAGATACCTTATAAATTCTTGAAATTTTAAGTGTTACTTAAGCAGATGTGTCTTGTAGCGAAACAAACTTCTGTTTTCTTAAATAAGAACTCCCCTCTTCAACTGTAAATAATTTAAACGATAATTTTATTGGCCACTGAACACTCTTTGAGGCTTAAGTACTACAAACATCTCAAACATTTGAAAACATGGTTTTAAATATATTTAAAAATGTTAAAAATCGGGATTTGAATAAATTTGTTATGAAAGGGAAAATGGGGGAGCGCAATGAGCATATCGATGGTATTTTGTTAGAAGGGAGCATACCAAATTTTACTTTTTTCAGGAAACAAATAAAACTGATTAAATATTCAATTTTTAAGATACAACATACTTTTATACATTATATTAAAGATGAGACTCCATGAAACTAAAATGTCTTATTAAATTATTTAAACTATATTTATATTTAATGTTATCTTAATTAAAAAAAAAAAAAAATGTGGTGTAGGCAATTTTAACCATTTGAATTTTATAAACGCCCTTCTAAAAACATATAATATTAGTGGTATAAGCCCTTTTAACATTTTCATTTCTACAAACGCCCTTTTAATTTTTTTACAGTAATTGTATATATATATATATATATACATTCTACTATATTGTATCTATTATATTGTTGGTTTATTGTTAACTGATAATATGAAATTGGAGGGAAATTTGTTATCAAGTATTACCAATACAATAGTGATGTTCAGTGTGTAACCTAGCAAAACCACTTTGTTCTATCTGGTAATATACAAACAGCAATAATCATAATTATTGTTACGAACTGGTGTTGATTGTAAACAATTAGCATGCATTAATTGTAGTATAAGCCCTTTCAACAGTTCTGTGTAGATTAATTTAATTTTTAAAAAGGCGTCTGCATATCTTGTATTCGGTATTGCAATCTTATTTTTCCGTAGATGTATACGCCGTTTTTCCAGAATATGTTCGTGATTTTTCTGAAAATTTTAATACCAAAAACGTATTTTTCGATTTTCAATGGTAAACGCCCAACAAAATACCATCGATATGTTTAATGAACTACACTATAATAATATGCGTTAAAAAAACCTTCATATCACAATAATGCAATCTATTTTTTTGTTTAGTTTGACGATTTAAATTTTGACCATACCTATAAAAACTACTCTATATACTCACAGTATATTATTCATACCATTGTAAATTGTTTATAAAACAGTATCATGGTTGGTCGAAACTATATTTTGTAAACAGTTTAACATTATGGTTTACGTTTACAGTTTTAACTAACTTATGAAATTTAAACGAATATTAAAGGACTAGGTACTTTTCCATTTACATGACATTTAAATAATATTTAAAATGACTAATAGGTCGTACTTCACCATACTGCAGATACTATAGAAAAATCCAATATATTGTATAATATTAACGGGTAATATTTATAATATAGTCAGATTTGTATTTATACATAGCTATAGTCCGTAATAATACATTATTTTAACATAATTAAAATCATGTCGAATAGTAGAAACTATAGGTAGTACATAAGCTAATACACAATGACCGTACTGAATAGCTTATACAATCCCAGTATAAGCCTACTGATCTTACCAAAAAAACATTTGACATTGGGATAAAATATGAAAGTAAAATATCCGATTTCAAAAAAACCTGATAAAATATCCAGGGTATTTAAACAAACAGATGGTACTAAAAAAAACTATTGAAAATAGCCTGTTAAAATAGTGAATATTAATAATTATTACATTACTTTTTTTAAGTCACATCAACAAAACATTTAATTTGTAAATGATTTGCAAGTGCCAATTATTATAATAAATACTAAACCAGATGAATCTGATTTTTTTTTCTCAAAACTTAAAATACACTTAACTAATTACCTCAAATGACTTAAAAATAGTTGAAATAATGTAAATAAAATATTTTTCAATAGTAAAGTTACTAACGTTTACCGTTACTACTTATTGCGATATATTTAATTAAAACGGTTTTATTCAAATTAAAAAGTGTTTAAAAAGTTTTAAAATCATTTAACATATATTATATTGTATTATTCAATAATTTACTGACTGCTTATGAAAGTTTCACTATACCACAGAGTTCTAAACATTGTGAGAATTCAAAAAACATTTCTAGTGTATAATGCGTTAATACGCATATTGTATATGACTAGCAAAACTTAAATGTTAATATATTATTTACAACATAACTAGGTAGGTACCTATCCATTACCTACCTATTTTATTAGTTAATAATAGTATATATCGATAATAGCCTATATCGATGACCGTATATATCGATAATCAAAATATATCTGATATTCCGGGTTACAAATAGCACGGGATAACTGAAAAATAATTATTTTGACTATTGACTATTGAGTATTGACAATTATGATAGTCATAGAGAAATTGGAATATCGATATCGATATTTCGATACATCGATACCTACTTTTTTTTTCTATATCCATATTCAAAAATATATCGTTGAAGAAGCCTAGTTAGAAATATTAAAATTTTAAACTAATAGACAGGAACAAAACAAAACATAAATATTATAATATAGTGGTAAGATAATCAACGATGTTTTAAATAAATAACGTTATTACAGTATATTATAATATTAAGGATATAGATAGGTAAAAAAAGGCCCAAATAATAATATGTGTTAGATAGTTGTTATATTATATTTTCAATAGAATATAATATAACAAAATAAAAATAATCAAACAACAGCTATGGACATGGCGTACTTAGTGAACAATATTAAATGTCTATCATTTATTCAATGATAATAATACACGGTAGATGTTTGTCGACGACAAGTACGCCGATTAGAAAGCTTAGAAATTCTTAAGCAGTTTATTTAAATTATTTTTCCAAATGCCCGGATATGGGGCATGAGGCCCTACTCAGTTGGGGCCCGGGATGCGATTGCATCCCGTCATCCATTGCCAGCCCGCCACTGCATGGACGTAATTTATGCATATTCAGATTTTCATAACGATAATTTGTGAATGCAGTTCGATAAAAATCTAAGAATTTATAAATTAAACTATAATATTGTATAATAATTTATTATCTGGTTGAATTGTTTAAATATCAAAATATAACACTATATTATAATGTTATTTATTTACATCACTACGGTTTACTAATAAACAGAGTACTCTCAATAAAATATTATTTTGTTGTACGCGCGCGTTGAACTCTATTTTCTGTAAAAATATGTATTTTTCGAAAGAATTTTTGATAGGAATTTCCTTCGCTTCTATTGGTATAGCAGGAGTGTCTTTCCTATTGTCAAGGAGAAAAAATCCAACTACCCATGGATATGGGATGAAAAACATGGAAGACTTCTTGGAGGTAAACAAAATATAATACATAATATCATGTATATGTTTATATTATAACAATAAACGTTTAAATTCTATAATATTTGTCATTTTTAGTATAACCAACATATTAATTAGTTTCGGAGCAAAAACCTTGTGTGACTGGAGTGCATGCCTGCAGGTTTTTGCTCTGAAATGTAATAACCTGATAAGTCCATTTTGCTTATATTATCTCCGTAACTAATAATCGATAACGGTTTGTTACACCGAAATGTGTACCTAGTTTATTTCCTGATCAGGAAACCACAGTAAAAATACTTTTTTGAAAAAGGGGACATATCAGGTTTTGCACAGAAGGATTCCATACTTTTTAGCTTAGATAGGTATAGCCGTATAGGTAGGTACAAATATTTACCATAAGTGCCAATTTAGTGCGAATATATAATAATATAGTACCTATTTATATTAATAGGACGAAAACGATAAGTTTTTCGATGCGGAATCGAAAAGTTTTCGGTCCGTGTCCGATGATGAATTCGTAAGTTGTCGGTCCATGTGCAGTGTGGAATCTGTAAGTTTTCGAACCGTGTCCGATATGGAATCTGTACGTTTTCAGACCACGTCCAATGAGGATTTGAGAAGTTTTCGGACCATGCCCGATGAAAACTTGAACGATAAGTGATAACACAAAGATCGTAAAATCAATAGGAGGTCAGTTTTCCATATGATATTGAGTATAATATTTTAATTAAAACTATTTTCATATAATTCCATACTTTCTAGAACTGTATATGGACGCGGTGGAGAAGCAGGCGTTCGAGGACCTACAAGTATAAAACTAAGAACGGCTTTAGAACAATCGAATGTAATCATATAATATCGCAGTGCTGATAAACGGTTTTGATTTGATTTTCAGCATAACTTTAAAGTGGTTGAAATGAATTGTTTGGAGTTGAAACATCACGTGGCTGACGCAATGTCTACCTTCCAACAGACGGCCGACGATCAGCGCCTATCGATCGACAGCCTGAAATTAGAAGTATCTAGTCTTAAAAAAGATTTGAACTGTTTGACCTCCGATCTGCTGAAAAATACAGAGATGCCGTCCACGGAAAGTAATATTATATAATATATCGACCTGACTATACCCATAACAGTGTAATACATTAGTCGTTTTCGTTCGTTTAGCAAACACCGAAAAACCCGACTGCTGCAAGCTACGTAGACTGAAGACAAGGGTCTCGGTTCTTGAAAGTAATATAATATAGAAAAATAACGGTTAATAGATAATAAAGTACCAATGACGTGTGCCCGTGTAGGTGATGTGACGAAAAACTCGATAGATATCGTTGGAATAAACCACATGCTGATGTTAAGGTTGGCGAGCTCGGGGGCTGCCGCTGAAAATGATGTGTCGGCAGGAGAAAATCTTTTCGAGCTGGACACTCTGAACGCGCAATGCCACAAACCTACCTCGCCGACGACGTCCACATCCTTTACACCTGTCGCAGGCCCGCCTCCTGCGGTAACCTCGGAACATTTTTGGCCGCCTCCTCCACCTTCTGCAGTAACCTCGGAAGACTTTTGGCCGCCTCCTCCACCTTCTGCAGTAACCTCGGAAAACTTTTGGCCACCTCCTCCGTCTCCTGCTGTAACCTCGGAAAACTTTTGGCTGCCTCCTCCGCCTCCTGCTGTAACATCGGAAAACTTTTGGCCATCTCCTCCGTATCGTGCTGTAACCTCAGAACATTTTTGGCTGCCTCCTCCGCCTCCTGCTGTAACCTCGGAATACTTTTGGCCATCTCCTCCGTATCGTGCTGTAACCTCAGAACATTTTTGGCTGCCTTATCCGTATCATGCTGTAACCTCAGAACATTTTTGGCTGCCTCCTCCGCCTCCTGCTGTAACCTCGGAAAATTTTTGGCCGCCTCCTCCACCGCCACCGATGGACGACCGGCACGGCGGCGTTCCACAGTAAAACCCTGCTGTGCAGAAGCCGTGCGCATCCGTGCGTGGAGCCTAGGGGAAAGAATTGCAAAAACTTACTTCCGTGTTTCCATAACGGAGGAGAGTTTGAGGGCCGTCGTCCTCAAGCCTGTTGCCCGTCCGACTTGAAGAGGAAAAGATCTTCAAGTTTAATTATCTAATGTATAATGTATTCCATTTGTGTAACATATTATGTATTAGGTAAGTGTATTTCTTTGCATCAATTAATAAACCTGTTTAATAAAAATATACCCGAGGTATTTGTTTTATAATGTAGGTTTTCAAATTACCGTTACAATATTATTATGAGTTATTAAAGTCTCACTATAAGACTTTAATCATTTTTAAGTCCTGAAAAACTAAATGCATAATAGGTATAGTTAAGAATTTTGATGGAAATGTGGTCATATAACCAGTGTTGGGACTTATTTAGATAATTTATCTAGATAATTATTTAGTTATCTTTTATCTTATATAGATAAATAGTTGTGTTTTATCTAAATAATTATCTAAGATAAAAAATTCATCCATGTAGATAAATTCGCCTCTATACAAAAAAATTATATACACTTTTTACTGTAGTATCTAAGCTGAACTGTCAAATACGTTACACTTTATAATAGTATGTATTAAAAAAAAAAAAACATCTTTTTTTTATTTAAATACAAATGTATTTATCTTTAATCTTTATCTAGATAGATTTGAATTTAGTTATCTTTTATTTTTATCTAGATAAAAAAGTACTTATGTCATCCCAACACTGGGATATATATGCATACAAAGTATATCTATATATTTAAATGTGAAAATGAAAACCTTTTTGGCCTATGTCCTCGGAAACTATATTGAACCGATTGTTATGATTTTTTTTTTTTAATTAAAGAGCTCATTGCAGAGAAGGTTTATGGTATTTGATCGATTCTCTAACTTAATAAACAAAGGATTATAACTAATGGCCTGTTACGTAGACTTGGCAAGTGGCAACATGGCAAGGGCATGTACCAGTTGCCCCCAAAAGTACCATTTCTATACCAATTCACCCAAACTACTTAGAGTAAAATGTACCAGTTGCCCTCATATGTAAATATATATACGATTAAAATATATAGCCCTTAAAATAGGGTAGGTAAATATGCAAATAATAATTATAAATAGTAATTATTATAACAAAACATAGTACATAATATTATATCTGATTTATTTGCTTTTTTTTTTTTTGAAAAATTATTCCCTTGAATGTCACATAATTATAATATTTATTATTTTATAGACTAGTGTATTTATATTATTTTGTTAATAATTATTATTTATCACAAAATACAATATTAGGTATATATTCCAAGCATATAAACTGTTTTCTATAATTTTATACTATTTTAAATAATTGTATTTATTATTTGTATATTTACCTCCCCTATTCTACGGACTATATATTGTAATCGTGTATATAGTATATATTAGGCTGAGACACGATTGAGCATAAAACACCTTTTTTACGACACGATTGAGCCAAATTGTCGGCGTATCAAAGGAAATCAGAATACAAAAGAAAACTTACACGATTGAGCATAAAAAACTCTGCAACGTTGCCATTTTCCATTTTAAATACTATATTATATAAAAAGATTTATTTAAATCACTATTATAATTCAAAATATAATATATCAACAAAATTACATAAGAATAATGATGATGATTATGATGATAAGAATAATAATAAAATATGGTACGAATTAAAAAAAATACTGCATGGTTTATAACTTTATAAGTCAAGAATACTATAGAGCAGGGGTCTTCAACCTTTTTATGCAGCGGGCCACGTATTATTTTTTAATAATCTTGCGGGCCGCATTCGTAGTAAAAACATGTATTTTATACAAAAATTCAGTTTTATTATTAAAATTTTCAAGATTACATTTTAAATTAAAAATTATTATTATTATTATTATTATTAAAACATATATAGATTTTAAATTACAAATTATTATTATTATTATTATTATTATTAAAACATATACCTATAGATAAACATTTTTTGTTAATTACAAAATTTAATAATTTTATCGAAATAGAAAATATACATGCTTAATTTCAAATGTGATCGCGGGCCACATATTATGATAGGGCGTGCCACAAGCGGCCCGCGGGCCGCGGGTTGAAGACCCCTGCTATAGAGTATGGGTGATCGAACACTGATATTATTTAAATGATAATTTTGGAATTGTATTTTAATTTATAATCTTGTGTTTTCCTTTAATTTTAAATTTTTAAAACTTCGTAACTTTATTGCTCCGGAACTAATTTATTAACCGATTTATAAAGCTGGGCTCAGCTCACGACTCGCGCCTGGTATCATAACAATTATTGGTGCAATAATATGCGAAAACAATAAATTACAAAATTTCGGTCATGTAAATGTGGCAACATCGCATAAAATATTCTATGCTCAATCGTGTTGCTAAAAAGGTATATGCAAAATCGTTTTATGCTCAATCGTGCTTTACCGATATATTAACATGTAAGGGCAACTGGTACATTTGATTGAGGGCAAATGGTATATTTTTTAAATCCTGATAACAGCCGTGGGGCCGTGGGGCAACTGGTCAACACCCCAAGGCAAGCATTCTGGGTTACCTGCTATACAATAGCCGAAGACCGTCGACCGCAGATAAAACTATACGACGGATCCAAGGAACGAAAAATGAGAATCATAAAAACTGCAGTTCTTATCTCTGTCTCTCTCGCACTTCGCATACAACCAACGCGTGCGAGTGATCCAAAACTCATTTTAAAAACTACATACTTAAAACAGCTCAATCATGCTACGAACACTACATTTATACGATTTAATTACTGTACACAGTTAAGATCTTTAAAGAATGCAAATGGACGAATTCTGATTTACACAACAAAGCAGTTTAACATGTGGTAAAATTGTGGATTTTACAACACAACTAAATTCTCATAAACTATAATTTATAACTAATGTAATTTAAAGTATGTACTAAGTTTTACATTGCAATTTATTATTATTTGAAAATAGAACAAGAGTGATAATAAATGTATTGATAGGATACATTAAAATGTTCAATTTCGATTTGGCAAGTACCTATTGTGCAATAATTCATACTTACCAAGTACCAACTTCCTATTATTTCAAATTTTAAAAATTAAATTACACGCATTTATAAAATGTATATACATTCCATCAGTGCCGTAGCCAGACATTTTTTTTGGGGGGGGAGGGGGGCATTTAATTTTTTCTCTAGTTTTTGAAATGCTAGAATATCTAATTATGACCCCTTAGTTCATAAAGTATGTTGATGGCTTAAAGGCCATATAATATGATATGTCACAAATACCAAAATGTTCAGGAGAGCCATTAAAAGTTTTATTATTTTGCATATTATATAGTATTACCTATAGTTTTTTTTTAAATGAAAGTTTTAACTTATGTGTAAACTTGATATGGTATTTAATTTACTATATAAAATTAATTTGCTAGTTTAACTTTACTAAAACTATATATTTTTTTTTAATTTATTTTTTTTTGGAACTAGAATGGACTTATTACAATTAATGGTCATTATTATTATATCTTGCTATGGACATCATTTCATTTATCAGTTTTGCCAAGTAGTGTATGTCCGGACATGTTACATTTGTCCGCTTAAAGCCTAAAAATAAGCACCAATGTTAATAAATCTACTTAAAATAATTGTATGTCACTTCATTACAATTAAATCAATAAATTCATCGCTCCACTCAGAATCAAAAAAATATTTAATCCGTCAAAAAAATGTGAAACATGGTTCCTCGTAAGTTTTTGTTAATGGAAATCAAAAAAAAATTGAGAGTGAATCCACAGTATTTTTTGTAAGCAACTGAAGTCAAAATATTTACAAAATTCATCAAGCACACGAAAATTGCTATATTATTTCGATTTAAAAATTCATAAAAGTTTTAATTTTATATCAATAATATTCAAAAAGTTAATACCTGATTCTTCATAAGTCATACTACTTTTAACAAAAAAAAATGTCAACCAGAAAGTCATATTAATTTTAATGAATGTTTGAAGTTCAAATATTTACAATATTTTATATTCACTCGATTTCTCTTGGAGCGATTTTCTTATTTTATTATAATTCAAAATTCAAAAACAATTAACGATACGATAGGTACTTGAAACTTACACCATATGTTTATTTTATCATTTTATATACTTGATAAAATAGTTTCAAAATATTACGACTCGTTTTGAGGTGTTTATGGGCGTTGTATATTATTAATTTTTTCCAGTTTTTTTTCTATACAATTTAATAAAATTGAATTAGTTTGGTCAAAAATTTTGCAAACTTAATATAAAGTTGCTAATACATTGTTGCAGTAGCAGTTTAAAAATATTAAAAATACACATGCACTATTTTTTTTATAAGTATTTTATGTTTGAATTTTAACAAATTTTATCAAATTGGCAATTTTATTGATCTTGTATATGGGCAGCTTTAGAGTTTAGAGTGACTTTATAGACACCTTCAACTGTGGTTACTAGTTTTTTTCTGTGATAATAAAGATTTCTAATAATAATAATTATTATTATTATTATTTATTCAAGGAAAAAAAAATTCCAATTACATAATATAAAATATAATGACAGTAGGGTAAATTAGTTCCCATGCGGTCATATTTAAAAAAAATTCTACAGACTCCTACATTCGTTTGATTATTAGTCACATCACTTGGCTCTGTATTAGAACGTTTGTTGTTGTAGGTTAGGTTAGGGTAGGTTATCTAGATTCAGGGTCCATGGATAACAAAATAACGAAAGCTAAATTAATAAAATATACGAGGCACATATTATTAAGTAGTTTTCTTATTATCTGATAATATATAACATGACAAAGTAAATTATTGTTTTAGAATTATGAATTGGTGGTGTGGGGGCAACAGGTCTTTGTGATAAAATTTAGGTGGTGCAGGTGGTCGAACATCTATATTTTGCCTCACTCCACCACTGCAAGGTAGTACATCGTACACGCACACTAGATAATAATAATAATAAATAATAACAATAATAATAATAATAATTTATTTTTGCAACGTAAGGATATCATACAATTATTTCACAAAATTTAGATTAATATATTGCAGTACCCCCTAGATGAAACAATACTCTCTATGTATAACCTATAACTGTATAATATATTAATATATAATATATATTATGTTATATAATTAAATCACTGTAACGCAAACCATACACTACCCTACCCCGCCGACCATGTAACACCGTCAACTAGTAAAAGGTCTATGACTAAAACACACCTTTACTCTGTGTATGCACAGTAATATATAGTATTTGAAAGCTAAGAAAAACATACAATTTTCCGATGGAGAATATGATTATGCTGCATGTAATAATATAAATGGTATACGTAAACAAATAGTGGTAGCTCATCGGGTACTTGACATTTTTAATGTACCTAGCTCACTTGGTGGAAAAGGTTGGCGACCCCTGCCTTAAAGTATGGCGTTCCTTATGCGTCGATGAGACTGTAGGTACAAGAAGTTTTGCTAAGCCGATTTCACATTCATAATAATGCCTAATTACCAGCCTCATTACCAGGAAGAAGGTATGCAGATTTAGTATGTAACATATTTTATAAATTTGTAAAACATCAAATCAATATACAATTTTAACTATAACTGCATATGATTTAATACAAAATAATATACAAATACAAATTTCAACATTATTTCTGGTAGACTTCCAAGATATATTTAAATAATCATTTCGTACCATTTGAAGAAACGTTTAATTACATTAACAAAATGTCCGTTTATTGAATAAATTATTGTCATAAGCAAATCTAAATGGCAGTCATCACAGAGAAAAAATATTCAAATTTTGGTTAATATTTATATAATATTTTGGACGGGTTTTATGAAATTATCCCACTGTGCACCGAAGCTCCTCATACGCCTTCAAAACAGAACATTTAGATTTGTAAGTATATTATTCTAATTTACTTTGGTCTTACTTATCTATAGTATTGAAATGATATTCACATTATTACGCCACAAAGCCACACTATATAATATCATTGTAATATTATTAATTATGTTATTCTTAAGACCTAATAAAATGACTGTATACCATATATATTATATGTACCTTGGTATAATCAAAAAATATGCATAGCACTTAAGATAATCATAAATATATAATATGACAAAATGTGCGTTAACAATAACACATTTTGTATCTATGTACCTTTTCAAATAAACAAGGTCAATTTTGATACCACGAGCAGTCTGCTCTCATTCACTCTGTCTGTTCCCAGCAGCTACGCCTGTCTCACAAAGCACACTATGATCAAATCTAGTTACAAATACTAAACCTTAACTTCACTTTACGTGAAAACTTATTAGTTTTTGAAATATGGTTCATTGTTCTTCGATAAAAGAATAAATCGTTACAGTAAATAAAAATAGAATGCCTAAAATGTTTCATAAAATAATATTTACATAGAATTAATTATATAATTAAGGATGCAAGACAAACTTGAAATTCTCTATCTTAGTGGCAAAAAGATATCAATTTTTTTTTAATTTAATAGTAAATTATATTATACGTTAGATTATTTCTTTTATTATGTATAATTTTTTTATAACACATTATCACTGAAAAAAAATATATGTTAATGTTTAGTATAATTTTAGATTCTGATCGTATGTATTGATATTACAATAATGGGTGTGTTTTCTTAAAACATTTCATATCGACACAAAAAAGATGTTCATACTTTATAGAAACATTTATTCTAATGCTTAATAATAGTTGGTTCCACAGATTTTTCAGGCAGGTAGTTAATTTTCTGGTCCGATTTATATAACATTTAAATTCCACCAATACTTTTTTTTTCATGTACAAATTAGTGGTAATTTTCAGGTAAATCAATCGTACCTGTACACTTTACATTCACAAAAGGTGTAATATGTGGAATTTACAAACATCCAAATTCATACGTAGGTGCATGATACGTATCTTGTTTATCTTCGACTTTTTCCGGTACTTGGTACACTTAAGAAATATTCAAAATAATCAAACTAACTTATCTCTGAATGTTAAATTGTACAACTTTTATTATTATTGTAGTTTGAACATTTAAATTAAAACGAATAGTTCAATTATATTGTTTTAATATCGGCAATGGTTATAAAAAATAAACATAAGTATTTATAAAAAGGATATCGAGTTTAGGAAAACCCAAAGGTAATTTAATTTATAATTCATATAATTATAATTATCAATAATATTAACTATGAAAAAAAGTAATTGATGAGAATAAATACGTTGATACACTCTGTCCCCATATTACATTTAGGGTCGGGCTTTAATTGAATATTATCGTACACGTAATTTATAAGTAATTAATAATTATAATAGTCTATAATTTTTAACTATTATTATTAATGACGTGTTAAAATAATGTTTTATTGCCGAAGAACAATTTGTCTGGCTATCTAAATAAGTATACGTTCATAGTCATGTACGGTATTGATAAACTTTTATTATGATTACTAACATTATTATAATTTATAATTACCTTACTTCTAGTCACGTGCAATATACTCTGGTTAAATTATAATATTAAGCATATTGAGATGAGTAAAATTGTTTTTAAGTTATTATACTGTCATTAAATAAAACTTATGACTTTTGGCTATCAAATGTTAAATTTTTATATTTTACTTTTATCTTCAATAGTATTTTAATTAATTTGTAAAATAAATATTTAGAACGATCAACTACACATATATTTCACGGTCAAGGATGATTAAATTTAGATTGACATACATATATCAAATGTTTAACGAACAACATTTTAAACAGATTTTATATATCTAAACTATTATAATTACCTACATTTAATTATAAATAATATTTTATGCTAAATACTCATGCATAAAATCAAACCATAATATTATTATTATGTCATTTAGGTTAGGAAATTGTGTGTAATTTAGGAATAATAAATTAAAATGTAATACAACTATTGATAATTTTTAGTCCAGTTTCTAAGCGGAGCGATGAATATAATATATTGATTTTACAATAATATGTGTGTGTGTCTGTGTGTGTGTGTGTGTGCTTGTGTACACGTCTTATAGTGGAGAAAATGAATCCACCTTCAACTACGAGGGTGGTTTCTGATAGCAAATTAGATCTAGTTGGTACTTTTGGTAGGTCAAAAATAAATTTGGAAAATACATGGTCGCGATTTTTATTACAAGCATTTACATTTTTATAAAAATCATCAAAATAATGGACATTTTAATACTATTTTGTAATAAGTACCTATATTAGGTACCTAATCATTCAATTTTAAATTTTATCACCTGAGGTCTCGAAATTTGATACCTATGAGGATGCTTCATAAGTTGGAATAATATATCAATTGGAATTTTAAAGTGTAAAGTGCAAACATATAACATATTTATAACTATTTCGTCCTCAACCAATTTTTGTTATTTTATTATAATAAACTAAAAAAAATATATTTATCGAAATAATGTAAAGAATTCCACTATAATAGGCTATAGCTATAAATAATTATTTTTTATACTGAATGCAATTTTTAAATTATTTAGACAAATTTCAAGTAATTTATAGGTATTTTAAATTATCAAATTTTTAGGCTGAGTCAAAAAGCTTGAAAATTGAATACAATATTATACAACATATATCGTGTTTATGATGTCCTTATAGCAATATAAAAATATTAATAATATATTGGCTCAATTTTTTAAAAATATTTGTTTGAATTATAAATTTTGTCAAAACCGCATGAACATTTGCTTATTATTTTTTATTGTTAAAACTGTACCTAATTAATATTTAATTTTTATATCTGAAGTTTGAAAATTGAATAGGTACAAGGTTTATCATAAGTAGTTCTTATTGAAACCCAAAAATATAAATAATATAAAATTTCTATTTTGTATAGATATTTCTATAGACATTATTATAAGTTAAAATTTAACGAAATTGGATATTTATAGACCGTCTGTCTCCGCTCAGAAACGATTTTTTATACAATGGTATATCATTGTATTACAATTATTTGACACACCCATCACAGTGACCCACTGGACGGTACCTACCCACTTACTCAACTGTTATATAATTAAAAGTAGTATTCAGCCTTGAAGTATATTCCCTTAATATTCTATGACAAGGACTATGTCTAATATTTCTCAAAACTTGGACACAGTATATGTGTTAATAAATTAAGTATCGCGTAAAACTTACAACACCGTTTCACTCATGCATAAAATGAATATTAAATCTAAACCTATTTATTTTTTTTTCATTTAAAAATGCCAATCAGCTAAAGTGTAAATGGGAATAAATATAATCGTTATTTTGTGAACTGTGCATTTTTTTTTCCTCTAGATAACAATATGCATATTTTTATAAACATCTACCTAAAATTGTATGAATGCAAATACTATTGAACACTTATCAACACATTTTTTAGTAGGTATATAACGGGGCTGCACTATTCAAAGATTATCATTCAACAGTTGTTTGATGCAAATTGAACAGCTACCAAACAATTCTTTTACCATGAAGCTGTTCGCCGTTGCCGTGATTGGATTCGTAGCCTTAGCTGGCTCACAAGCCCGTAAGTATTAGCATAGTTTCAATCAATTTATTTGATTTGTTAATTTTTATAATAGTTGACTTGATATTAGTTATTGTTTTAAAAATTAATTCATTGTTTTGTAATATAATATTTTTCAAAACTTAGTTTAGCTATATATAATAGAGTTATGACATATAAGCCAACAATATTAACTTATTAAATTCATTCAAGCAAACTTATTTTTTAAATTTATAATTAGCCAATAGATAGTTTAAAATAAATGCCCTTATATTATAATAAAAAAAGTTATTATTATTGTGCATTATTGTTCTAGTTAATGATAACAACAATAATAAATTTCTAGAATTTAATTTAATTTCCTATTATGTATCATCAATAAGCATTTTATTATATTTATTATTTAATTCATTATTTATAAACATACCTTGGGTTGTATTGCAGGTACCTAGTTTGTTATTTGTTAATTTAATATCAATAAAAATCAATTTAAAATTTAAATTAGTAAAAAATTGAATTAAAAGTTAACATTAACTTAACTTAAGCTTTTTAACTCGTTAAAAACTGAATTATTTTTATCAGTGTAGTAGTTTATATTGTTGTTTATTCTTTGTAACCTGTGTTCAATGTTCATAACTATTTCTTCATATAAAATAATTTTAAGAGATTAAAATATTCATGACCCTATAAATTTGCAGTAACATATTTTTATAAATTGTTTCTTTTTGTTCGGTTCTAGATTCTACTCATCATCATCATCATGATACACAAACTGAAGTTGGACATAACACTCAAGAATATACAAATGATCGTTATGACCAGTACAATAACAACAATGGTGAAAATCAATACCAACAACGCAACGAAGAATTGAACCAACAACGCAACAACAACCAAGAAAGCTCTAACGAGAGGTTGTTGAACAATCTAAACCAACAGCGCAACATCAACCAGGAAAGCTCTAACGAGAGGTTTTTGAACAATCAAGACCAACAAAACAACCAAGACTTGAATGAGTTCAGTGAGTCTAACTGGAATATCCAAACTCCTATTCGTTCGGTGAAGAAGAACAGTCAAAACCAGGCAATTAAAACCAACAGCCACGAGGTATTCCAAAGCGAGAACCAGTGGAGTAAATCCCAGACTTCCAGAAACTTCAACCAACAAAGCCAAGAGGAAGTTAACCAACAAACATTCAACAACAAAAACCGTGCAAGTCAAAACTATGGATCATCAGACTCATCCGAATCAAACTCCCAAGATGAATACGTCAATACCAATGATTTGTCCAACGAAATTGGACATCAGGTTGCACAGAAAATGGTTAGATTCTTTACCATCATGGATAAATATACTGCAAGTAACGGAACCATCCAAACCAACCAAGCTCACGAATCATTCGCCTTAAGACAACACACTATGCCAATGGATCATCAACAGTACCTCAATATCAACGAGAGCAATGTATACGGTCTCAACCACGGTGTCATCAAGTCCATGTATTTAAACACAGAGAGGAATTGTGTAAGTAGAAACTAGTTTTTGAATTGCATTTTTAACTATATATCAATAGGTAATAATATTTTATACATTTTGTTAGGTCGATTTGGAATACTTCTTTCAAAGTTTGTGGGTGAAAGCTAAATTCAACGCCAAGGAAGGACTTAAAAAATCTTTCATTTTGAATATGTTCAACACCGACATGAACGTGTCTACCGAATTAGAAAACTCCAACCGCAACTACGCCCATTCCCGCAATGGAAATGCCCAACTTGTGTTCAAAAACATCGAAGACTCTTCAGATAACCAATTGATCAAGGACATAATTGAAAACAATTACGCTAAACGATTAATCTCAGAAATTGAAAGTGAAATAATCCGCAACTCTTACAACGGTTTGGTCGGATGTTTGAGATCTGAACTCGAATCTACCTTTGAAATGCCATTGAACAAAAAACTCAATTTAGACTTTGAAAACAAGAAAACTCAACTCTCCGTCTCTTTTGTAAGATCCGACTCATGGAATGACGATCAATCCAGCTATCAATTCAAAAAACAGAAGACAGTTCAGTACGTCGCTTTCCGTCAAAACCAATCCGGAAACGGTTACAAATTGAAAGTCAAGGTCTTGTTGGCCAAACGGCCCACATGGGAATCCGACATTGTTCTTCAAAAATTAAACCACATCAACCCAATCAAGATAAACAACGTAAAATTCTCCGCTCAAAACATTGTTGCTAGTGCCGTCATGAAACGCGTACCACTGGATAACGGTGCATACAAATTCGACGTCGAGGAAGCCAGCTTCAAATTGGAAGGTCTCAGATACGATATTGGAAAATTCGACCTACCAAAAAACACTAACGAAAAATTAGTAAGGGAGGTTGGACAAAATCTACAGAAAATCATGGAGAACGGCATGAGCGCTGCTCTGCGACAACAGTTATACAAACAACAACAAATCTGCAAACAACGCCCAATGGACTGCAACAGCTGCAGCCGAAACCAATTCAACCAACAATAAACAGCGAAATTGATTAATCATAATTTATAACATAATAATATGTGATTTCATATGTCGTCTATAAATGAAAAATAGCAATAGAAAATATTATATACTAATTATAATAAAATAGAGAAACCTTCTTCTGTTCTAAAATAATATTGTTTCATTTTTTTTATCTAAATATTGGTTTTTACTTCAAATTGTATTTACAAACGTGTGTTTGATGAAATTAATTATCATATTTTATATCTGATAAACCTCGTCAGGTCTCGTCTGGTTAAATATATATGGCATATATTAGGTTTATGTGTTCATAGCCCATAGATCTCTTTCATTTATTATAATATTTTATGTATTATTTAGGTAGGTACTGTAGTAAAAATATACAATGATCGAAAATAGTGATAAAAAGTACTTAATAGATAATCACCTATTAAAAAATATGTTATATTTATTCAATGAAAAAATATATAGATATTTAATTGAAGGTACTAAGGTAGTTATGATAAAACTATAAAAGTATAATAATATGCATGTATTGTTTTGTTGTATTTAATATTATAAAATATTATTATTTTAAAATAATACAATCAAAAACTTTAAATGTACCTAAACACATACGAGATGATTTTTCAACATAAAAACTAGGTAAGTATATTATATTTTCCTAATTTATCTTTTACGATTTGGACAAAAATTTTTTTTCATTATTTGAACTTAACACTACGCATTCTATACAAAAATAAATCTTTTTAATTTTTTGTTTATTAGGCTGTTTTTAGATTTTTTTACAGTTGGATTAGTTATATAATATCCTAACTTCTAAGTATTTGATATTTAAAAAATGTAAAAAAAACAGGAAATCCTATCTTAAAAAAAAAATCGAATTATTTTATAAAAATTGCGAATATAAGTACCTACATAAATTCTAAACTAAAAACAGTTCAAACAATATAAAATCTAATTTTAAAAAAAAAATATAGAAAATGAGTATCTTATGCTTTAAAAAATAACATCATATCAGTAACAAACTACTAAATACTTTTACTAATTTGTTTTAAATAAATTGTTTTTACACTTACCTTAAGCGCGTAAACACATTGGTGCTGTATCTAAAAATATTATATTATATTACGTTCATAATAATTTTTTTGTTGGCCACGTTTATATTTTGTCCTAATCATTGATTTATCGTTTCAATGTTTTCGTTTTTGTAATTTTCAAAACCTTATTTTCACATTTTGACCTTATTACAGTTTTTATTTTTTGACTGCATTTTTATCGCAAATAAGTGGATGACGTTCGACTATGTAATTTATGTATTTAGGTATTTCTATAATAATACCAGCTGTCAATATCTACTACCTACGTGTTCTGTCGTGTAACGTTTTAAAGTTCAAGAGTATTATTATGCAATATCGTTTGAACGAGACATATTAAATTATTAATATAATACATACAGTAATATTTCTATACTTTATGGCACATATTATTAATATTTATAATATAATTATGTTATAGTATATATGGTACTTCGATGATGATAATAATAATAATAATATATACACGCGTTACATAGGTATATGGATATACCGCGGTACATACGCCAACGTTTGATTTCAGGTATAAATAAGTAATAACGAACAAACAGCGGGCGTATAATCAATGTAAATAATTATTTAAAGACATATGCAACAATTAAAATTACAAATATGTATAGTTATAAATTTCATTGTTATATATTGTTACTTATCACAATCCATCTTTATATTATCATACAGAACGGTATATAACATCCGCGATGTGTACAATATATCTGATTAAATAACAGCAACACTTAACAAACTAGGTATTAACATCAATAATCAACAACGTAAAATATAAATAAAAAAAAAACAATAAAAAAGCGCAGGTGTTTGTGCAGTCTATTAAACTAACTCGTTAATTTCGTCATTTTTTTTTTTATTCATTAACGATTATTATTATAATAATATATTAATTTAATTTAATTTTTAGGCGTACCTAAACATAACAATATGTACGGAGTTCTTTCTCCGTTTAGCAAAAACTACATCTGAAGCTTTTTTTGATGATATGAGTCTCAATATCCCTAACGTCATTACATATATAACTGTTTATTATTATAATATTATATTTAGGTATACACTATATACATATATTATATTATATATATAAAATCGTCTAAAAAAAAACAAACTAGCCTGACCATTTATATACCTATTATAAACTATACAATATTATTATTATGTATTTGTCCTTTTTCGACTATATAGGTAGTACTAATCGGTAAACGGTTCGGTTTATTTTTGACATTTTTTTCGACGGCTCAGAAACTGGACGAGTGCACATTTTATGTCATGTTATATATATATATAATCCATATATATATATATGCGTATACCTATTATATTATATTATTGTAGAACTGTTGCTATAGCACCAACCTCCCGCCTCGCCGCCAAACGACCTGCGCATGCTGATAACATAATCGCCTTAGACGTATCATGTCATCATGCCGTCAGCGGGTTTTCGGTGATTCTGAAAGGCCACGGCGAGCTGCGAACGCTGTCGTTGGACGTGGACTGTCTTATGGATTTCGATATCACTGCAAAAAAATGCCACGACCGTCATTATAGACAACGCTCGCGATCGGTCGGTCGGTCGTCGGCGGGTCGGCCAGGTCCCGCGGGCCCGACCACCCCGCCGATGAGATAATAATATTAAAACGATAGCGCGACGACGAAACTAAAAACATTATGTATTTAAAAAAAAAAAAAATTATGAATTATGATATAGTATATTAATTATAATTTATTTTTTTTTTTTTATGAAATTTACTCCAGCTGCGAACGCTGACAATATGACGACAGCGCATATAATATAATTTATAATAAATTGAAAAAATTCGTCGTATAATTATACAATAAAATAATAATCTATTATCATTTTTTAATATAAAATGATATTGCATGCGATTATATTATAATAATAAATTATTGTATAGACGCGCAATATTATAATATTGTGGGTGGCGTATATTTAAGCGGGTGGTTGGTCCCGCCCCAATCGAGTATACAGGGTGATTAACTCGTCGTCGTGTTTCATATAATACAAGACTTGGAGTAGTCTGTATAGTAATCTGGACTTATACTCCTAGTGACCACCCTCTCACTCCAGTTCCGAAACCCTACATAATATATACGCCACTGACACATTATAGGTACGTATTATATAGATACGTTGACACATAAACTACGTGTTCGAATGGAAGAAAAATAGACTCGTGAAATAAATCTATTCGACTAGCATGCACAACATATCATAATAATATAACGAAACAATAATAAAAGTATGTCTACATAAACTAATTAAATTAAAATTATACTAAAGCACACTTCTACTAGGTACCTTTTATGAGAAAAATGTTATTCAATGAACACCTTGGGGTGGGCAAATGCCGATAAAGGGTGTGTTATAATTCCTATATAGTCGGTTTACTATATAATAGTGCATAATTATTTTATCGCTCTAAATTATCTGACATTCAGTTTGATCATTTTCATTTTATTCGGGAACGCCAAAATTGTATAATACCCAAGTCATTTTAGAAGTGTTTTATTTTTTCACAATAAAATGTAAATAATTTAAAAATTCCAAATAAATTATATTGTTTTTATTGAGTAAATAATTTTTAAAAATATGTGTTTTTGAAGACCAATAGGTATAGAAAAGGTATATACCAATAGGTATCAAACAAATACAATTAATTAAAATTTTTATTTCAATATTTATAATACAAATTATATTTTATGTATATAATATTCAATAGTTGACTTCGGTGAATAATAATGAATCATCTACATACCTATTTTATATAAATCTAATTTTAGTACTGCTATAATATATAAAAAAAATGAGTATGTACAGTGTACACTATGATATTAATATATTATTATATACACATAATTAAATCAAGAAAACTTTTAATATATTTTAAATTGTAAAAATATTTATCTTCTAAAAGTTACTATACATATATTATTATATTTAATAAAAAAATACTGAAACTAAAGAAAAAGTTTGAAGTTCAACTTTCAACATTTAAACAAAAAATATACTCTCTACCTATGTCCTATAATATATCTGTATATAATATACTAATATACATAAAAATAAAAGCATATTTAAAATCATCAAACATTATCCATGCAAAATGTCATACCTAAACTATTATGATAAATAGTTATTAACCGGGATGCAAATTTACCGTAAGTAATTAAAATTTTTTTGTATACAATTTACCCATGGTTTCGTAGTATATGCTTGAATAAATTTGTTTTCGTTAATTTTGAAATATCTTCGGAAAATTTTTAATCGAACTCATTGTTTATTACAAATTCGTATCATTTTAGGTGAACCTATACGGCTATCCTGAATGTTTTGTCGGGATCATTATTTCTTATCCAAATTACCATTAACACCTAAGTTTATAATAACATTCTATAAATGTCTTAAATACAATTGACTTTTTACAACAAAATGTTATAGCTAAATAGCTTATTAATTATGAGTATAATAAAATTACTAAAACAACGTGAATGTATAAAATGTGTTTCACTAATTATTATTTGTTTAATAATCGGTTCAAAGTAAAAGAAACATTTATTTTATTGGTATATAGGTATAATTAATTGCTAGATATATGTTTGGAATATAACAAGTCACTATTACCTAATAAATTAAGCCAAGATATTCAAGCAATATTTTTAAAATTTAACTTTTGTACGTAATATACATTATGCACCAACCGATAGTTTAATAATTTTAATTAAGTCCACTCAATTATATAATAATATTATGTTCTCAAATGAAGACGACAAATTGTATATTTATAAATTCGTTTAGTGGTAGCCCAGCGATGATAATATTAGTATAATTATTTTAATATGATTATTATAACTTTGGTTGTTGGTTTCAGACTACTATACCTGATCGATAATTTATTAATAATAATATGACGCGATTATCGGTGCATATTGTAATCAAGGGAGTTTTCATCAAGCAATTTACGGCAGAATAAATTACTGTGATAATATATAATATTATAATATACCTATAATAACTAATAAATGCATAGATATTTTTAATACACACAGTTAGTTTCAACTAAAAATATGTTTAATATTATATCAAAGTATTTATCAAATAAATATTATTGGTATCTACGATTACAAATAATAATGCCGGATTTCAAAAAAATTATAATAAATAATTGCAATACAAAATTACACGATTAGAAAATATGTATTATATAATAATATATATTAATATGTATAGGTAGAGATTTTTTTTCATATATTATAACAAAACAAACAGTTATATTTCAATGATTTTTTTGTTTTTAAAATTATTTTACAACATCTCATTTAATACTAAAAAAATAGACGCGTATTTAATATTTATGTTTTGGTTTTGTCATGTTTTATATTATATAAATTTAATTTTAGATGTAATTTCAGTCTTGAAATTATCAAATATTAAATAGATTCAATTATTAAACGTCTGAACGTCTTTAGCGATTTAACGACTAAGGCTAGTACCGCCTTAACTACCTAATATTGTCATAATTTGTGGAACAGACTTAAACGAAATCATCATATTGCTACGTTGGACGATTATAAATTATAATAATATAACAATTTGATTATAGAGACCGTGTTATTTATATACGGCTAAAATAGTTAATTTCAATTTTGATTACTCAGGTGTGCCAGAAACGCGTTAAAAACGCGCTTGAACGATTTCGGAATCCATGCAAATGATAACTTTAAACATATTCTATGTAACGAAGGGCATTTTTTTTAAATAGATAAACTTAATATGTTATATACAAGTTTTTGCAATTTGATTTACATTGGTTATCATAAATAATTGTTAGTCATTGAGTCGCTGCGTAGGGGCATAATGCTAGTGAATTTTGAGCAATCGACCCGAACAAATCCCCATGAAAATAAAAAAAAATTTTATATTAACGGCTAACCCCCCCCCCCCCTAAAAAACCCTTGTTTTATTTAGTTAGGTCAAATCCTGAACGAATTATTTAAAATTATTGATGGTTTTGAACTTGTACACGCATACATAATTTAAATCTACATAAGCATGTGATGATATTTTATACTTATAAAAGTAATAGGATTAGTTATATAATAACGTGTGTTCGAAAACAAACAGCGTTGCATTTATATAGGTGTGTGAATAGAATACAATATGGGTAAGGCTGGACGTTAAAATTGACTTTAAGTTTTCCAATAATAATTTCGTGATAATTTAAGTTAATTTGGAATAAAAAAATAAGAAAATATATCCTGGTCGAGTAACTTTTTAATATCTGTTATTATAGAGGAAACTTTTTTTTAAATCGATAGTATCGGTTAAAAGTCTATATTGTTTTTATAATTTATTTTTCATCGTTTCAATATTGTTTTTGAACTCCGCCAAACAAAAAATATCAATATTAAATTTAGTTCTATAAAATCATTATATTATTATATCACAAAATATTATCGAATATAGAATACAAAAGTTTTATACTCAAAAGTTTATTTACAAGTTTACAACAATGACCGTAAGAAATTATAAGACAATTTAATACACGTAAATAATAAACAAATATTGTAATTATAAATATAACTGTAATTTTTATTTGAAATGCAAAACAATTATTATGTCACTTCTGAACGAAGAACTTATTAACACGTCGAAAAAAATCATCCATCTCATCATAAACTCCTTAACGCCCAGCCTCATGATTATAATATTCTGATACACGTTTTGAAAAAGTGAGAAAGTGAGTGAATTTTAAATATAGAAAGAGGGTGAGAAAGACGTAATGAGAGAGAGAGAGAGAGAAAGAAAGAGAGAGAGGGAGAGAAAGAGACAGAGATGGACAGAGAGAGGGGCAGAGAGAGAGAGAGAGACAGAGACAGCGAGACAGAGATGATGAGAGAGTACATATTGTATATATATATATATTATTATAAGATAGTATTTAAGGCGAAGATTATAAGCAAGACATCATTATAAAGTATAATATATAACAATATTATGGAAACGTTGAAAAACCGTTTTCTTCCGACAAGCATTTTATATTATGACACTTACGTGTTACAAATTTCGTTTTTCGAAGCTGATATACTTTTAGTCGATCAATTTGCCCGGTAGGTAGGAGGGTGTATTCGGTTTGTGTGTGTGTAGGTGTGTGTGTGTGTGAGTGTAGTGTAACGTGTGTGTGTGAGAGTGTAACTTGTGTGTGTGTGTGTGTGCGTGCGCTAACTATTCGTGCATCCGTGCGCTAAATGCATTAGCTAGTACATTTTTACCTTCAGCCGATCTGGATACGGTCAACGGTGGCCGGCCGAGTCTCACAGCTGTGTCGACCATCCGTTGACGGCCACCACCCACCGCACACCACATGTACGGGACAAAAAAAAAAAAAAACATGAAAATAAATAATATGTATACATTGGGTAGATACTAGATATATACGGACAGTGGCGCCGAACTCATGTTATACCTATCGTGTGACGCGATCGCTTGGTCTCTTAAATTTAGACGTCTGGAAAGTTGAGGTGGGTGGGTGGTGCAATAAAAATTTTTACATTCGCTTCACAAAACATATTTTCCGAGTTCGGCGCCACTGCGTAGGTACAGTTAATTTTTCTATATATTATGCATATATTAATATTATATTATCGTTTATTTTTTACGAATATTTATATTATATTATTACGACATGAGTACATGAAGCTGTGTAAACTATATTATATATACTCTACACACTGAGATATATATATATATATTATACACGTACACGGAGATTATTTTTGTGGTCGACACTACATTATGCATATAATATTGATCACTTCGAAAAGTGTTGAATTTTTTGACATTTTCTTTTGGTAAATATAGTATGCGGTTCGACCGTCTCATATGTCACCCTCGAGCGTGTCGGCGAAACCACTGGAGTCGAGTCAAATATACATATTTAATATATTAGTATATAATATGAATATTGAATATTGTATATTATGAATTATATATAGTGTATACTCGAAATACATTTTAAATTTCATAATTTCGTGGGTAAAAATGTTCTTGAAATATGATGTGGAAGTAACATAAGAAAACTGTACTAATTATTTTTTTTTTTTATTAACATAAGAGTTTGCGATTTTGCATTTTAGAAAATTATTCTGCTTCAAATTATGAAATCAAAAATATAGGTCATCGTTTAAAAATCAAATTCAATATTGTCGCTGAGGTCCCACCAACAAACACGAGGATTGAAATAATAAGGGCTGAATTATATAATATATGTTTTTAATATTCCAACAGAAAAACTGTTAAAAGAAGCACCATTATGTAAATATTATTATTATATACTATATTACAATTAATATTATTATGGCAATAGTTTATAATGTATATAAGTTTTTTGTCATTAAACTAGAGCAAACACACACAAAAAAAAAACATAGTTGACAGACATATATTTAATAACATTTATGAAAAAAAAAAAAAACATCGAAAACAGCATTATTAATATAATAGGTATTATAATAATACAATCGTGCAATAAATGATGACTGACTGTACAAGTCACACACACACAACACGTACATCATACAACAACAAGTCATTATTAAATATTAATATTAAACGTACATTTTTAATTAATAACAATCTTCCAGCCATAGGACGCGTGTGCGTTGGATTATTGCGTATTCGGCAGGTATAGGTATTATGTGTTAGCCGTCGTTTGACGGACAAACTGCGGTATAGAAAAAGTGGTTTCGCGGTAACGGTTATAAATTATACGCCTCGACACAACATTATAGAGTATGTAAATGTGACATCGCACGCTCCATGTGTGTATTAAATTATGTATACTATAATATATTATAATAATACAATATTATTATTATTACAATCGCCCCGTCCGAGATTTCGCTCAAAAAAGACAATTTTTTTTTTTTTATTGTTTTACTATTACGACGACAATCTAATATGATTATATTATTATAATAAGTTTAACGATTTTCTTGTTCGCGTGCGCATAAAACTAATAGGCGGGTTGGTAGATAAAATAATATGTGGTATAGTGTGTATACTAAATTATAATAAATACGAGCATTATCATATACACGTGTCGTTGTATTGTATATAATATATACATATATTATGTGTACCTACACCACGAGCAAATTTCATCGTGAAATAAGTGCAAACGTATATTTAGGCACGTTACACGATTTGAAGTCGACCGGCTTCAACAGCAAACCAAAAAAAAATTGATATTTATTATATATTATTAGGGCTCGGAAATTGATACTTTTGCATTTTTTTTTTTTTTGGTACTTTTTAGACGATGCTCTCCAGGCCATAAATGCGTTTCAATAATAGCATGTGAATTTGAACAACTAATTTTTATTTTGCTTTTTTTTGAATTTTTTGGTGTTTATTACTGTTTAAGCCTCTTTTTTGTTGACATTTTACTGATTTCACACTAGTAAACATAGTTTATTGTTCTTGTCGACCATTATGCCGATGACATAAAACTTGGAAATTTATTTTATCCGATTTTATCGTCGTCGATTAAAGTCGTCGTAGCTGAATAATATTGTACCTAAACTGTATTATTTTGTCTTCATATTTCGAGTAATTTGTAAGCTTATGGAGTTTAATTGTAAAATAGAGTAAAATATTTAAAAAAAAAATGTATTTTTATTAATTTTAAACAAAATATTTGTAATTATTTAATGTTTTTAAAGTCATCAACTTCCGAGCCCTATATATTATTATAATGTATACACATAATATTATTACACTGCCAACTATAATACTTTATAGACAGCATTTTAGGTACGATCCAACACAATTATTTGCAACCTCGTGAGCCACGAACGGGTGAAAAGGTCGAGACGGTCGAGTTGTTATCGTAGCTGTCGATCATTGTAATCGAAAACACGAAACGACGTTAAAAAACCGCACATCAACATATGCCAACACACACGTGTACATATAGTTCCGAAGAAATTACCTACCTATGGTTATCTATCGCTAAAACAATATATTATTAGTGCGAGCAGTTATTGAACTATTGATTTCTGTGGAAAAAAATTACGCTTTTCTACGTCCGCCCAGATCGGAAAATATAATATAATAATATATTAGAATATTATAACATATCGACGAGGTGTATTTTTCTAGAGAATATAAATTATTATTAAAACATTATAAAATATTACCCATTTGTTGGAGGTATTGCGTTTAATTGCGATAGTTTTAAAAACTGATATAATTTACATTTTCTGCCGTTTAATATGGAAACGCGTAATATTATGAGAGTGTAAATTCGCGTCTTAATTAATTAGGACGAAAGCGTTTACTCGGTTGTTCTCTATCTACAGTACATATTTGTCTTATACAATATTAATTTTGTCTAGTTTAAATATCAGAAAAGAGTGTGTGTATGCGCAATCGGAGCCTGGACGAGCGAAAACATGACGCACATGAATATTATAATAATATTATGACGTATTATAGGAACCTATATATACCTACCTAATATCAAGGCTGGGCATTAACGAGTTAAAAAGTTAATTTTGTTTTAACTTTTTAACTTAACTAGTTACTTTTGGCTTTTCATTAACTCAACTGTTAACTTACTAAATTTATTTTTTAATTAACGTTAAATTAACGAATTCACTGTTCATTTTAAGAAGTAAGCCAAGTTCATTTATTTTTTTTTAATTTAATTATATTTCACTACCTATTACAGTCTATTTCGTTTTCATGTCAAAAAATATATATCGTGAATTGTTTAATGTATATCATTCGAATCTAACTTATATGGAAATACTCTATAAAGTATAAACACATTAGTCTATAATTTAGTTTTGAGTTGGAAAAAAATTAAATACTCTAGCGTTGTATACACAAATTAACTTTTTTTAACTTAATAAAAAGTTAACAAGAAGTGTGTATTGATTTTTAACTTAACATAGTTAACCTATAATAAATTAACTTTTAACTTTTGTTATTGGGCATTAACTAAACTTAACTGAGTTAAAAAAAATCATCAACTTGCTCAGCCTTGCCTAATACTATATAATATTTTGTATAGACTAATAAATACACAATTATTGTAAAATAAAGAACAGAATGGTACGAAGTTCAACACAATGTGGTATTCATATACTCTAGACCCCATACACACAAATTTCTAGGTGAAATACGTAATCCGTCTCCAACGGATAACATTCTAAAATTAGCCTTTCGCGTTGGCAGCTGATCAATTGTCTATTGGCACTAATTATACAAAGAAAATATTATGATACAAATCAAAAAATAAAATAAAGAAAACATCAAAAAGCTTTATCTATACAAGTAAAAATTGCACAAAAATAATTTAATTTCGGGTTGTAAAAATAGATACTACAATTTTTTTCTGGACGGGTCGGTGGCACACAAATCGACTATGTATCAATACGCAGTAACGATTAACAAATTCCACCTGCTCTTGGTTCTGTTCTATCGAAATAGTATTATTAAGATGATTCATGTTTTTGGACCATCGATTAAAATTTAATAATAAAAAAAAAAATGTAATAAAACTCTTTTTACACATTACAGTTAAACAGGTGAAATGTCGAAATACAATTCGAACGCATTTCGCGAGAGTCAAATAGATTCTAAAATGTACAAACAATGTTTGAATTTGATCTTTGTTATTTTCGAATGATAACAATATTATATAAATGCTTAAGCTAAACAAATAAACAATCATATTTTCTCTGGACACGTTTCAAGTGGATATTTGTTGTCTATTCATGTTAGATAATATGTTACAAATAAAACATTCGTTTGGTTTGACTACAAGTTGGTAGCTGTGGTATATCTTCCATCTTCCAATTATTTAATTGTGTCCATATAATTTAATAATTTGTATAAAATCACATAAACCGACACCGAACAATGCAATACAACAACACAACGCATTTTGATATCAGTTCACTATAATTGAAGTTGTACCTACACGTCTTATATTATGTCAAAATCACAACATTTGCATAGTTATTATAACCGCCTTATCGAGGAAGTTATATTTGTATTACGGTCAATATATGCATCAGTCGCACAACAATATCAACACAATAAAGTTATATAATTTCACTGTATTTCGATTTATTCACTTAATGTACATTTATATTATGTATTACTTTTATTTTTTAAAAATATCATTACTCAATCTTCTGTGTACATATATAAAATATGTCATTGAACCATATTTATGGTGTCCAGTGTTTTATTACAATTTAAAATACAATATTATAATATCGTGAATATCTATCCCTTATTTAATACCAAGATGCATATTGTATTATAAGCTTTTTGACTTTTGATGGTAACAAAGATTCAAGTTTATCTTTATACATTATAAATAGTTTTTAAAAAAAACATTTTTTCACGACATCTTGTCGGATAAAAGAGGGAATAATTATTTTTAATTTGTTTGTAATAAAATCGTTGGTAAAATAATATTTTTAAAACACAAAAACAAACATATAATGTAGCATAGTATTCGTCGAATAAATATTTCTAAATATTATAACATACATGATAATAATATATAATAATTAATAAATAAACAAAATGAAATGCGTGAAATACTGTAGCCTGCAATGATCACTACTTGGGTATAATATTGTGTATAATTTATAATGAACAGTATAATGCGCCGTACATAATATTAGTACCTGAACAGTATATATTATTATTATAAAGGTGACAAATCACGAGCTATTCAGGTCAAATAGGATTTCTAATAGAATTGTTTAGTAACGTTGAGTGCACACCGTATCTAATTTGGTGTGATACACCGGCGGCGTAAATAAATTGTACCTACGTACTTCGATAACGACTAAATTTATTTTTCACATCATTATAACACGTTTTTAAACAATTTTGCCGATCGTCTAAAATAATATTTTGTACGATTGTTGCGATTGATAGCTCCGCCGAACCACTCGTAACGTTATTGCATTTACATAGCATATCATTATAATGAGAAATAATGAAGTGCACACAAATTATTAAACACTACAAATATAATAATATTACCTATATTAATTTACAATAAATTATGCGTGTCGTAAATGTTTGCAATAATATTGTGTTAATATCATATGACGTGACAACGGTATAATTCGTACGTCGTTCTATGAACATAAATAATATTATATACACATCGGCGTACACGCTGGATGACTTATCTCAAATATTGAGACCTGACATTCTCAATATATATATATATATATATATATATATGTGGTGGATTTATATAATTTTAATTTGGTTTTTCGTCATAATATACGAATGCATAAAGTGTTTTTGGTAATGACGGTCGTTCGATCCGTTTGAGGACCACACCACAGCAAATAGGTGCAAATAGGTGTCTCGTCACTGATATATATTATATTATAATATTGTATTATTCTGTGGTGATTCGCATCGCACACGAACGAATGAAACGTTTTACTCGATGACCTACATATTTGATATTATTATATTATTGTGTATATAGTAGAACGGAAACATAAAAAACGCATAGTGTACAAAAACAAGAAAATAATCTAACAAGATTTTTATTAATTTCAATACAAATCCGCGAACGCACTAACTTTTTCGTTTGTTGACAAAATTGAATGAGGGGGAGCCCAAAAAAAAAACTCATATACGCCTATATAGAGACACCATTAATAAATTGCCATCATGTATATATATATATATATTATATATATATATTTAATGTATGTATTAATAATGAAAAAAAAACAAAAAAAAAAAAACAATAACGACACATTGTGACTAAATAATGATTAATACGTACAAATGTGTGAATTTAATATTATATGACTACAAAATTTGTTATATGGGTAGTTCTCCGATGATGTTATATGATTATACGTAGGTGTGTTGTTTTTGTTATTATTAATTGAAAAAATTTTTTTTTGTATTTTTTCCGTATAAACGTCGAAGCATTAGACAAAAAGGAAAACTTCCGCTTATTTTACTGTGCACGAAGACTGGTTTGGCTTACCGTAACCGAGTCCTTGCAAGAAAAGCCGCAGCGCTTCACACATTTTTTGTGGTACCTCTTCCAGCACCATGCTACAGTCGGATACCTATATGGGGAAAAAAAAACAACGAAGACATAAATATATTAATATAATAAAGTCGTAGCAATAATAGTATAACACCAGCGGTATTATATAGTCATCGTTTCGAGACGTCTATATATTTTTAAAATCAACTCGTGACAGTTTTAATTAGTTTCGTCCAACGGATTTTGATGTCAAGACCAAAATTCAAGTTTACCCGAGAGCATATTCGGCCTATATTCGATGATCGTTATTGTTCGTACACTGCGGTCCGCGATCATACTTTGGAAATGTGAAATAAAATTCCAAAACGGTCGCAGGTCTTGAATAATATAGGCAGCTCGTACTTCTTAATAAATCGAGGGACGATACGGTTTCGAAGTAGGTACCTATATCATATTACTATAGCTAAATGTCTTAGATACCTAATTTCGATATTTAATAACGGACATAGCCCGTTTAGCCACCATATTACCAAAAAAAAGTAAATTCCCAAACGGCTTCCGTTTTACAAAAAGGTAAGTTCCCAAACGGCACCACTTTTTTTACCACACAAATTCCTTCCCACTTCATACAGACTTTGATTGTCTTAAAAGAGTTGTGGAAAAACATTTTTTGGTGTTATTAAATTTAAATTCTATGTAAATTTTAAAAATTATATAAAAATCGTATATATAATTGATATTGTGAATTTAAAAATATTTGATATTATAATTAATGTGTTGGTGTTTTTTTTTTCGTTTAATTTTAGTGTTTAAATATAAAATCATACTTGGGGTAAATTTGTTGAAATATTTTCGACAGGAGCCGTTTGGGAATAAGTTAACTGCAGTGAATGGGAGTCATTTGGAATGTACCGTTAATGACAATCAGGGCCTGATTGGACAAATTCGGCCCACCGAGTTTTCCGTACTTTACCAGCCCACTTTAAAAAACTGGGTCTTGGGTACGTTCTTATTTCGTGCATAGTTATTTTATTTTATTATAATAAATATAATAATTATTATCACATACATAATTAATCACATACAAATTATTCCGTGGTAAAATGCGGTAAGATGCGGTATATGTGGTATACATATAGTATATGCAACGATTGTGGCAGGCCCGCACCGTATTTGATTCGATCATATCCGAAATTAAACAGTAAAAAATGTCATTATAGTAGTAGATATTGCACGTATTAGAGATTGGACATTTACGCTGTAAGAACGCCTAAATTACACGTCACACGTCATACAAATATATTATGTTTAAAACGAGAATGTTTTGTCGCTTTTGTTTTACTATGTAGTATTAATTCTACATGTTTTTGTGTCAGTTCAACCATAATCATATCCTAGGTTAGTATTTTATTTCTATTCATTCATTATTATATAATTTCTATTAAATTTAACTATACATTTTTTACCTTTTTAAACATGCATGTGGTGTTTTACTTGCAAATGTTTGCTCAAGTTTTAAACGTACTAGTTACTTCAAAGCTCATAAAAAATAAAGGTAAATACATTTGAATTTCACAATATTGTCTTAATCATTAAAACACTCTGTACAGTCCGAGACGTAAAAAATGTAATCTTATAAATATATCAAAAGGTATATAATATAGTATATATCATTATAGTTATATATCATATAGTTTTCTAGACGTGCATGTATGACTATACATAATAATATTAATATAATGGTTTCATTACAGAATCTGATTCAGTAGTGTATACAGTTATCTTAATCATCTAAACAACCATAAGAGCTTTAAGTGGGTTCAAATTTGTCTTCGTACCTACCATATATATATATACCTATATTATGTATTTATTTGTTAATATAACAACGAACGACAGATAATATTACATTGCAATTATCACCTTCCCAATAACCATAGCTGGATATTTAACTTGAATATTATTTAAGATACATATTCGTCGATGTACTAACAGGTTTCATAGTAATTAGTAGGTATACAAACAAATAAAAAAAGTAGATTATTATACAGTCACTAGACTTTTTTGGGGGACGGTCGTTGTGTGATAAGGTAGAGCGATTACCTTGACTCAAAAACAGTGTATTATCAATATTTATTTATATCAATATGTTGGTTCGACCACTATAATTGTAAGCATATTTAATTTATGTACTTATCTGATTCGATCAGTTCAAAAGTCAATCCATATTAGCTTGAGGATTATGTAAAGTTTATATTTTCATTACAGATACATACTTTTTTAAATCAGCTATTATAGTTTAGGTACTGTTCAAGTGCCCACTATTATGTTTGCACCATGGAATAATAATAATATTCAATCGCTTAAGTAGTCAAGTGCACCAACAACGTAGATTATAACTGCGAATTTTTTGATTTTGATGTAATATAATAATGTAATATAATTACCTACTATAAACTAATCAAAATTAGTTTAACCTAACCATGTAACATAAAATCGTTTTGATATAAAAAAAAAAACCAACCGTTTCAATAACAATACGTCAATACTTAACTACGTAGTCGTTACATGTAATATAATGCGATTTTTCGTCGTTTTTACACGAATAATAAATTTGAATAGAGCCAGCGAATCACTACCTCAGAAGCGGACGATAAACTTTGAGGCTATATAAACATGTGCACCAGCCTTCCATTAGAATAAATACGTTCGCTTAGAACAATTACACGCTTTAGTTTATATTATTATTTATTATAGTGGCCCTATCGGTATATATTTTTTATCTTTCCGATTTGCATGCACCCAACTTAGAATAATGGGTTCTAGGTGAAATTGTACACGACCACGTGTATCGGGAATCCGTTCTCTGTGCGTATTAACATATACGTTTCGTCACACCTCTGTGATTTTGTGCTTCCTTAAAAGCGGCTAATGGCGATTAATCGACGAAAACGGCAGATATAATGTTCAACATTTCGCGTATGCGGGTGTTAAGTAGTCTTAATCGTTTTTAAACTTTAGGCCGGCGCACGACTCCTTCTATTACTACAGGTCATATACTGTATTTTTCGCTAGGTACACACAGGCTTTACGTCAGTATACAGCCACATGCATTTTGTCAAAACGCTATTCCAAATCAGTATCATTTCAATTATTGTTCCTTTACACTACATGCAATTTGATCGTAAAAATTGAAAAATTATGAAAGTGTTATTTTATTTCCATGTGTTGTGTCAAGTGGTAAACGTGTTGACGTCCACAAGCTCGAATAATAAAGGTAATCTGCACTGTGTTATTTTATTGTACATTGCTGTTTACAGTGTTCGCAGAAATGCATTTTGATCGTACTTATTATAATATTATAATAATAATTAGGAAATTGCGTACAAAACTCCGAACACGTAGAAACGTCATTCCTCAAGGAATTATGTAAATCGAATCCCGATTTGGAAGAGTTTATGACGGCCGCCGATATTTTGATAAGGTCCGATTGTGCTTTGATCGATTCGTGTAGAAGAGTGGTCGACCAACCTCACGACGATGTCGAAGAAGTAGACTTCATAGTGGTTGGCGGAGGAGTCGCGGGTAAGTAGATCGTTTAAAAAAACTTTCGTATACAAGTAATAATATTTAAACATTAATGTGGTATTTTTTAAGCGAAACAATAGCAGCAGCTGTGTTTTGGTAAATACCCCAACAATCTGTTTCATTTTTTTGATTTATAGTTTCTTTTGACCAAACTGTAGTTATATTGTTTCATGACAATAAACATTTAATCTTTTTCTTTTATTCATTAAGACTCAAAACAGTATAATCTACTTAGGATTTTCAAATCACAACTTAAAGTTTTAATTTTTAATTCTCAACATTTTGTCATTTTTCGAGAAATGAATCTGACTTCTGACGTATAATTAAATATAATTATAATAGCTGGAGGAATTGAGAAGGGTAAATGTTTTATACATTTTATAAGACTATATCCTTCTGATCCTATCTAAACTTTAAATTATAATACAATTATTATATCATTTGTCCTGCTGTATTAGGTTAATGTACTTAAATATGTTCAGTAAAATACCATCTTTGGTAACTTAATATTAATGTTAAAGGTCACCATTTGAAAATGTATACATGCAGTTTTAATAAATAAAGGACACAGTATACGAATAGAATAATAAATTATGAAAAACCCAGAATAGCACGTTTGTAAAAATAAAAACCAATTTTACGACCAAGCCTGAAAAACTCATTTGGCTGTATACATTACTTACTTATGACATTATTAGCTTTCCACGTTCCAACTTATTAGCATATTATTTACAAGTAAAATGTTTACCGGAGACTTTCATTTTCTTAGATAAATGTGTGTGGAATGCGGTTTAAGAAAATACCCTATAGTAGAATTTTCACTTTACTATACACCATGTTAACTCCAAATTATTCAAAATAATAACGATTTTAAGTTTTAACTCTATTATATATTTATATGGGTCACAGCTGAAAAAACTTGAAAAATACCTAACCACAAGCCCGCACTAAGACCCATATTTCTTGTAAATTTTCAGGTCCCGTAGTGGCTGGTAGATTATCGGAAAACCCTAACTGGACGGTGACCCTTTTCGAATCCGGTCCTGAGCAACCGGCGGCCATCGACATACCAGCTTTGCTGAGTTCGGCAATCGCCACGAAATACGATTGGCAGTATATTACGACGCCGCAAAAACACGCTTGTTTGGCATACGGTGGAGTGTGCGGTTGGCCCCGAGGAAGATTGTTGGGAGGAACAGCTTCACTGTCGGGTAAATATACTTCAAACTCCACGATGACGGTGTCCGTCTGATCATTTGAAAAACAAAATATGGCCAAGCCGCCAAGGGTTGAGTGTACGGTCTACGCATTAGTAGTGGCTGGCTAATGTACAATGTTGACGTACATGCAGGTTAAACGAGCTACAATTACGGATGAGTATGATACTTTAGTAGGAAGATTCCAAAAGAATTTTAACACATTTCTATATAATTATACACACATACCATAATATACAGCAGTGTATTCCATTCTATTGGATATGTTTTCAAAAGTAGGAAATTGTTTTGCAAACGATTTGTGTTGAAAATTTACACGTTTAGGTTAATTATTATTATTATAATATTACGTTTCTAAAATTTTACATCACTAAAATACCCACTATCATCGGTGACTTGCAGTTTGAATGTGCAACATAATAATATGGTCAACAAATTTTTGATAAATATTATAAATTGAAACAAACTTTATTGTGTTCGTGTGAGTAATTCGTATACTTGTACCTAAGTAAGCATTTCGAAAAGTGTTCGGATGTTTGATCTATAAACGACGAAGAATACAATAAATAATGTTGATAACTTTTAGTTAAAAGTTATACTTAATTTAAATCGCAGTTTTTTTTCTATTACGACGGCACTGCTACAATAATTATGTATACATAATATAATATTAGAGTTTCTGTTATCGACAAATGACCTGAGAGCAACAACACTATATGACCAATTAATACAGTTTTTCAGGAGGCACTTGAAAATGCTTTAAAAATTAACATCAAATATACTTAGATCTAACTTAAATTTGTATAAGTATATAATATTATTGTTAAAATTAAATTTGTATGATGTCGAAATCAAAAAATAATACTCGGGAGTTGTCTTGTTGTATTAAAATAAAAACTAGACACCTCCCTTTACAACATCATATAAATGGAGATGTTTGGTTGTTGCCACAAACGACTTGGTTTTTTTTTACTTAATAATGTGAAATACAAAACTTATTTTTACCAAAATATGGAGATCTCATATGTTGTTGCTCTCGGGTCTTCAACTAGAGGCGGGGTAGGTCGAAATCAAAAAGTGTAGGACACACTAATTTTAACAGAAACTTGTACGAACAAATCCCCAAATACCGATCTAATCGTATAACATTCAACCCTGTTTAAGGTTCGATGTACTCGAGAGGGCACCGGGACGTTTACGACGAGTGGTTGAGGGACGGTAACGTCGGGTGGGGATACGACGACGTATTGCCGTTTTTCAAGATGTCCGAAAACAACAGGGACTACAACACGGAAATCCACGGGACTCGGGGACCGATGCCCGTTCAAAAGCCCACGGAAATTTTGCCGATAGCTCGAACGCTGATGGAAGCTGCGAGGGAATTGGGGTACTCGGAGATGGACATGAGTGAACCGGACCCGATGGGTTTCTCGATCGCGCAGCTCATGATCAACAGCGCAAAGGTCCGGGTAACGACGCCCACGGCTTACCTACGGCCATACCTGCGAAGCCGTGGACACCTGCGAGTCAAGATCAACCGCCACGTGACCAAGCTGCTGGTGGCCGCAGACCGGCGGTCGGTGCACGGTGTAGAGTACGTGGACAGCTCAAACCGTACCAGGCGGCTGATGGCCAGGAAGGAGGTGATCCTGTGCGCGGGCGTTATCGGGTCTGCGCACTTGCTCATGCTGTCCGGCATCGGGCCGGCAGAGGATCTGCGGCCGCTGGGCGTGCCGGTGGTGCAGGACTTGCGGGTGGGCCACAATCTGCAGCATCACGTCGCTAGCAGGTTGGGCTTTCAGCTGAACGTAACGCACGACCGGATGCTGACGTACGAGGCGATCGGCCAGTACATGAAGCAGAGGTCCGGTCCGCTGTCCACGACAGGCGGCCTCCAGGTGTCCGCTTTCCTGCGGTCCGCCCTGGCAGGGCCCAAGGACCCGGCTGACGTGCAGTTGTTCTTCGACGGCTTCTCGCCGAACTGCGCTTACTCCCAACCGGTGTACGGCGGGTGCAAGGCCACCGCAGACCTGGTACGCATGAACGTGAGGCCGGTGAACGTGCGGCCACGGAGCCGGGGCACCATCCGGCTGGCTAGCGCCGACCCTTTCGTCCGGCCCCGGATCGATCCCAATTACTTGGCCACAGAGGAGGATGCCGACGTGCTGGTGTGGGGTCTGCGGCTGGCCAACGATCTGGTGCACACCAAGGCCCTGCAGCAGCTGGGTGCCATTGTCGACCGGTCACCCATCGACCACTGCAACAAGCACACGTTTGCCACCGACTCGTACTGGCGGTGCCTGGTCCGGTACCACACGCGAGGCGAGAACCACCACGCTGGCACGTGCAAGATGGGCCCTGCCTCCGACCCGACGGCCGTCGTCGACCCCGAGTTGCGTGTCCACCGCGTCCGAGGCTTGCGCGTGGCCGACGCGTCCGTGTTCCCGACACAGCCCAACTGCAACCCCATCGCGCCCGTCATCATGGTCGCCGAGAAGGCAGCGAAGTTCATCAAGAACACGTGGCGCTGACCACCTAGACCGCCCCGAACATAACCGGCTTAGGTATACCGGTACGATTCGTGGTGCAGTCGACGGTATCGCGGGGACGTCCGTACGACGATGTTGGTATATATTGTAAATTTGATCATCAAAATATAACTTCAATTAATTTTCCAATCTTTTGTACATCTACTGCAAAGGCCATTATTTACGTATCAACCGTTTAATTCAGTATTCCATTTTCGTTATATAAAATTATAATTATTTATTGATGGAACATTATACATCATAATATTGCAATAATATTGTATTATATCACTAAAAGAACCTATGCATGTTTCGCTTTCGTGCGAATTTATAAATTGTTATTATTAAATAGAAAATAGTAAATACAATTGTAACTTCTGTCATCTGTATTATATGCAAGTTTATTACACTATTTAAAATTATATTTTACTTAATAATTATTATACTTAGGACTATAACTTGTATAGCACAGTCATCATTATGCGAGCCATCTCAGCGGTTTCTCAAATAATCATCGAAATATATCTTTCATAATAGTTGCTAATAACATTTGTAAAAATTACGCATACTATATATATATATATTTCTCACATATAGTTTACCTCATTCGATTCGTTGTACATAGGAACTTATAAAAGTATATTTATACGTCATTCAACTCCACAGAGCTAATAACTTTTATTTTTATTTTTTGATCTGATGAATGCTCCGAGGACGACGTTGTCGAAATCAGAAAAAATAACAATAAATAGTTTCAAGTTTTTTCTCAGCATGATAGTTTGTGCCGTATATACCTCGCACAAATGACGAACCGCCACCGTTACAGTGCCCTAAATTATTAACGCAAACAACAACGCAGGGTTTATTTTAAGATCTTATTTCCCCCTTAAACGAAATATTTCTGCAGTTGTTACTGAGAAGGAAATTTGATAGTTTAAAGTATGGTTGTAATCCCAAAGGGAGGAAACACGAAATTCTCGCGTTACCATAAGAACTCGAGTTACAACACCGATATACCAGCACGAGCGCCTATGATTTATTTATTTTCGATGGCGATTAAACAACGCCAAAACAAAAACCTACCCCGAGAGGAAAACGGGTGAAAACACTTGCAGAATTGAAGGTGTGGATTTCAAATTGATATGTGTCTTACGATGAGTATTATTGGACCACGAGCGTATTATTTTGATAAATAATATTATACAGGCTTAAATGGGTGTCCTATAATAACCACCGACACCTAGTCGATCTCGAGTTTAGTGATCGCGTAATGGACAAGTCATCTGCCATATTGTGCTACGAACGAGGATTTACTTTTTTCCTGCTGATAAAATATTATTGTATAGTTTTAAACTATACGATAAAATATTATTGTATCGTTTAAAACTATAGCTGAGGCGATGTCTATTGCCAATTATTTTCCTCTGCGACGGTAATATTTGTTTTGTGTTCGATATTATATACGACAAAACTATATTGCGACACAATAATACTATTATTATAAGAAAATTTACTCTATAAAAACCAATTTAAGTGAAATACTTATACTATACAAACACAGTAATATTAGATTCTCAAGTGCATCTCAAAACGTACTTTATTGAATGTACCGAATTACAAACAAATATTACCTAGATATAGAGGTACCTTAATTTGTTTTTTTTTTTGTTTAAGATTTTAGTTGTTAGAACAATTGATATATTGTGTGGCTCAGTCAATTTATCATTTACCTATTGTTTTTTTTATCATTTATGATTTTTCAAATAATTTCTTATTGTTGCCCGTCCCTTTTAAAAACATTTGAACAGTCAAATTATACTAAATTACACCAGTTTTAGATCAACTTAAAGTGAATGAAAAATATAGGTATATTACGTATAATGAATAACTTACAAAAAAACACGGGGAGTAGAGGTTGCCTAAACAAAAATCTAAAACCTAAATCGATGATTATTGATATCCAGATGCACACAATGTCTAGTAATAACATTAGGTATACACAATATTATACAGTATATTAATTTAGGAAGTTTGTAACCATAGTCCATGATGTAGAGCTAATATTTAAATACAATTTTAATAATTCTATATAATTTGAATAATTGCCTCTATTTTACCTATATTTAGTTTTTTTTAAAAAAGGGTTAGTGACTTTCCAATTAATTACAACACTGTAATATGGAATTATAATATAAATACCAAAAAATACCATGCCACCGTATAAAAATTATCTGAGTAAATTCTCCTACATTAACTCAACTTCATAATATCAAATAAAAGACATGTACCATTGCATGGTTTTATTAAAATTAATGTGGAATTCAATAAAAAGAAAAAAAAATGAACGCTGTTTTTCTTTTTATTATTTAGGACGACCTATTTTCTTTAATATATGTAATACTTCAAGTACGTACAATACGCCGTTTTAGTTTAAGGTATATTGATTTGGGGAACTTTATGAAAATATTTTCATTATTTTAAGAGAGTCTGAAGTGATGTAAGTAGGACTAGTTCCCAAAGTCCGTGTCTGCGTCAAGCAAGCGGTCTAGTTTGTATTTTAACATAATTTGTAACACGGCACACTGTATAGGCAATATAAGTACATTTCTGCGATATTGCTGTATTTTCGACAGCATAGAATACGCCAAATAACAGTAAGTTCATAAAAAGTACAGATGGTATGATATTACAAATGATATAGATTGGGTGTTCAACTTAATGTTAGGCTTTCAACTCGCTTCGCTCCTGCCTTAGTCCTATATACATAAGTTGACATCGTATATAAGAGTTTCAACGCTTATAAAGCTATTTTCGGGGTCAACTTAACATTTTTAAAAATACACTAAGATGATCGACGCATAGCTACTTTGTATTAGATTTTTCAAATCAAACTTACATGATAAAAAAAGTAACTTTTAACAAAGATTTTTCTCGAAAGTCGATTATTTAACCCGTTACCGTTCTTTAACTCATTTCTGTTTTCTGTAAACGGATGAAAAAGTCCAAAATATTGTCTCTGTAACCTAACATATTCGGTTTTATATTGTCGAAGTCGAATACTCGAATGTCCAATATTCGTGTATAGGTAAACGACCAAAACGATACATTTCAAGCACACGACTTATGTACCAGAAAACGGTAGCGCGCACGAATCTAATAACGGAATACCGATTATGCGAAACCCGCAACCATAGCCAGGTTATGATCGTTGACCATTTCGTGCCAGCGTAACCGTTTATCGTTTAAATCAGCGGTTCTCAAACTGTGGTACGCGTCCACTGGTGTTATGCAGAAAACTATGAACTTGTAATGCAGAAAATGAATAAATTCATATGTTTACTAATATTCGTAGCAGATCCGAATTATATATTTTGTGAAAATAATAAAATATACTGATGATTGTCAATCATTCATTTTATAAATTATCATTGTAATGAATGTATTGACATTATCAATAGTTCTAATTTCAGTCATTAATCATTAGTGGTACACTAACCTAACTGGTACATAATAACTGATCAGTAATACACATCTTGAGTGATGTGTGGTAAAAAAAATGTTTGAGAACCTCTGATTCAAGGGTATTATCATATATGTATTTAACCCGTACTATATCTATTTGATGGGAGGGGGGTTGCTCACCTTCATCCACGACGACTTGGTCGGATCCAGTCTCGAGTTGAGCGTCACCGTGTCCTCCTGGTGGGGAGACAGAGCTCCGCACACGTTGATGATTGGCATTTGCAACGTGGTGGCCATGCTGAGCCTGCGGCCGGCTGGGCATGACTCGGACGTGGGCGTACTCCTGCTGATGCCCAGGTCCGTCCGTCTCACGTACGAGTCGATGAATGCGGCCAGGTTGCCCGGGTGGACGCTGTGCTCGAAGTACTCGCGGTACACTCTGGCCAGATCGTGGTTCCTCTCCTCGGTTCCCTGTGAAAACGGAAGAACAAAAAGTTTTATAACGACCGAAAAATAAGATATATATATATATTTTTTTTTATTAGTCCATTGAGCTGCTTTTAACTGTGTGGGAGGGTACTGTAGGTTTAAACACGTTTACCCAGTTTGGCCGGTTTTTTTGCGTGAACTCCTATAGGTATCTGCCATATGCCCGGGTGGGCATGATAAAATAAATATATATCATGTAACAGATAGAACTAAAAATTGTATCAATCGATATTTGTTTTATACGATTATTAATAATAGTATGCACATTAAAATGTATTTTTGTAAATTAACCATAACCAAAGTTATTACATAGTAAACCGACTTTATCAGTTCTTTCTGTAAGTTTGGACCTATACCTACATGGGGTTTGATAATATAATGGTTACATCGAGCGTTGTGTGTATACATATTGTTCATGTCATACATTATTTTATGATAAAAAATTTTTAGCACGTCGTATAATGCACTTAAGATGGTCGATACGATTATATGCTGTTGGATACTGTATAACTAATTATTCGAACATTAAAACTTAAAAAAAATTATGTGATATCAACTAGCAGAAAACATTTTTTTTTTTAGAGGGTCTGGCATTTAAAATATTATATTTTTAGCAGCTATAATGTATTCTTAATTGCATGTTTTTGCGGATTAGCGTCCTCATGTCACTATAATGCTTCCCATATATTGTGTACACTATACATTATATTATAATGATACTTTATAATGTTTTTCCATACAACATAGTAACTGTATGATATTATGAAAAAACAAAATTTAAGGATTTAAATTCAGAAATTAGGAGTTAACAAACAAATATCTTTTGGGAAGGTTTGGAGTCGTGCCAATAGTAGTATAATATAAATCGATATTTTTGAAATCACTCGACCCTATAATATGCGTACACTTATATAATGTTGATATTATTAGAAACGTTGCAGTAATTCACTGCAGTAGTGTCGATTGGTGTGAGAGAGAGAGACAAAGGATTGTGCATTTGTGATTGTATTGTGTCGGATCCTAGCTTGTCCACGCCCTACGCAATAATATATAAAATACGATTATTAATGAGAAGCGTTGGCTCGTCGACAACTGTTGGATATGGCTGCAGCAGAGGTTTAAGATTCATTATAAATGGTGGTACACATAATATATTTGTTATAACCCACTATTACAAACAAATTATAAGAGAAATAAGACCCAAACCGATGGATCCGAAGCTGTAGCTACAATAGGGCACTCTTATACTCTACTAACTTTTCCAAAATGATGCCACATCAAATAGTCCATCACCCCTTGTGTCATGCCTTTGGATTTCAAGTATCTGCTGTTCAATTTTTGATAACCGTACTCGATCCAACCGGCCGGCGTTGACACCACGTTGATCAGACACAGCGCTTCGACCTGCAATACGTGACCAATAAAATGTTTGAGAAAATGAGCACCATTTGAGACAATATACACATTAATGCATTATCGTAATTATATGATATGATAATATTATATAACAAATCGAAATGGCGACAACGCCGAGTTATATATTACCTTTGTTGGTTGTCTGTAAGCGAACCGCGCCAAAATGTTCCCACCAGCTCCCACTCCAAGTCCAACGATCGATTGCAAACCGAAATATCTTAAAACGTGATCTAACTGGTTCGCTAACTCGTCTGTACTAGGAAAAACGTAACTGCAAAAAAATAAAAGAACTATCAAATAATTTCTGAGAAAAATTAAGATTTAAATTTTTTACAAATTGTTTATTCATTTTCTATACGAGTTAATAGTTAAAAACAAATTATTTAATAATTTTGTTAACATTTAAAAAAAATAATAATTTATACCGAATAAAATATATATATATTATATTTTATATGTTTATAAATTATAACTCAATTTGCAAGACAAAATGAGATTATAATAATTTCAATACAGAAATGTTTAAAACTAACGATAGACATACAAAATATGTAACGTGGAACATTTATTTTTCTGAAACTTAAATCGAATGCTATACTTTTTAAGATCCACAAGCAATTTATTTTTCACATTTTCATTGCATGTTTTTCTATTATTTTTCTATTTTATCATAGTTTTAACATCGACAATATAAGTGTTAATACCTACGTATTTTATTATATTTGACACGTATTCTACACAATCATTTTGTTATTGTATCGGGTAGTACATTTACAATCGTACATCAAAATAGTGTAACAATAATGTAGGTATAGCAATAAAAATACGATGAATATAGTTTTATTAGACATTGTAATGTGCGAAAAAAACATTAATGATGTCTGATTGTGTATTATTGTTACTTGTATTCACACTATAGTGTTAAACGTTCGAATTATAAAACCGAACGGTATAAACGTATTTTAAATTGGAGAATTAATCATAAAATATAACCTATAACCTATAACCTCCTATCGGCTACAACCTGCAGTTATTAATTTACTATATGTGCATCGTTTAAAAACTACTAAAGGTTGAAATGTCTGATAATAATATATTGGAATATAAACTAATTATAAACTCATAAAATAAATAATAGTAATAAATTAGTCAATTAACCATTAATATTATAAAACAATTTGTTTTTATACAACACATATAGCACGCTAAATAATAACTTTATAAAATAAATTAATCATTAGCAAATGGATACTCGGATTCCCTGGTGGGATGAAAAAAATTAATTAATATTAAACTAATAATTATGCAAAAACGAATTGTTGGTTATATTATTATAATATAGAACAATGGATTATTTCGTAAAAGCATTGACATTATATTAAAAAAAAAAGGGAAAAAAATGTATAGAAATACTATATAGTTATGAGTGAACAGCTGCTAGCACAGATGTATTTAAATTTAAAAAAATAATTAAGTTAAAAGTAATTTTGAGTTGATCTTGGTTTACCATAAAAAAATGATTATAAATTTGAAGAAAACGGGGACTTACATGTACTAGTTGTACCTATATTTTTTAATAATATACGTGAGTTTCCTATAAAAATTAATTAGAAACAAAGACCTTTTTTAAGACCTTCGGGTTGTATGCTATTTGCCTTTTTCAGACGTTTTCAGCATTTTCAGAACTCTAAAAAAAAAATGTCGAAAGAAGAATTTGTATGAAAATCTACACCATAATATTTAGTCTTTATTTTTACAAAAATCAGAAAATATTTACCATGTACCTTCAAAATATAGGTAGGTAATTGTATTAAATATAAATATACATAACCAAGGCCCATCAGCAAACGAGTACAATTATTATATATGACGTGTAGAACGTCTTATCAAACTAATATTCATACAGTAATCAAGAATAAAGAATATTATATATGAAATACTTTAAAATGAAGGTTATCATATTTATAAGTTATTAATTGATATTTTATATTTTTTATTAAAACATTAAATAGTTCATAAATAAAAATAATAATAATTAGGTAATTAATAAATTATATTCTTTTAACATCGTATATTCGTATGTATATATATATATATATATTAAAATTAATAAAATGTTTCATTGAATTGGTGTTTATTAGTTTTAAGTAGGTTTAGCCGGTTTAGGTATGGATAAAGCGATGTGTTGATCCGATCATATTTTTCTTTACAAAATTATTCTATGTTTTAAAATGTAATTATAAATTACAGCACACACAATACACACATTCATTTTCCCTTCCATAAATATAGGTATATATATTTTTTGGTCACAAGCACATATTATGACAACTAGTAAAAAATGTTTGTCCACGACGAAGACAAAATAAATAAAGTAAAATTTCAGTATTAGATATTTTTAAAATGTTATTTTGAACATTAAAAAAAAATGTGGGAAAATGGGTGTCGCTCTGCTGTACAGTTGGTTACAAGTGTGACACTGTAATGGATTGTGTTAAATTTGAGTTCAACGATAAAATATCATTGTATAAGAAAATCGATTCTTAGCAAAGGCCGTCAGTCTATGATATTATTGATATTACTAATTAAGTATATAATATTATTTTGATGATATAATTGTGAATAAAATTGTTTATATTTAACCTATTTACATGGAAGTTTGTTTTAAATTTTTAATCCTTAGCTATAATAGTTGAACATTTTATAAATATTTTTAACTACTAAATAATTTGTAAATTTTCAATAAATTTCGTCAACATTTGAACTTTAAATGAATATAAAAAAAAGGTGTCTTAGCATTTTTATATTTTTCATCTGCTATTGTAACAATATATCAGGATTATCAGGATGAGCCTTGTATTAATTTCTCACGGTTTTTGACCCAACAAATAAAATGTTGGAGGACGAAGTGGCCGAGCGGACTAAGGAGTCGGTTGCGAGGCGCACCGACGCCGGTTCGATCCCGACCAAGGGCGGCATTTTTCTTCGGGCAGTCATGGTGTCATGGCAAATACGTACGGGTGCCCACTAGAAAATTTTGCCAAAACACAAAAACGTGTTCCTCCAACCGTTCCCCATCGTACCAAAACCCCACAGTACCATCCTACAACTAATGGCCTCAGTTGTCGGGCTTAAGACCAATGAAAAAATTAAAAATAAAAATAATTAAATAAAATGTTATGGATATTTTAACAAAAAAAATTTAAAAAATTGAAATTTTAAATTGTCCATAAACAGCTAAAACGAGTCAAAATGTTTTCAAAATTTCAAGTTGTATGGAAAATGAAAATATAAACATTCGGTCAAATGTTCATGTATCTACAGTTATGTGTTTGAATTAAATTACAAAAAAATAAGAAAATTTCTACATAAGAAATCTAGTGAAGATCCAATGTTGTAAAAATATGAACTTCAAACGCTCATAAAAATTTAATTGGACTTTCATACATACAATTGTTTATAATAAAGGTAGACAAACTTATGAGGAAACTTGTATTATACATGTTCAAATATTAGATTTAAAAATAAACATTTTTATGAATTTCTAACTGAAAATAATTTACAAATTTTCGGAAGTCTTACTTATTTACTAATTTGTCAAGATTTAAACTTTGAATGCTTCTGAAAAAAAATTGTGACTATGGATTTTTAATATTTTTTAAATGTCATTGTAACAATATATCAAGATCCTTGTATTAAATTTTCAAGTTTTTTACTCAACAAATAAAATTTTATTGACATTCATTCATAGTAAAAAAAAACCAAAAATTTAGAAACTGAAAATGTCCGTTAACAGTTCAAAACTAATCAAAACATTTTGAAAATTTGATCGTGTATATAAAATGCTAATATAAACAACCAGTGAAAATTTCATGTATCTACTTTAATTTGTTTTAGAGTTATGCCAAAAACCAACATCGATTTGTCAAAAACCTATTTTGTGTAAAAATGCCTGTGTTTCATTAAATTTTATTTTGTTTTCCCCTGAGCTTTTAAAAATTATTGACGGTTTTTGGAAATTTTAAATTTTGAACTCCCGAATGCACCAATTAGATTCACATTCCCATTGAACAAGATACTGTTGAAGAAAATTGAATCAGTTTTACTGTCCCAAACGGTGATGACAGACACAAAAATAAAATGATAAAAAACACACACATCATTGTAAAGTCAATACATTCATCTCTCCGCACATAATCTAAAATATATTTTGGTTTTAGGCTGAACTCTGAAATCAAAAATTTTTAAATATAATTTATAATTCAACTGAAATTGAATAAAATAATAGTTATGAGGATTCTGTGAAATAAAAAATTACATTTTTTGGTTGTTATCTAAAAATCTTATTTGGAATCAACATCATGTCAGCATTTAATTAATATTTTTAACGCTCACGTTACACGCGTCCAATCATGATCTATACCACGAATAATATATATTTAAACTTGTGTACTAAAACCTTGCAAATCTGTTTACAATCTATATAATATATTAATAATATAATTTATAATAATTATGAAAAAAAAAATTGCATGATTGAGTAAAATTAATTTACATGTCCGGCATTTAATCTATAGCGTACGCAGACAAGATTAGTAATATAGGCGATAAAAAAATTGATATATAAAAGACTGTGTCGGAGTGAAAATCAACATTACAGTTGTTCCGCACAAGTGAGAAAATGAAGTTTGTGATCGTTTTAACCGCTGTTCTGGCTTTGGCCACAGCCGCCACTCTGCCGTGTACGTACATCAACATTATTATTATTTTTATTGGTGTTGTTGTTTTAATTAATATGTCTTTGTTGTATTCGTTTTTATTTTTCGACGATCTTAAAAATAAACATTACATATTATTATTTTTTCAGCTCAAAAATTGGACAGCCAAAACGAATTGTTCGAATCGAATGAAAACAACAATAACAACAACCGCGACAACGAATACACCCCAGAAAGGGAAGAACGCGATTCCATCGCAAACTCCTTCGACGCCATCGTGAACGTCATAAGACAATACAAAAATGACGAGGCCAAACCCGACAACTCTAGATCAAACGAAATGTCCGTCCCAGACACCGTAAACATCGGTTACAACGCCGACACGGTCTTGACCGACGTCCGCGTCAAGGGATTAAATAATTTGAAAAGCCAAAACATCACCATGAAGTGGGGAACAGATTTGGTAAGCGCGTATAACAGTATTAATATTATGTACCTACATTATTATACCTTCTCGATTCATTGATTGTAGTGCCAATGGATATTATTTTACTGGTACAAAAATTTTCAACTACAGTAGAGTCTCGCTAATCCGGTCATCGCTAATCCGCTATATTTCGTACCTACTTTGGTACTCGTGTATATTCGGGAATACCCATGATTAAGATATTTTCGTTTCGATTACATATGCATTGTGATATTGTTTCCAAATACACGGGAATACTCATTTTTGTATAAATACATAAGGTGTTTTTTGTTTATATTTATTAATCTGTAAGTTTAAAAAAAACGTCATTCCGTTTAATCCGGATAGAGCCGGTCCCGTCAACTCCGGATTAGCGAGACTCTACTGTAGGTTTTTTTTGCATAAAATAGTAATCGTAGTTTTTTACACCTCAGGTCCAAAAACCAAGGCAATTTAACGAAAATAACTTTAAATCTATTTATCTGCTATACTAGTTTACAAAGTCAAATTTTATGTTTTTGAAAAATTAAATATTATTTGATAATTACATTTTATGTCTGTATTTAGTAGTAGGTAATAAACTAATAACTAATAACTTATATTTATCAAAAAATCTATTATTTTATGACAGGGTATTTTTAAATCGACATTTTTTGATTTCATATTCAAAAGCATAATAGAATTTTAAAAATGTTGATGCATAGATGAATATTGAATATTAAATAGTATTTTAATACTTATTTTGACTGTGGTATGAAAATAATATAGTTTCTCGTTGGTACCTAAAATAAATTTAAGCAAACTATTACGATAAAAAAAAATTCCCAAATATATAATATTTAAATAACTTAGACTCGGAAAAATAGTGTATGGAGTTATATGTGAATGCAAGGGCAGTATATATATGGACTGACTTTAATATATTAACTATCGAACGACATGTTTTTAAAAATCAATGCACAATCGATAAACAAATTGAGTCGAGCTCTGTAATTTACCAGTGTTAATTGTACAGGGAAATCATAATTTTTGGTAATTTCGTTTTTACAGATCCAAGTCGTCAACTGCTGGGAAGAATTCGCTGTTAACGGAGTGTTCCATTACACAAACACCGTAGCCAAACATAGTGGAATATTCCATTTAGACATTATCGAACCTATGTACAAGGGTGAAACTATGCTCACAAAAAACTCGAACGTCTACCCGTTGATGTCGACCGTCGGCTCCGTCAAGTTCGAAAAGTTCATCGCCAACCACACCACGTTGCCGGAAGTGTTCCAAAACGATAAACCTCAATTTGAGTGAGTATAATACGTGGTCAAAGTAAATTTCAATTCACTGAGATTTAGTAGAATTTCAGAGGGAAAGACTTCATTTTTTTTAAATATAAATTTACATTAAAATAGGGATCGATTTGTATTCCAAGAACCCCCTTTCAAATTAATGTTTTGAATATCATGCAATAAACAATACCACATATATTAAACATATTATTATAACAAGTGGCTGACATCCAACCTAATACTTATAAGCGAAAATCAAAAATGTGTATACATTTATGATTTGAATTTAATGTAATTTAATTTACGAGATGAAAAGGACGAGCACAAAGATTACAGCTATTTTTATCAAAATAAAAACCATTATATATTGTCTAATATCTATATTCCAAATACAATTTTCCAATATATAATAATTAATCAAAAATCATACCATCGTGGTATAAAATAATAAAAATACTAATCAAAAGTAAAAATGTAACATTTTTGAGGGGAATAAACACCCATAAGGCATGATCTCTGGGCCTCTGTGCTTGTATATTATAGTGCTATAACATTGACTGTTAGCTACAGTCGAAACAAAGTTTTAAAACTAATTAATTTCTCGTTTTTCCGTCTAGTTACTTCGTCAAACACACCATTCCCCAATACGTAGCCACCGCTAAAGTCAACGACATGTACAACGACGTCGCTCTGGAAATCAGACGGGCCGTCAAGCCTTACATGGTGTTCAGGAGCAACAAAATCGCAAGCGAAACCGCTTTACCGATGGCCGGAAATCTGGCCGACGGGTTCCGTTTCGAAATGAAAAACCTCGATTTCGACAACTCCAAGAACAACTTGGCCAAGGTTTCGTTCGTGCAGGTGATCAAGACCAGAGACAGCTGCGTCGCCAAACTCGAACTCCGCCTGTTGGCCATGATCGGAGAATTCGACCTAGTCGTGACTTCGCACAACGGCAAGAGCGACAACCGCAGGGCCACGTACACGACCGAATCCGTCAAGGTGGTTTCCAACTTGGACTTTGTCGAGAACAGTGTCCGCACTGAGGTCCACGTCACCAGACCCCAGATCCAGTTCACGTCCACCGACTCCGATTCCTCTGTCAACTGGTCCGACGTCCAGAAACAGTTGGTCTCCCACTTCGAAGCGTACTTGAAACGCACCCTCGAGAATGCCATCAACCGTAGCGTTCAACAGTCAATGATGTAATCGGTCACGAACGAGCCCGCTAGTCGACTTATACATTTTGTGCAATAGAAAATAACCCCGACACCATTTCATAACTGTTAATGTGTTAAAAATAAAAATGTACATTGTAATATTACGATAATAAAACAATGTTTTCCATTCATATATTATTATTATTATTAATATTATTATCATCACGAAACCAGACGAGTCAAAATCGTATATTATGTAAAGAGTTACGTTCGTTTGAATGACACAGCTGGTAAAAAACGTTCGTCCACGACAAAGAAAAAATAAATAAACTAAAAGTTTAGTATTGGATATTTTTTAAATGTTATTTTGAAAAAAAAGGTGGGCAAGTGGATGTCGCTCTGCGATACAGTATAGGTTACAAGTGGATCACTGCAGTATAATGGATGGTATTAAATTTGAATTCAATGATATAGGTACCTAATATCATTGTACCTTCCAAAAACAATACCGAGCGGTAACGGTTTGTCAGTGTGGATATTTTATATTATATTTATATTGTTATTACTTATTATTAATACGGTAGACGGTAAGTTGAATTAATATATTATAAGATTACAACAAAATAACTTAAATCGTTATTCTTGGTTATTTAATATGTAATTTCGTATAAATTTGAACATACAATATAACAGTAAAAAAAAATTTTATTTTATATTTTTGAGATTATTTGGTTACAGAATAACCTACTTGATGTAAGTTTTCAATTCTCAGCTATAAAAGTTGAACATTTTATAAATTTTTAAATTTTAAATTTGATAAATGTTGTCAAAAATTGAACTTTAAATGCTTATTAAAAAAAATTGTGCCAATGTATTTTTAATGTTTTTCAACTACTATTTAAGAAATATTTCAGGAGCATTGTATTCAATTTTCACGCTTTTTTACCAAACGAATAATATTTTATTGATATTTATAAAATCAAAAACTAAAAAAATTAAAATTTTAAATTGTCCGTAAACAAGTCAATACATCTTATCAAGCATAGGAATTGATGAAATAAACATATAATATAAATCTCAAGTGTCAAAGGTTATTCGTTTTGGAATTACAACAAAATAGGAAAGTCGCTACATGAGAAATCGAGTGATTATCCAAAGTTGTAACAATTTGAACTTCAAACGCTCATAAAAATTTAGCAACACACTCAAAGCATTTCCGCAGTTGAGTGGACCGTGCCGCACCAATAGCCACCTAAATAAATTGTGTCCTCTAAAAACGTATACCTATTGTGTTATGTGTAAACATACATTATATTAAAATACATTCAAATATTTTAGCCAAAAGAGAGTGTAATTTTTATTTAAAAATTGATATACATTGATTATATATATTGATCTTCAATCGAATCTATGAATAAAAAAAAATCACAATCCAATTTATTAGAATTTATTAATACCAAAAGTTTATCAGATTACTTATAGGTCCGAGTTATAGGTATATGAGATTTAAACGGTATAACTATACTGCAGAATTTTATTGAAGAGTAACTCGAGAGGGAGTGATATGGACACAGCTGAGAGAATTTTGACATTATTTAGCTTACCTCTGCAAATGACCTTCAGTAAATACTCTTGTATTGTTTCTATTATCTAAAAATCAATGATAAATCGTAATAGTATAGTTATTATTCAATATTGTGAAAGACGATTTTAAGCAATAGGTAGGTACTTGGTTTCGTGAAAACCATAGTTTTTTCGTTAGAAACCTAAACTTTGCCACTTTTTGCAGGTTGAAAGATTAAAAAAAAAAACTATTTGTGTGTATAATTTCGATTCAAAGGCCACATATACACAATACTTTTACTAGCCAAAAAAAAAAAATAATCTACTCTTAATATTATCATTGTAAAACCAAAAAGCTGCAAGAGTCTAAAATATAATTCAATCTTGAACGATAAATGAATTTATGTTGTGGTTTGTGATTAAATAAGTGTAATATTTATTGAAAGTTCACATTCTTAAATAATCAATTTTTTTTCTATTTTAGTTATATTTTGTAAAGGTAAAATTGAATGCGTTTCGTAATTATTATTGCTGCCAACTAACCGTTCCAACCATACCAACCGTGACCCCTACATAGCTAATGGCCGTAGTTACCGGGCTCTAGACCAATAAAAAAAATTATTATCATTATTATTATTATTATCATACTTATATATTATTATATTATATTCGTATTACTCTTGACTAATACAAATTGAAGCCCATTTTATTTTCACATTTTTAAGTAACAATATTCCAATCCGAAATGTTAGTTTCATACTATTCCATACATCATCGAAAGCTACTTTTTTTTTATTTCTGTTTGATGCTTTAAATCGTTAACAAAAGACTCATTGTGATGGACTGAAGTGGATGCGTTGACTACGTGCCTCGCTCCCTTTTTTTTCCCCGTTAAAATAGATTGATATATTGTGATATATTTCAACGGCTTACACACAGCTTGCAGTTTTATCTACAAAAATGTCATTGTTTCCCCACTCTTATTTTTTCCTCGTATATAGTGCTACATCGAGAGTTGTATTTACTATTTAATCGAAAAAAAAAAAACATTAATCGTATACATTCCACGAATTATTTTGAACAACGAGTGTTAAGTTAAAAAGCTATTCACTATGTAGATACTATTAAATAAATTTTATTACGACGCAATACTCGGATATACGTACCTAATGGTGATCGTTAAATCGTAGTACTATCATTGATTAAATATACATAAAATAATGTATAAATTTTTAATCAATGGTACTATTGAAACTTAATATTTTAGAATAATTAATAAATTAAAGTAATATATATTCTACTATAAAGAATAAATGATGATGAATTAAAAAAAAAAAATTTAAAACTTCTTTACAGTTGATTTAGGTCACTAGTCGAAATTCTCAAATGTCGTAGAAATTACCACTGATATTATTATAATATAAGCTGTTATCATTTGTCCTAGAACGAAAATAAATTAACCAAATAGTATATTATAATAAAAGAAAAAATTCGAATTATTCTCTACATAATATTATATAGTAAAGAAACACTATAGAGGGTAGAGGTTGGATAAATGCTCACACGTCACATTATGTAATGTTAAACTGGTTTTTCGATTTCTCTGATAAAGACTGATGTACATTTTATTAAAACGTTTAAAATTGATACTTTTCAAATAAATTGAATCTATATTATTTAATATTTTTCAGTTGCATGCCAAAAATAATAAAATACGTAAACACCGATATTCGAGGCATTTTTCGAATGAAAATCCATATAAATTAACACGGCATGTCATGCATAGTGCTATAAGTACCCAATTGTCTATTAATTTGAAGGTCAGCAAAATGTATTATTTATTATTTAAGCCAACACGGGTCAGTACATTTAATTTTAAAACCTATAAATATTTACCATACAACAATTTAACAACTCAATAATATTGATACAATGAGATACATATTTGAAATATTTTGTAATTTAAAATAAAAGCAATTAAATATAGATATAGAATCTCCTGTGCCATGTTAGTTCTCATATAGTAACAATGTAATATAATATAAATTAATAATATAACATTTTATAAAAGCTGAGATTACAGATTAGCTTTCTTGAGTGTGTACTAAATAAGTTAAATAACAAAGTATTGATCAAAGTTAATTATTTTCATAAAATTAATTTGAAAAATAAGTTAGTCAAATATTTTGACGAGTGATGAGGGACATAATTTATTTTAATATGATCTTTCAAAATATATAATTCTTAAAGCTTGTACACAAATCTCAATTAAAATTAATGATAGAATTTATTCCATGTTGTTAATTGCATTGATTAATTCCCTAACCAGCTTATCACTTGTCTCACTGATCATATTTTAAGTCGGAAAATATAATACATATTGTATGGTGCACTATATATCTATATATTATATTTTGTGTATAAACTAGTTTGTATTAATGAAAAAACCAATTCAGTAAAAACAAATGTAAGGAAAATACCCTAAAAAGAAATGCTAATAGCTACACTCACAAAGGAACAATTGTTCCATGATAAGCCATAAAAGTATAAAACAAATTCTTTTATTTTTGTATTAAATTTTGATGAATAGCGTTAATTTAGTTTTTTTAATTTATTTTAAGACTATAATATGTGTATTGTGTATTTTATACATTGATATTTATATTAAAGGCTAATGTGTTAATTAAAAAGTAAATATAGGGTGCGCCAATACGAATTGTATCGGTTTCCTGTTTAATGCTTTACAACTGGAACAAATGGTTAATTGAGCTGCATAAATTTTCATTTATTTTTGTTACTATAATAACTAATTCTAAATCGCAGAATAAATAAATGGTAGTCAAGAAAATAAATCAACTGGAAATTGATTTAAAATTTATAAAAAAAAAATGTATTAAATACCGGTTCATTCGGTGAGGAAATTGTCTGATAATATAATAATAATATAATTTTGTAAAATACTTTTTTTTTTGTAATAATTCTTATCCTTGTGATTTTATAAATAAACATAATATTTGAAAAATCGTATTTGTAACTACCCTATTGAATCGCTTAAATAGATTTATTCGTCTGTTATAAGTTGGTTGTTTTGTAAAGTTTATTTTTCATCGGTAAATAATACGTATTTCGTTTTATTCCGATAATGAATACGTTTTAAGTTTAAAGTCAATTAAAATTTATCTAGAAAATCTAGAAAATTCTACAATTATAATACGCATATTTCGTATCTAAGTTCCTATATATATAACCTACACTGGCACGTGTTTTACATAAAAAAAAATATATGCTCAAAACAAGTTACAACTTTGACCTAATGGCTTCTATTAATAATATACCACACGGGAGTGTGGTATTTAATGATAAATATATTTATATCGATGGAAAATAATATCGTTGATTGTTAACAATACGTATATTAAATATTATTATATTTAATTTTCATTATAACAAATTTATCTATTATAATACAGGGTGTAACAGATAGAGCTGACTTTTGGAATAACTTTTGTTCTAATCAATATTTAAATTTTTTTTTATGTAATTTATAGTCACTTGTGCTACACATAAATTATGCAAAAAATTATTTTTATTTTTAAACACTGAAAATAAAAAATTTTAATTTTAATTAACATTTTTTGGGTATATTCAAAATAGCCAATTTGTGAATCTGGTTATAAGAACAATTTTTATAGTAAAAACATTTTTCTAAGTCAAGTAGTTTATTTTTTAGAATTTTTTAAATATCAATATTTTTTGATTAAATGAATTTGAAATGTAATAACTTTTTTCCTGACATGAGTATATTAAACTATTTGCTAATCATATAATTTTAACAATTTTTGTGATATACGTTTAAGTAGCGTCATTTTTTCGTCAGGTCTTTCAGTTACACCTTGTATAATAAGTACCTTGAGTTGTCATATACCTAATATCTACGTACAAGTAAATTATACTAGTGTACGGTATAGATTAAAAAACAACAAACGAGAATAATTGTAATTAGACGATAAAAAAGTAAATCTATAATAATGACAATAGTTAACATATAAAACCGTCAAAGTTTAGTGGTTAGTTTTTATTGAAAAGAGTAAAAACATTATAGATGTAATTACACACATTGAAAGAGTAATTATTACTATGTAGGTACATTAAAAGAATAATATCCTAATTGAGATTACTACGTTAATAACATTTAGCAGTGTATAGAACATTAAAGCAATGAGCTACATTAAGATGTAATAGGAAAAATTCGTACGAGTATAAAAATTACAGAAACAATTAATTTTTTGAAATGTTACTGCATGACGAAAATGTCATGACATTCAATGTGAATGCTTCATACTCGTAATTCGTAACGATAATAGTTAGTATTAAATTAAAATTATTGTTATAGATATCTATTTGGATCAAATTATACAATGTGTACCTACTATTATTAAAGTACCTATATTTAAATTTCAATTGTTATCTGAAAAATTAATGCAACTTTTAATTTTACTTTTTATTACAATTTCAAAGTGACAGCTTACCTATCGATTGATCATTGTATCTAATTGATATTTTGAAGAAATGTATTATGAAATGTTCTAATTTATTTTTCCTAATCTTAAATAATAATCCAAGCTAAGGACAAATTGAGAAAAATCGCTAAGTTTACGACATCGCCGTTAGTACAACGAAATTGGTTTTTGTTATTTGATTGTTTTTCGAAAAATACTTATTGTAAGCTTGAACTTGTCATGCATTGTTAGATTATTTTTCGAACGTTACCTAATTTTCAAACTAATTATGAATATTCTAAATTCATTATTTTTTTGGAATTCAAAGTAGGTGCCCCTCAGCTTTATTGATTAAAATTATAAATCTGTATAATCAATACGAAAGACCATTTCAAGTTATTTTTACATATAATTGTCAGTTCTAGTGAATTAAATCAGCACTATTTTATTCTTATACAAGGATAAACTATAATGAGGTGCAATCGAAAACTTATCTTATGTTTTTTTTTCTGAAACGCTCTCTTGTGATTATAATATACATATATACATTTGTATTAATTAAAACTTACGAAAAGTAGCGATTAAGTGTAAGTTGTATGTATTTCGTGGTGTAAACAATGTTTAAAGGTCATAAAATACACAATTCTATATCGATACATATGCAACCAACAGCCATATCGACAAAAATCCAATACTGCTCCAAACCACTTAATCGACATTTTAATACGGTTAAATACGTCAGGATGGAGACTTCACAGGCAGTTCAGTGGCGATCCCGGCAGCAACATGAAGTTCTTTGGTTCCCTGTTCGTGTTCGCTGTTTCAGTAGCAGCAATCAACGCTATTTGCTTGCACTGTCGTAACCAGACTGGCAATTACCAAGGTATATTTTATACAGTCTTATTAAACTTTTATAATAAACTAAACTAATGCGTTATTTATCGGTTTTAGTTTTAAATTTAAATATACTTTTAACATTAGAAATTAATTTGAAAACAAAACTGTTTAACGTTGCTTTCCGGTTCCGTTTCGTTTAAGAAAATTATATACTATTATACCATATACTTTTTATGCTATTACTTCCCAAATGCAATATCGTATGCAGCCTACTCGTAATTATACGGTTTCGTAACATGTTTAATTTACAGAAATCAAATATGAAGGTCTGAAAACTTTGGAAGATTCTCATCAAGGCGTCGAGTTGTCCAAAGATTTTGGCCAACAAATGAGAATTATTCTGAAAGCGAGTCAAAAGTATCAATCATACGTCGAACAAGCTAAAAGCAACCTCAAATTCTCAGACCCGATGAGCTTGATCGATGCTACCGAGTTCTTGAACAACGGCGAAGTCGAATACAGAAACGCCAAAATTCATGGTTTGTCAAAAGCAATTTTGAATGAAGTCAACGTGGAGAAGATAGGCGAGAACATGGTAAAATATCTAAATTATTTATAAATTACTTAAATATATACATATATTAACAGAATATGTACATATTAGTAAAGAGTTGGCTATACAATGTGATGTGTATTTTATAGATTTGGGTCACCGCTGCATTGAAGCAAGCCGATATCGTCGGAGATTACAATGCTGCCAGTTCCAAAAAGACAGAGTCCGGCCAGTTCAACATCATCTTGAAAGATATCATATTCAAAATTAAGTTCCCTCTGAACGAATTCATGGAAAATCGGCCACAAATCGACTCCAAGTCGTTGATGTTCGGTCACCACGAATCAACATTCACCAACATGGAAGTGTTAAACGAGTTGAGCGGAAACACCCAATTCCAAAAGCCGTATGTCTACTACTACAACTACCTCAACAAGGTGATCAAAGGCCGTCTCGCCGAAGAAATGGCTGTCAGTTTCGCACCCCTAATTGCAATGCGTCTCGCACAAGAGCTGAAATCGACTGTCTTGTTCCCGACCAAATCCATGGCTGTCCCAAAAACCAACGCTTTCATTGCTCCCGGAATACAAGTAAGATGACACTAATCACTAATATAATATAAGAGTAATGAATAAAACATATCCATCATTGACACTAACTGCAGCAGATTGCAGTGTTAAAAAAAATTGCAACTCGTAGGCAGATTTTGTGATTCTACACATTCAAAAATGTATTTGCTCATTATACGTAAATTTTATCAAAACAATTATTAATGTCTACAAAATACTATTAATTGAAATATTATCATATATCTTGCACTTCATTTTAAAATGATATTTTATTTAAAACTCTAATAATTTTACAGAACATAATATGAGAGTAGGAACACATTTAACACTCGAGGCTCCTGGGTCCTTATTGCCACCACCCCTACAGTTTGCACTTTATGTTGCCTTGAACTCTTTTTGTTCATAATAAATAATATTCGCTATCTCTGGTTGGAAAATCTATAATATAATCGTTACAGGCCAAGATTTACAACACCATGTTTAACGACTTGAGCGGATCCAACAAAGTCCAAAAGATGGTCAACTACACCGTCAACAATGATCAAACTGAAATGCTCTTCAGCTTCGCGTCGTTTGACCTGAGAGGCGTCAGCGAATGGGAATTGGTGTACAACACCAGAAACGTGTACAATGGCAAGGCTTCGTTCGCCATAGAAAACTTGCAAACCATGATCGTAGTCACCAAACCTAATGGACAAGGAGAGGTTACGAAGAAGTTCTCAAAGACCACCGTCAATGGGCTCACAGTGTTGTTGAATAACGATAACAACTGCGAAACTATCAGGGATTTGGCCCATCAGCGTATCCCGAAAGTCTTGGAAAACAGCTTGCAGACATTCATCGGTGAGCAGACCGAGATGGCATTGAACTACCAATTCGCCCTTATTGGTTTGAAATATAAAAACTGACTTAAGGTTATCTTAAATTCATTATTATGAATATATATATTATATTGTAATGCACAAAACATTAATTAATGGAAATCGAACAATAAAAATCAAACTTTAAAAATACAACAAAATTTAAATTATTTTTAAATAATATATATTATGTGTATACCTATACTTACAGTATAATTTGGTCAAAATTTGCTTTAAAGCGTAATATTAGGTTATATTAAGTACAGCATTTGTTATGATATATATTTACATTAGTTTTAAACTATTCAATTTTGAATGGATAATAATAATGAGTCGTAATAGTACTTTACACTTATTTCCAATAAAATAACCATAATTTGTTATTTAATTGTAGATTTCACAGCATGTAGATTATAAATGTACTCGAATTAATTAAAAACCATATATAAAGCACCTACATTCGAAGAGTGATTAAGCCATTCAAATATTTAAATATTAATGGTATTAATAATATATACCGTTGGCGTTCGGTACTCATCCACAAAGCAAACAAGATTTAACCTACCAAAGTTAGATTGTGAGTGGGGGCGAGGAAGGCCTTTTTAATTAATATTAAATCTAAATGAATAAAATTTAATGTTCATTATGTTATTAAAAGCAATTTGCGTTATTCGTCGTCGGTTAACATTTTCTAGTGAATACTATTAAATATATTCTATGGCGTTTAAAATTTTTAAGTACAATTTAATTTTACAGATTTTTTTAAACGTAGGTACTATACGTACGTAGATGACGTAAAAAAAAATCAATAAAATATAATTAAACTGAATTACATATAATGATATGAAATAATAATTTCAATAGCCATAAAAACGTTCACCTCGGTCTGCATATTAATAATTTGTTGTGAAAATTAAAAATCCTACTCGTTAAATGAATTTATTATTAAACCGTTTAATAAACATTTTCTTACGTTAGCTCATTACCGTCGTATACGACCATTCGGGTTGATCACTATATAAGTTGTGTACTGAAACGGCACCATATCATAATTACAGCCAAAGGACATATTATCATAGTATATGAGTATAATATTAATATACTAAATTATATCGCGACATGCCTATTATGGTAGCTATTATCGTATAATGAATGTGTTTTATTGTTGTTTAGAAATTAAAAAAACATGTCGAATATTGCATTTCAAAATCGTAAGAATCTCATTGTATCCACACTCGCATGCATTTTATAACATTTTGCCAGCTATAATTTAACTTACTCATCCGATAACGGTGCTGCTCCTTCTTCTTGTCCGGGTGCGTTCACGTGGTACACGCAGAAATTTGACATGAGGGTGCGCATTTCGCTGTAATTGAAGAATGTCTGAAAGCTTGTGACGTCTGCAAAACAAATAGGCGTCAGAAAACGTCCAAACGACAACATTGGTGCTTTACAGTTGGAAAAATTAAGCGTTACGTCAAAACTATAACCCCTACCCTGTCCCCTCCGTCAACTAAACGATGATAAAAGGCTTTTGCTCATCGGACGAGAAACTTAACGTCACGAGTCATAACTTATGACCACGACAATTTGTGAGGAGGTGGTTTCGAATTCCGTTGAACGGCGGCTACAGACGAGGGCGTAATAGTAGGAAAAACTAGAATTTCCGTGGCAATATAAAAGATTTTTTTAGATAAAAAAAAATTAAGGCTTTGTATACTTTTTAAAGACTTGACAAAACAACACATAATCGTATGCGTTTAAAAGTTATGTATATAACTACCTAATACATATTATTATTATGTGCTTTTCTATAAAGTATAAAGTCAATACCTAGTTACTATATTAGACGTATAGATATGATTGAAGTCGTTTAAATTTCTGTCGATTTGCATACCAGAAACAATACTAAAGTGAAAAGTTCTATGTTTTCAACATGTCGGGGAATCGAAAAGAACCACCCAGATAATTATTAGGCAATACCTAACCGGAAAACGTCTGACTCATAACCCCATTGGCTCGCTTACAGTTCAGTCCTAAGTCATGGTAAGTGAGTATGGGTGGCCTGGACCGATCGCCCTGCACGGCCACGCACACCGGCCCGTTGTCGGTGTCCACGTACACCTCTTCCACACCGGTGTTGCCCCTGGTAAACGTCCGGACGGCAGGTAGCGACGGACGGACGCCGGTAAGTTCCACTTCCTCCAAAGTCTCCGACCGCATGCCACTGCATCGCGCACAGAAAACACAAAATGTTTATAGTAAATTGTGAGGTGCAGTATAGCATATAGTATATAGATAGATTTCAATGTTACACCCGGTTCATGAAACTGTAAACTATTATAAAAATTGTTTGATTTTTCATTTGTTCTCATAATTTTTATACATAGATCAGAGATAATAGGGATATATGATATTATATCAGTTTAAAAAAAAAGTATACTGTAACGGTAAATTTGCACAAAATACACGATATTATAAGAATAATTATGGTAGGTAACAAAAATTATATGATTTATATGATATAAAAAAAATGTGTAATTATAAGTTTATAATATTATATTATTCGTTACTATCGCAGGATCACCCAAAGTGCACACGAAATTTTCAAGGTTCACCTACTCGTGAGTCATGAAATGGTAAAAAAAATTGTCCATTTCGTGAAATGGGTAATTTCATCAACGGGATGTAACATGTTATATTCAATGCAGCCGCAGTGGCGCCGAGTTTGGGCCAAGTGGGCGATACGAGTGACCTCTGTGAGTTGTTATGGACACGGTACGCACACGATATACGTTAAAACAGTGTTAACATGCCGATTCCGTGTAAATTATAAATGTTATTATTTCGGTTATAGGAGGACCTAACCTTCGCACAGATATTATTAATCGAACGGCCCGAACTCGGTAATCGGCGTCACCAAGGGACATATCAAAGGACGACCATAACAACAGTCGGGGCACAACACTCACCTGAGCAGCGACGCTTCTTCGGATATGGCAGACGTGGGCATTTTTCTGTAAAACGAAAACCATGAGTAACATAAAATACACATTCATTAACATACAATGCATTATTATATTATTATACGATGTACCCCGCACTGTCGTGACGAATATATTATTTTATGTCATGAGTGTGTGTTTGTGTGCCTATGTCATGTAGGTTATAGCTCATATTTTGTACATTTAAGCCTTTTAAGAACTTTTTTTGGAATCTGTCATTAAGAGGATAGCAAATTTTCGTCCACTAGTTTCAATATAGTGTCAGTATGATGTTAGTTTTTATATTAGAATGATTTGACCCATTATCAATTTTTTAGATAATAACATTATCTGTGTTTAAGAGTTGGCTTTTATGCAATATTTTAATTTAAAGCGAGATATGAGCATTTTTAATTTTTAATTTTTCACATACCCATATCTTGCTTGAAAATGAAAATTTTGAAAAATCATCAACGCTTCAGCACAGACAATGTTCTTACCTTTTTATAATAGGTCAATTCACTCTTGTATTAAAATTAACAGGACATTATTGATACTAGTGAACAACAGTTTTCTATGTAATGAGTATGTAAGACGGAAACAACAAATGTATGGGTAGCGTTCTCTTAATGGAACTCTATACCGTCTTCCAGACGCGTAACATATAGCAGCAAATTGTACGTTTTGAATAATCTGTTTCACTCTCAGGTATGGTTAATAATTAATATAAGAGCGAATTGACATATTATTAAGTTTGAAGGTAACAATATCATCTGGTGAACCTCATAGGGATTTATTTATATTTTAATTTTAAAGCAAGTTATATGAATATTTTAAAACTGTAAATTGTTGGTATATTTTTAAATATTCATAATTTGCTTTAAAATTAAAATCTAAAAAAACCTATACGACGTTCACTAGATAATACACTTCATTTCTAAGTTTGATAATAGGTCGATTCGCTCTTATATTAAATATATACCTGAGTTAAATAGATAATTCAGAAAGTAAATTTTGCTATGTTATGCGTTTGTAAGACAGAGACAATGCATGCTTGTATAGCGTCCTATTAAGCGGCCTAATTACTGCCGTAAAACTTAGCTTAAAAGACCTTAAGTTTCGACAAAATTAAAGTTAGCTTACGTTGTACAATTTTGATTCTGAAAAACATTTAAACTCGTCAGAAAATCGTCTACCGTAAGGAACACTATGTAAAATTTAATCTTATAGTATTGTGAACTACACTGGTGGTCAAATAGAGGAAGGGGATGATGAAGGAGATGACCTTTTTTCAAATTTAATGATGACCATAAATTATATTTTTAATAATTAAATAGCGTGCATGTTATAATATCAACCATACCCTCACAAATTGACAAATTAATTTGAACACCTCTGGTGAACTGTAACTAAAAACTTGAAAATATGAATTTTTTAAATTAAAAACGGAAAGTGTTTCGTACTATCTACGGATATTTTTCTGCTGAATTAAAATATTTTTTTCAGAATCAAAATCAGACAACGTTAACTGACTTTAATTTTGTCAAAACAATAAGTAAGTTGTCGTAAAATTCGTATGGTGAATTTCATACTGTTATCGATCTGTTGACATGACGTGAAGCAAGAATGGCCCTGCATTGAATTTCAATCACACTTATAATTATTTACAATTAACACATAGAGCCCGGGTGACTAATTTATATTAGAAATTGCCTAAGTGTTGCCCCTTAAGGGGCCTCGCTACGGTCATTATTTAAGGGGCAACATTTAGGCAATTTCTAATGTTGTCATAACCGCCCGGGATCTATGTGTTAGACGTTAGTTGTAAATAATTATTAGTGTGAGTGAAATTAAATGAGGGTATCATTTCTCGTACTCACATGCACATGTGATAACTATCGAAATATCACTACACGAATTTTACAAAAACATACATTTGTTTTGACAAAATCAATGTTGGTTAACATTGTCTGATTTTGATTCTGAAAAAATATTTGAATTCAGCAGAAAAATGTATGTAGATCGTACGAAACATTTTCCGTTTTTAATATTATATTTTAATTTTATTTATGATTCGAAAAAGTTGATATTTTCAAGTTTTCAATTACAGTTCACAATAATATAAAATTTAGTTTTTACAAAGTGCTTCGTAGGATCTATAGACAATTTTCTGGTGACTTCAAATTTTTTTCAGAACCAAAATCGGACAACGTTAACTAACTTTAATTTTTTCAATACTTTAGGTCTTTTCAGCTAAAATTGACGGCAGTAGCGAGGCCCCTTAAATAATAGCATTACCTGGCCCCTTAAGGGGATCGGTGGCGAACAGTTATTAAGGAGATTGAAATAGGCAATTTTCAAATTGCATGCATGCGGGTCTTGTAAATGTATGCGTAGTAACTGATCATTAGTGTGTGTAAAAGAAATAGAGCAGCGTCCCCCCACGCACTTGTAATATAGGTACTTTTTGTCGATCGACCTAATAATGCGATAATATTTCGGAAAAATAAACTGAATTCGTTATAATGTCTACTTGAGATCGGCCAGTCCACACATTTTAAGATTTCTGGTTTAAATTCCGAATAATCAAAGTTAAAAAATCCGAAATTTCAAAATATTCAAACTAAATTTATAGTTGGGGGGGGGGGTTGAAATTGGTAAAAGTGGACTGACCGATCTCCAGTTGCCATAATAACGAATTCATATCAGTCTTAAAAGTATTAAAGCATTACTAGGTCAGTCAGTATGATGGGCAAAAGATTGGTATGTTTCGGACTAAATAACTTCTTTAAAATCTTAGAAAAATCAATAAATATATTATTAAATAATTATAAATAAATTAGAGAAACATTTATATTTGTAAGAGATATCGATTTATTACAATATTGTATAGTATCTTGTATCTAAATAATTGTTTAATCTTATGATACAATTTAGCACAGGATAAACAGACAGAATACCCCTCCCCCACCCATAATAGGATTTCGGATATGTCAAGAGTATACGGCAGTCTCTGGAACATTATATATTAGTTATCATACAAAATAAATGTTTAACTTATTTTTCGAGGGTCAGCTATATATTTTTCATTTTGCTATAAATAAAGTTATCATGGTAATTTTTTTTGTTTCTCCGTCTGCCTTTCAGCTAGTTACAGTCGATAAAGTCGATCGAGTCCGTATACATTCATCATAATATACACTATTTTATAATAATAGTAATGTATACTATCATGTGTATAGAGCCTTCCAGTTGTTTGTACGTATTGTTAACATTGGCAACGAGAAATCAAGGTGGCTCGTCCTGTTTTTATGTCGGTATAATGGTGCAGGGGTGATACGAGTATAATAATATATGGTTATCTTAGCATTTTCCGTACAGTCCCCGAGAATGATCACATGGTAGTGAATCCACACTTATCACTGAGCTAAGCGGAGATCATTCTCAAAGTTTGTTCGGAAATAAATGAATATGATGATGCCACACCCCGATAATAAAATATTTTATGATGTATACATAGATTTAATTACTGAAATGCGATACGAGGTGTATGTGTGTCGGTACCATGGTTAAAGTAACATAATATTATATATTAAGCATACCTACGTCGCGTGTATTTGATGTATACTGCATACAATTAAGATGGTTATTATAAGTAACAATTTTATACTAAAATTATGAACCTATTCAAATCTTGGTTTTGAAATCCTTAAGTATGTATGGGTTAGTTTAAGTATAAGCATATTCAAGTAATTCTATTTTTACGCAGTTAAAGACATTTAATATTCAATGATCAGTGATATTTATTTGAGTTCTTATTTCCAAATTCTGTTTTATTGATTCAAAAAATAATATAATATACTGAGTGACATGAATACATGATTAACGTAAGACACTCATTAATTCAAAACAATTTGAATTTTCTGAAATACTATCGAGTGCAAGGGTGTCCATTTGTGTGGGGGTGGGGGGTGGGACAAGAGAGAGACATCTGGCTTCTCCGTTTCTATTTACTATTATATTTTTTATACATAATATATTATAATTGATATATAGGTATATTTAATAATGAAAATTGATAACCTTGGTGTTCGTCATTATAACATCTTGTTCTATAACCACAGAAATTAATTTTATCCATATATAATATTATATTCATATAAGAAAAATATGTCGATGATTTGAACAACATATATATCATCAAATATATTATACTTATTATTAAGTTTAATATAATTTATTATCTTGTTTATAGGTTATGTATGCTTAGTATTATACATAGAGAAAAAATTTAAGATTTAAATTTAGTTCAAAATATTGTTGAGAAATTTTAAAAAAATTAAACTTTACTTATATATTTTCTTATTTTAGCAGTTAATTATCTTTAGTTGTATAATGATTTTTACTTTTTTAAGTAATAGTACTTAGTAGTAATTATATTAATTAAATAATAAAGTGTATTATTTATGTTATATAGCTTACATTTTATTAGAAATTGAACTCCTACTCTTATTTATTTTATAAATAATTATAATAAATAGCTATGAGAAATTTATAAATACGCTATTGTATGAATACACTGGCAAAGTTGGTGTATTTTTTAATTTTTTTTTAAAAAAAAAACTGTTTTCTAGTGTTTAGAACAAATTGTTTGAGTTTTAAACCGTTTAAACAGTATATTTAAAACATTTTAGAACTCTAACATTGTTTAAATATCGTTTTGAACAGACAAATATAGTTGTGTTTGGATGCTAGACGATGTCAGTGCAGGTTTTTAAAATTTTCTGAAATTCTATATAATATTTTAGTTACTTCCTTAATTATAATACTTTTTCACTAATCTACAGCTCGATACCAGGTCGATATAGTGCAGTGTTATATGATTATATCAACGAAAATGATTTCACAGGAAAAACTCTCACGTCCTGTAGAATAGTTAGATTCCGTTAATTTTTTTTTTGAGAATTTTTCAGGTCAGATCAAAGGCTGACTTTTCATTTTACTTTGAACAGTGGGAGAAAAATACGTTTGAAAAAGGACAATTAATATTGTGAATTATTCAAGTGCATATTTTAGCTTCTATAGTTATAATTTTTAAAATTGTGATTTGATCTGACCTGCAAAATGTTCTCTTCTTTTAAATAAAAAAAAAAAATTAATGAAATCTGACTATTTTACAGGGCGTGAGAGTTTTTCATGTAAAACATGATTTTGTACTTAAAAACTCACCGATGCCGACGCCCTTAAATCAAAAAGTACAGTTTTTAAAGAAAAAAAACACAATATTCACTTGTTACTTGGATTCTACACTGTTTTAAACAATTAACAAAACGTTTGAGCTTTAAACCGTTTTAAATATTATACTGTTTAGAACACGCTGTTTAAACTGTTTAAAACAAGTTGCTTAAAACATTGTGTTTCAAACGAAACAACCATATAATATTATGTTGCGTAAACTTACATAATGTAGTAGTTAACATGATGATAACAGAAAGATCAATATTATTGAAAAAATATAGAGCCCCCACCCCCTGGATTATGGACGCCCTTGAACTAGTGCCTTACATTAACTGGATCATCCCGTATACAAATTAGGATAGTCCTAAGATGCGTAAAACCACTATAGTTATTTACCTATAGGTATTTGAAAACACATATAGGTATTATATAGTACGGATATACCTCCTTATATATATTATGAGCATAATATTCGAATAAACACAATAACAATATTATATGATGCTTTATTCGAGGCATACCTAAAAATATGGGGGGGAAATCAATAAAAAGTGTCAGTGCTGTATTATATAGTGAGTATAATGTATGGGTATCGGTGTATATACGGTGTTAAAAACTAAACATATATATAATATACAGCCACATATTATAGATACTGTTGGTGCAAGGGCGCCCATTAGAGGGTGCAAGGAGGTGACATGTCTGCACCTCCCTAGACAAATGTGAAATGATTGTAATTTTTTGTAATTGTAAATAATAAACTATTTTTAATGATGATATACATTATACATAACATATTACATATAGGTACATCGACACATCGTTTATCTATGTTGTGTATTTATTTTCTGTTATTTAAAAAAATCAATTTGGTTGGTTCTCGGTTATTTTACTTTCTTGATTTTTAATCAAGTAAGTATGATAGTTGAAATGAAAAAAGTCTGAATTTTGTAAACTTCAAGAATTTGTATTAAATAGAAAATAATAAAAAAAAGTAACTCGCCAGTAATGATGAGTAGTTGAGTAATTTGGCTAGCTTTAATATAAAATATTAATGAGAGAGATTTGATATCACACCCAAGCAATATAACCACTTGAATCCATAAAAACGTCGGCGTGAACAGTGTCAAAATTTTTATTTTTTAACTTTTTTCCTAAACTATGATAGCTAGAAAGTTGGTTGAAAATTCATTAAAAAGGGATTATAAAGTAGATACTAAAATATGTCGAATTAATTTTTTTCACAGATTTTCATTTAGCGAGGTAAATTTTCGAAACTGGAGAACGGATTTTGTTGTTTGGGGTCTTGTTGGATTCACATTGGCTAGGAGAAATGCAGTGAAGATTTTCAGAACTTTACCTCCAATCTTTAATTTACTACATAGCTGTAAAGCTGAAAATCATCAAAAAACGCCCAATAAAATTTGTTTTAATTTTTTTTAATGTTCTGGTGTGAATTAACTATTAAAGATAAAGTTCTGAAAATCTTCATTGCACTTCTCCTCACCGATGTGAATCTAACAACGAAATCTGCTCTCCGGTTTCGGAGATCTATCTCACTAAATGAAAATGAATTTTTGGGGGGCTGTTCACACTGACATTTTTCTGGATTCAAATTGTATGATACCACTTGGGTGCGATATCAGTTAATAAATGTCTAAAAATTAAAAATCTAGGAAGTTTACATGCCGATCCCTGACTTGGCAAGCGGTTTTTTTTTTTTTTGTGTTATTGTCACCCCCCTAGGTTCTGACATGGAGGCGCCCTTGCAGCTGTGGTGCTGTTCTTCGACCTCGGCTCTCGCACACACTGATGATGATGATGATGATAAGCTTAATATTATCTCCATAGTGTTTTTTCATAACGTTATAATGATAGTCGTACATCAGTGTTTTACTATGATAATAATATTGTAGAGCCACATACATATAGGTGTACCCATATCATACGCATATGTTTATATACGCGCGTGTAATATACCTGAGCGGCGTGTTGATGTTTCCGGTGCCGATTACGGGCACGCCGGACATAAGCGGCTCGGACAGCCTGCGCCGGGGGCTGGAGCTTAGCGTGCCAAAAGCCTTTTTAAAAACTGTACCGACCGAGTTCTTCCGCTCCGGCTGCAGGTCGTCCGTGGTCGCTTTGTACACGCGGTCGGCGGCCAGCGAGCGGTAGGACATGTTGCGGCATGCGGGGCCAAAAGCTGCAAACAAAATGTATGTACGTGCGAGTACGTGCAAAAGCCGTCAACGTATAATAATAATAATAATAATATGTAAAACATCAAATATGTAATAATAATAATAATAACACAATAACAATGGTATAATAATAATACGATGATGATGATGATAATATAATAATAATGCATCGGCTGTATAGGTATACATATTATACACTCTGCATAATATATTATATAGTATTGTAATTTGTATAGGTATATTATGTTTATAAATTATAATACATATTATATATACAATGTGTAACAGATAGAACTGACTTTTGGAATAACTTTTGTTCTAATCAATGTTTTAAAAAAATTTTTCATATATAATTTATAGTCACTTGCACACGTTTAATAAAAAAAAATTATTTTCATTTTTGAATACTGAAAATAAAAAAATTTAAATTTTTGTTTTAAATTTTTTTGAATAAATTCAAAACATCCAATTTGTGAATCTGATTATAAGAACGATTTGGATGGTAAGAACATTTATCTAAGTCAAGTAGTTTATTTTTTAGAATTTTTTAAAATATCAATATTTTTTGATTAAATTAATTTGGAACGCATTAACTTTTTTAAAAATATTATTTTTGAAAATTCGCTAACATGGGTATATTTCTTAAACTATTTACTAATCATATAATTTTATCAATTTTGATCATATGTTTAAATAGCATACATTTTTTTTTTTTTTTTGGTCAATTCTTTCTGTTATAGTATATATATGTATATTATATTAAAGAGAGGTTTATCGTTTAGTTTAACGCGGTATCATGCATAATATTATATTATGTTGTTAGAGTAAAAATCAGATGCGATTAACGAAATAATTGAAGTCATGTCGATTTTGTGGGTTTTACACTTTTTAAGAGATGACTTTTTGGTTTTATATTCTGAAAAAAATCCAAATATTTGACAGATATTGTTTATATCAATTAATTGTATCATAACAACTACCTATACTAATCAACATACTACTAATACACACATTTTGAGTTAATCTGGGATAGCGAGAAGAATTCGAAGTCTGCCAATTATAAAACAGCGAGTTATCAGGTTATCTACATGGGCAAAATACTAAAATCCAAAAATTATATTTTGTATAAGTTCTTCTAGCACATTTTTCAAGACACAAGTTTGTACAAGTTTTTTGGAGTTACGAAAAATCATCTCATAAATATTATATTTATGTATACTGCTATATTATATTTATATACATATACATATTAAATACAAAATATATTAATGCAGCGGTATGATATTATAGTATACATTAGAAATGAAAAAAAAAATCGTGAAAAAACCATGACGTATAAAATACGGTGTAAAACAATAATAATAATAATAATGTGTACGGCACGCCACGACGGGTGCTAAGTACCTATTTACTAATATGGACGCGTTAACCGCCGGAGGGATATAATAATAATAATAAATTTAATAATAATAATGTCACGTGCTATCCGGAACACTACACGCGCGGATGGGTGTGCACCGTCGCACACGATATAATATAATGCTCGATGCTGATTATATTATATTTTAATCCTATTAATGACATTATGTTTTTTGTATTATTCACACGGCGAAGACCCTGCGCACATAATATAGCGTCAAATTGAGTTTATTATTTTTAACTCCGTACATGACTCGAGCTGCAATTTGGAGTACGCGTGTGTGTGTGTGCATTTATCCGATAAATCGTACGCGAGACATGACAATGACGTTATAACCACAATACTAACAACTATACAACTACTGTACGTCTGTACCCGACGACGCAACAACTATGATATAATACTAACAAGATATGTCAGCACCTTATCCGCAGAGCAGTTTTGCTGGTGGTCATTGGAAAAAACGATGAAATATGTTTTCTTTTCTAAGGAACATACAACCGAATTGCTGGAATAACGAAAACGGCTGTGACCACTAGTGCGAACTCGTAGTTTTTTTGAGAAGCTGTTGACATACTTGGTTTGTTATATCATGGATGAGTGACGACTGACGACGATAATAATAATATCTCTGTATACTCGTTTGGGTACGTCACACAGGAGTCAGGACGGTAGGTACCTACCTCCTAAACCGGATACGACGAATCTAATATATTATTATAATATAATAGGTGTGCGCACGTTTATCGGAAGGCACGTGTGTCGTAGTCTGCTGGAGCGCGGGACGGGACCGGAAACGCTTCCGTCCCACACCCACGCTGCACGATAAAATGCGTAACGGTGTACGCGTATTTTTCTCGAGACGCCTAAGTGCTTGGGGGGGGGGGGGGCTAGCGTTGATCACCGAGAGACGACGACAGTTTCTTGATTACGGTATAAATAATGTGGTATTATCACGATATCAAGCGTATAATAATATCACGTAGTTTATAACGTTTACGGTTCGTGAATTTTTTTTTGACATTCTGTTTATCTTTGACAATTTTTATACACTCGTCGCGACACTTGCACTCATTATAACGCAACCCTTTTTCCCTACGATAAAACCTATTTTTATCACGTTGATTATTTTTGTGAGTATTTTATATATATATTTTTTTTTTAATATTATCCGTATACTCAAAACCGTTTTAATGTCACGACACGGCGCGCTGAAGCAGAATATTTTTCTAAAAATATATATTTTGCACATCATTTGCAATTATATTAAGTATATGTATATGATAAAAGATTTATAATATTACGATTTACATCAAAATAGGACACTGTTGAGCAGAAGTCGCAGTTTTTTGTTAACAACTTATTGGCTAAAATAGTAAGATTCGAAATAATAAACGCAACTATATTTATGAAAAATAATATTCTGCTTCTCGGTTTGAAATCATTAATCAATGTGATTTACTCCGTTTCAAATGTGAAAACCTAATAAAAATCATTTATATTTTTCTTGCAAAAATGTAACGTAGCTTATGATAAGGCTAAGCTTAGGTAAATATTAAAAAATGTTGAAATAATGTGTTAGAGCACTATAACTTTGACAAAGAAGACCATCATACTGTCGCATAATATTTTGAACTTTGAAAATATTGCACTTGTAAATATTATTATCTTGTACAATATATCGAAATAACTCGAACCGAAGATAGCTATAATATAATATAGTATATTTAATAATAACGATTATAATATATTATACGCTCGTCATACACATAGTTCGGACTTTGGCGATGAAGTGTCATTCATAACGCGTCCTGCAGTTTGAAATGATGTGATTATACATAATCCAAAATCCTCAGATAAAAACCCTGGGACCGAGAAATCCGTTCAATATGTTTTTAAACCCCCCTGCTAGAATCGTACGTCAGATAACGTCACATCTTAGTACATGACGTTTAATAATATTATCTACAGCACAGCCCGGCTCCGTTAATAATATTATTTGTTATTATAATAATCGTATTTATATTGTCTCGTCACGATGGTGAGCACGTCATTATATTCGCATATAGTACAGTGACATTTAGAATATAATATAGACTGTGGCGTATTTAGGTTTTTGTCATGGGGGGGACTACTTATTCAGTAGTCTCGTTTTTAAAGCTAGACGTCTTAAGTTAGGACTCCGAAAAATATTTCCTATTATAAAATACAGTCCATGTGGGGGATTGATCCCCTTGATCCCTCCCACCCCCGTATATACGAAACTGAATATATATATATATAGATACTGGTCGACTCATTTGAGGTGTTTTCATATGCACGGTTGTCGGTTGGGAATAATAATAAAAATAAAGAAAACTTCGAAATAAATACCACTCGTCTTATGTTCGAAAATGTATTCTCTTGGTGTTATACTATTATTCGAGGATGGACAAATTTCCAACGGTAGGGTTAAAATATAAATAAATAATTTAAAAACCCAAGTTGGGTCGGAAAAAAGTTAGTCACTCGGTCAAGGACGCACGTCCCATCAAACACTAAAAAATAAAAAATTCACAAAGAGTACTCACTATCTATATAATATAAACATTTGTTTGAATTATCTATATATAATATGAAAGTCACATAAACATCGACATTCTATATTATGCGCGAACGTAAAAAAAATTGGGTTGATCATAATGTAAATAAATAATTTTCATTAATTCGTATGCAATGTTATTATGTTCGTTGTTTTACACCATTATGTTACGGTCATAACAACCTTAAAATATATATATTTACTGTATATCGTGTGTTTACTTGGAAAATATCCAATTGTTTTTTTGTTTTTCACACGCAAATTATTGTTCGAAATGTTTTACTTGACTACTTTCTACATCAATAATTGCTCCCAGTTTTAGAGAATTGTTATCAACAACAAACTTAATTTGAACCAAACCTTTAAAGTTAAAATGCAAAACACGCATAGTAATCATTTGTTTAACTATACATCGATTAACAATATTGGACATTTTTATAATTGTTATTTCGTATACGAATAACTATTGTTTGAACGAGATTAGTTTCTAATTAATTTATCGAATTTTCGAATAGCTGTCGTATGACAAACATTACTATACGCGTAAATAAATGTTTGGCAAAATATCATATTACAATGGACGATGTGTTTACGTTTGCAGTATATTCAATTACTCCAAAAAAGTCCCTAGAGATAAATATTTAGATTACTATAGTTTAGAGTGTGTAATGTATATTATAGTAGAATGGTGTTTCGCAAACAACAATAATATATCTAGAGATAAAAATTAAAAATTATAAAAAGTTTGATAAAATTACACTTAATTATATCTAAAGATTTAATTTATATTGTAAACTGAATTACCAACAAAATTTTTTAAATAATTTCTTACTGCGTGAAAATTAATAGTTATGACTTATAAATTATAATAATATAATATAGTACTAAGTACTAAAATTTATTGTATGGAGTTAATAGTATAAACTAATACATTATATTATATTGTATATAATAGGTCCAGTATACATAATTTTTTTTCAATTCTTATAAATATATCTAACAACAAACGATAAATTGTATACAATACTATATATACTATTATACAATTTACGTAGGTACTTCTATGTCTCAAATTTAAATACAAAAAGTTGACTATTTGTATCAAATATAAATAATTATTTAAGGTTTTAATTTTGTTCAAACAATTTTTCTATGAATCATTACGTTTATACGACTTTAACCCCCCAACCCTACCATATCATCACACAATAGTTTAAACTCGTCTAATTGTCTGATCAGAAGCCCAACGAAAATTAAAATTGATTTAATAACTTTTGTTTAGGTAAACAATAAACATAATCAATGTCTGATATAGGTACGATGAAAATATATTTAAACAGTTACTCAACATAAAAAAGGTTTATTCAAAATATGGTTTTACATTTTATAATGTTGTCATTTGACAATACACTATAGGTATGAGTTAAATCCAATCGTATAATGACATAAAATATTCAATAGTTGTTCTCTGATATTTAAACAATGACACGACCACTATATGTACGCACGCAGGACCATCAACATATATATTTATATACAGCGGGCTTTATACGATGTAATTAATTTGGTTTTGTTACAGAAATTCAACAGCATATAGTGATATACACTGTCATGTAATAATTTGATATAACAAACCTAAACACAAATTACATGTGTCGTTAAACGGAACAAGCCTATTGTTGGTGAATGTTTATGTTCAAATTTGGCACATCTATATAAACAACCCTCCAGCTTACAGAAAAAACCGCGTGATTATATTATATTTTTATATCATAAAACACACTCTTTCTCAGCCTGTGTCGAACCAGATGCAATACGGTGTTGGTGAAAAATTCAATGTTATTTACCATTATACCCTTATAATGGCCTAATACACAAAATATATACTGAATTGTCGAAACATACATTTTAAAAACAAATTCAGCCATACCAAATACGAAAACTGTCAATTCTAATCCACCGCCATGTCATTACGACTTACGGTCTACACGCTCAATGCTTTGTTTAGTGTTCCTATATCCGTATATCACTATAGTGATATTATAATATACTTAAATAACCGACAATCACACGTCAAAGAGGAAAACCAAAAACGTCGATTATTATTTCGCCGAAAACACTCAGCGATGATAATGGATTCAAGGAAGTCTTTGAAATTTCCATTAACGAGGGTTTAAAAGTCAGGTGACTAGAAAAGACACCCTCCGAATAGGATTCCGAAATTATATATTTATATTATAATAATATGACGATAAACTTACTCAACAAGAAAAATATAATATTATGGCCTACGATGCGTCGCGTATTGATGTGTGTGTTTGTGTACCTATACGCGCAGACCTGAGACCATAATCGATTATTGCAGGTACCTCTGCCTATTATATAGATAGCTATAATATATTATATAATATATATTTCATTATTACGAATGAGGGTAAATGAGAACATGGCCTTGCCTCCATCGATCCTCGCGCGTCGCTTATAATTTTCCTGTTTATAATATTATTAATGAGGTTTCCGTCAAAATATTTGTAGTGACTGCGCCGTCATAGTATATCCTACATAATAGATTTTTTTTTTTACGTTCCATCATTATCGTTATCATAGCCCGTAAAACTTTATTCGATAATAACACCAAAACACTATACAAAGGTACGCTGTACCATGTCGAGTTTACTGCAGTGTACGTTTTTAGACTTGAAACATTTATTTTACCAAACGATTTCTCAAACCTTTTATTACGTGATCGCCACAACCTTGTATTGTGTTGTCTCCGTTTTACAATCGTAGAAAATATAGAAAGTTGTTAGTTCAAAATAATTAATTTAACACGGTTGCAGCTTTTAAAATTAGAGTGAATTACTTAACCAATTATAAAACGTAAGGTAAGATAATGAGTATATTATCAAGGGCATCTCGAGAGCTTTTATTGATGTTTTAATTTTGAAGCATTCTATACCTGGCTATGGTCATTTTAAAATGTACAAACATTTTATGGTTTTAAAATGCTTTGGAATTAAAATACCTATTAATTAAGACCTCCTAATCGCCCTAGGCCCTTGTAATCGATTCACTCTAATTTAAAAATAACAGAGTATAATATTATAATATAATTTCATAATAATGAATGGATAAATAAAAATGTGTACCTATGGTTTAAAGTGAACGTAAAATCGTCCTTACAAAATATATAAAGACTAAAACAACGTTAATAATATTATGCGTGTGTGGCGTCCTCTACGCGGATGTACGAAATCCTAAATCGACCAATAACAAGCTACATAACAACAGATTAATAGTATGCAGTAGGCACAATAATATAATAGTACATCCATGTATAACATAATATACATAATGACGTACAATATAATAATATATAATATTATGCTATATTATTATTATCGTGTGTGTATAATATGACAATCGATACAAATGCCGACCGTTGTTCTAAACGCCCGGACGAGGTGTTTACAGTCGACTTGATGGGTTTTAGAAATATTCAGTGGCCTAAGTTCGCTGTACATTATCCGCAAACCACGTTGTACTCGAGTCAACAGCGTATTAACTTTAATTAGCTATTATTAGATTAGTCTCACGGACGTCATATACGTGTAAATATTATATACCCCCTGCTACACATAATATTGTATCGTAACAATATATCGTTCGAGTAAGTTTATAACGAATAATGATAATAGATTACACGAACGATAGAACTGAAGATTTTTACAGAATATTATTACATTATATTCGTTTCGGCCTCCTAGTAGTTTCACTGTTTCAAAAGGCGAGTACCGTGATACTATAATATTATGTCTAAATGTCTATATTATAGACAGAATGTCGGATAGTCAGATATCACTATATCGTAACATGGATAAACTATTAGTTGAACAGTTGTGTATATGGTCAAGTTGAAATTTAATTAGAAATTACAGAAAAATAAACTTTTAGGTCAAACGGTTTACATAACACTATTGCTTCTATTAAGTAGTACTGTAGTAGAAAGTAAAAATCTCCAAACAACTTATTGATTTTGCGTAGAAAATATTTAAATGTAGTTGATAACGACAGTGATAGGTCTTTTTTACACAGTGTTAAAGGTCTTGGTAAGTGGTTGTGTATAACAAAACACTGTGGCAGTTTATGACTTAAAAGTATTGTAACTTGAAAAAAAATTAACTTTTTTTTAACTGAGTTAAGTTAATTTTATTTAATATTTTAACTTTAAACTTATCTGGTTAATTTTTTTTTTTTGTTAACATTTAACTTAACTGAAGGTAATTTAATTTAATTAACTTAACTTGCTACAGTTAATTATTTTCATTAAGTTGCCCACCTTTGATAATAATATTGTTCTTGTAATATATTTTAATAATTTAATTATACCGAACTGTTGTCGCACGACCTACGTCGAAACCGTGAAATCCTTTAATCGTATGAAAATAAATAGCGTCAACGCTTATATTATAAATATTATAGATTAAGGCAGGAGGCACTTCATTGGAAGTGACTCAATCAACGTGTAATAAATACATAATTTATATCTAGTATGTAAAATATGTATAATTGTCAAACATATTTATAGAGACCTTTGGGTCGTTTAAATAATATAAAGGCCTAGGGCATTTAAAAAAAAAAAAACCTTTATATTGTAATATATAATATTATGCTCTTTCTTTTCATCGTCCAGTTTGTTATTATTATTATTATTATCATTATTATTGTTTTACGTAAACATACGCTTAATAAAGACAGTAATTTGAGAAATCTAAAAAAAAAAATGCAATAATACCGTACGGAAGGAGTGAAAACCACAACAATATTATATTATATATGCATAGAATTAATACACTTCAAGTAGTTATACCTAATAATATACAATATAACGTACGAGTTCACCTTCTATATATTATGCAGCTGCTATACATTGAAATACTAGACAGAACTACTGCAGAAGTATGTTTAATATATATATATATATACTATATATAATATCGATTTTTATAGATACGACTATACGAGCGTATTAAGTGTTTGTGTGTGTATGTAATTTGTTAACTGTATAAATGTTTAAATTTGTTAACGTACCCTATATATATATTATATATGTATACGTACATATGAAAAACATTCAAAGTGCGCTAATCCCTAGATTTAGTGTGGAAAATGATGAAAATATAAAAACAGCGCCCTGGGTATCGATTTGCAGAATAGAAACGGGCGTTTTATCAATATATAATCGAATCGTATATATTATACATGCGAAACGACTTATCGTCAATCGTTCGCCGATTATTGTTTGACCTTCGAAGTTTATCGGTTCGATGTTAAAAGTTTACACTGCTGCACGGCACATTATATTATATATATTATTATGTTATATATAAATATAACATAAGTGTATATATATACCTACAATATACTCAATCCGAACCACCGCCGCCGCCGTTCGGTTGTTTACGACGTATAGGTTAGACTACCGCATAGCTTTGGGTTGTAAAAAAAAAATAAATATTTTTTCAAATTCCGCGGATTGGGGTGACAAAACTCGAAATTATTGAATTTCCGAAACGCTTCTTTAATCCCACTGCAAATCGTTTATAATTGAGATACTACGATACTCGACTACGTCTCTACATTTGTGGTGAACTCGAAAGGTGGGAAAAATGGTCGACGAGTCGCTCGCGTGCAAGGGAATTATTACTATTATTATTATAATTAAAGTTTACTTTCTATATATAGAAAGGGTACATATTATACCGTACATTATGTATGGGGTACATGCGCTTTCTATCGACCCATAGGAGAAAAAAATGAACAACATGCTACTTATATTTGTATGTATCTATATGCAGTCCTGTAAAGTATTTGAGTAAAAGTATTTGAGTAAAAGTATTCAAATACTTTTTTAAGTATTGAATAACTTTTTAAATACTTTCAGCATGAAGTATTTTGAATGGTATTTTAAATACTTTTTTTTGTATTAAATACTTTTTGGTATTGAATACTTTGGTTTTTTATTTCGAACATTTTATTTTTATTCGAAATAATTTTAGAAATTTTAGAATGAATTAAGAACACAAAATAGGTAGTATCGCACCAATGGGTGGTTTCTTCCCTCAAAAAAAAATCATACGCAAATACCCTATGCACATTTGCTTATTGTTCTAGTTAAGAACCGATTGTAAATTTCATGTAAAAATAAAAAAAAAAATGTAATAAACATTTATTTAATAAATAATAAATAAAAATGATTATAAATTTACTACCTATGTATCTATATTACAATAATTAGAAACCCACTTTAAAAACCAAAAGTATTTGAAAAGTATTCCAAATACTTTTTCAAAGTATTTGAGTAGTATTTGAAATACTATACAATTAAAGTATTTGAGTAGTATCTTAAATACTTAAAAAAAAATGTATTTGAGTACTTACTCAAGTACTTTTCAAAAGTATTCTTTACAGGACTGTCTATATGACTGTATAGGTATCGGACAACGTAAAACCTATCCTATATAATCTTACCGCGACCTACCCGACTGATGGCTGATATAAAATCTATCGGGCGGATTTGTCGGTCATTCAAAATTTAGCCGATGCCAAATAGACAACACTATATTCAGTGGCATGATTTCTGAAAGGGGGGCGGATCAAAAAAAAGAAAACGACATAATAGCTAAATGGAAGGGGAAAATTGTAAAATCCCCCAACCTCTCAAAACTAAGGTAATAAAAAGCCAATGGGGGGATCTGACCCCCACACCACCCCATGTCTACGCCACTGAATATATATGGTCCCCGAGACGCATTTACCAGAGTATACGAACAAGGGATTATCGTAATAATATAAATATTAATATATTAATATAAATATTTTGTATTATTTCGTGTCGATCCCGCATCGGACTGTGCGGGGGGGCGAGGGAGGGTGACAGCTCGCGTGTAACAATTTCACCCCTCGGTTATTCGTCGCGCGACAATCGTCTGAAAATAACGACATGTCGTATAATTATTATTATATTGTCGACTCTGACGAAAACATTCGGTGCACGCTGTATTGTCGCACACATTTTGAACATTGCGCCCTCGTCAAATATGTCAATTTACATAGGTATTCGACGCTCTGACGATTCGTGTACATACGAAATGTCTACAAGGATTTTGTTTCCTCTCTCTCACCCCCTTTCGTGGGCTATATACTCGAGGGTCCGCGGGGGTGAACGAAAACACGCAGCGGTACAAAAAGTAATATTAAACAGAGTCACGTAAACACGCAAGCGCGTTCGCTCGCTTGCGTGTGCGTGAGTGTGTGTGAGAACATACCGAATATCGCGTAAATAAGTGAGGAATAGACGGAATTTTGTGCTACAGCGCGAGACCGGCCAGCAAGGGTGTAAAACGATACAAATATCGTAGTAATATAATAGCAATATTTGTATTGCACCTGGCCGTTATATCATAGCAATACTGCCCCCCGGTTGCACCTGGCGGTAATATTATGATGTTGACGGTGGCTCGCTGCTGCTGCAGGTGCACCTTAACAACGCAAGGATTACCTATACATGCAGACGGGTTACCGGCGTTGAACGACGAGCGAAACGAAACTCGTAAAATAATATCGCTAAACGGGTGATAATAAAACGAGTAGATAAACGAAACACAAACACACAATATACTGCGACGGCGTAAATATTATACGTATAAGGTGCATGCCACTACACAAAGGACTTAAGGACCTAAGGAACGTAAAACAACTGAATATTAATAATAATAATAATAGGTGTACGCATAAATAATAATAATAAACGTGTGTGTTGGTAGGTAAAATCAAATAATAATATTATAGATGTACATATAGGTAGTGTCTATAACTGTGGTCAACTACTATATATAACAATATGCGTTTAATAAACACACGACATCAATATAATAACGCAATGTCCATGCAAAACATAATATATTATTACCTCTAAGTCTACTGTGTAACGATGTATAATTGTATATTATGTATATTGTATACGCTGGGAATAAAATAATATGACGTACATAACATTATATAGGTAACGGATACTGATATATATCGCAATTTATCGATCAATACCTACATTATAGTCCAACGAAAATCAGTCGCCGTCGTGGACGTGCGGTAAAGGTACAAGACGACGACGATCGATGAATATCATATTATGATATTACAATATTCATCACCGCTACAACCCCCCTCCCCACCGGCAAAGATCGTTCTAGCCTCGATATATCCACATCATCGTCATGTCCTCGCGCCACACACACTGTAACATTACACGCAACGAGACCACGCGTGGGAGGTTTAAAATATTATTATGTTTATTAACGTTCGCCGTGTGGATGGTCCGCACATTCGGCCACAAAAGTTGTCTGGAACATAATAATATTATTATGCGAATACGGTAAGCCGGCGGCGTTCCGACTTGGCAGCGAGGGAAAATGAAATCATGCGGTAACACTACCGGTTTCGTCGTCAATAATCCATCCGCCGAGGACTATATCAATCCCTCCGAAAAAGTCGCAAGACCTCCGAACCGGAGATTGCCGGTAGGGGCTAACTATAATATTATTGCCGTCGTCGCGATCGCTCCCGAAAGTTCAACCAGACCTGTTCCCGCGCACCACCCAACCCCTTCGCGAGAGCCGGTTCGCGTTATCGCGAAAACGATAAAGAGGCGCCTACAGCATCAGCATCAGCGGCGGCGGCGGCAGCGGTGCATCAGCGAATTCGACGTAAAACGATAATACTAAAATGCCTAATAATATAATATTACATGACCGGAGACATCAACTACGGCTTACCTGTGTGGTCTTTACTATATCGGTTTTACTATTAAATTATTATTGTTGTTGTTGTTGATGTTGTCTTTTTTTTTTTTCAAAAAAACATAGACCGGTGTATACTGGGTATTTGAAAGACAGACGACGGCCGTCGCTCGAGTACGAGAGCGTGCGTGCGCGACAATGGGCGAGACAAGTGGAAAAAAAAATGTAAAAAAATTTGTAAAAAAAAATTCAGGAAAAAACGCGATCGAATTCAGACGACGGCGGTGACGGCGAACGAGATCGGACGCATCGCGCGCGTCGAACACGAATAGAACAAAGTGTGTCTGTCGGTCGGTCGGTCGTTATCACACACAGCGCGCACGCATACACGGTATACGCGCACACACACTTACACACAGGCGCGAACAAGCGGGCGCGCGCGCAAACGATTTTACTACCGGCACGCAAGCGGGGCAAGACGACGTCTCGGATACGGAGCGCTGGAAACGATTTACACCGCGCGCGCAAACAGTGGACCGACGGAGCGAGCGGGTGTGCGGGGGCGCGTGCGCGCAACACGCACACACTGTATACTCGGCGGTGGCGGCGGCAGTCTGTATAAATAACGTAAAAATAAGGAGAAAAAAAAAAGGACCAAACCAGAAAACTGTTCGTTTTCGTGAGCCTTGTGCGCGTGCGCGCATGACCGTGTGTGCGTCTGCGTTTGTGTGTGTGTGCGTTTGCGTTTGTGTGTTGTGCATGTAAGTGTGTTTATTTTTGTTGGGTCAGGCCGTCGCATCGATCCAACAGCTGCTGGAATAAGGCCCGACCGGGCGCTAACGAATTTCGTCGATAGGGGGCTGGCCACGGCTAACTGCGGCGGCCGCCGCGAATGAGTCGGCGGCCGCGACGACATCTAGGCACCGAGCTCGGAGGTTTGCGCGGTACGAACGGAGGCACGCCCAAAGATGTCACTACCGGTTTCGCAATAGGGCAAGAGTACGAACCGACGATAATAATAATAATTTATTATTAAATTTAATATTATTATGTCATTGTAATATAAGCCAATCTTACATACTTTCTAATTTCTAGTCACTTCATAGTACCTATACTTGTCTGTGTTATCGATAAGGGACTACAGCTGTTGTGAAGGGACCAGTGGCTCAACTAGAGTTCAAATATTGGGGTGCTACAATTATGAATTTCTCACATAGTTATGGGGGGCTCTGACCCCCCACCACCCAATACTCCATATTACCAATATTTAGATTATACTATTATTCACAATTTGTTGTTAAACAACAATTATTGATAAATATGCACTCAAAAATTCAAAAATATTATACAAAAAAGTCTAAATATCTTAAAAAAATGACAAAATATACTAGGTATGTTAATGAAAATACAATTGAAATTTTCAGTATACTTCTTCTTACAAATGTGTACATACAAACTACTGTTTAATTTAATAAATAAACAGTTAATAGGATATGGAAAATGTAATATTAATATTGGAACGAGGGGGTGTACTAATAACCAATATGAACTATGGAGTTACAAAATGTGATTTTATATATTCAAATCTATTTCTGCGATTGTCACTGTCTTGACATAGATTTATATTTTAGTACAGGCAGCACACTCGCCTTGCATCGTCGATGATCAGAACGATTTTAAACCATAATATAACCATAATATAAAATGCCTTACTGTTCTCGTATATTTAAATGACTCAATGACACTAATATTAATATTTTTGGTCTCCTCTAATGTAGCCGTTTTGGATTGTAATTTGTGGTATTGTACTGTGTATGCCTAGAACTTCTAACAAATCTCTTAAAAAAATTACTAAAATTATAAATTTACATTTTGTAATTTAAGATTATAACACAATAATAAATAATAATATACATCTAATCGAAATGCAAGAAAAAATAAATAAATTCTTAAAAGTTAAATTACAACGACGTGGAACAAGTTAAGTTGCACTCCCGCAGTTGCTCTACTGAAAGGGAAGACGGGGTACAAAAATGGGCATATTACGTACCACCCCACGTCTTTGCTCCTTACTCGGGGGTTGACTTAATTTTATCATAACTTATTGGTGATAAACTGATGACTGATAATTATCGAGTTATTACTAAATAGACTGTAGGAAAATATGTAAGTATTAATATTAATATTTAAGTACATTTTAAATGCCTGTGTAAACCGGTAAATTACAATTGCATTTCCTACTTTTTTCATTTTTGTCAACTAAACGTATGATCATTTTTGTTTTTTGAAGTTACTTACACGGCACTGTTTTCATAGACTCAAATTGGAGGCTTGGGGGGACTAAGCCCCCCCCAAACTTAGCCGTAGCCCCTTAAAAATCTAGAACTTACAATTTTAAAATTCTATATTGCAATGGTCTGCATAAATTCAGCCACCCCCCCCCACCCCACAAGTCAAAAATTTAAATTGCATCTATGACTGTTTTTTATTGTGATATATTACCATAAAATTCATAAGAGAGATATAATGGATACATTTGGATGAATTACGAATGATATAATAAAATATAATTAGAACAAAATATTGTATTAAAAAAAAAAAACATAATATTTTTATTTCTAATTGAGAACACTGCGTGGTTGTATATTTTCTATTAACCATATACACAATATGATTTTATTCCTTTATGTAGACGATTTACGTATATTTTGATTAGTCAACAAATATGGTGTCAATACTCAATAGTGTCTTGACAATTAATATTTTACTCAATCGAACTCTTTATCCATGACATGTGTTTCGTATATATATTATGATATTGAGGATATTTCAACTGATAATTAATATAAATTACCGATGTATATTTTATTTTTATTTTTAAACTTTGCAAAAAATGTAACTATATCTAATTACATTTTATAATACCTTTCGCATGCAAATGGGAAAACGTGAGACTTGTGGACGGTCGATATGGCTTAAACTAACTAGAGGTTTTGAATGCTATGTATAACATATTATTAAAGTTTGATTAAATAGTATCTGAATAATATATTTGTTTAAATGACTTAGAAATTGGAAAATAGTGTTCGTCGTTGAATTTGCAGCCACATGGCACACACATGGAGTTGTTTATTATTATTATTTATCAAATACGTTTTCAAATTAACATTCAGATCTTGGTTTCTACATATTAATAATCTGATTCAGTATATCAATTGAGACATGTCACATGTATAATAACTACAAGTGTAGATTATATAATATTATAAGTCTATGCTAGATGTATGTGATCAACTAAATATCAGTAAATAATATTATACCACAATAATAACAATGACAAAACATTATTTTTTTTCTATATTATCAAGAACAACAAATGAAGAATTTTTTTAATTTAAATGAAGAAAAGCGGGTAAGTGTCCCTTTGCTGTACAGTGGGTTACAAGTAGGTCACTGTAATATAGGTGGCGTTTAATTTGAATTCAATATGATATAAAACCGTTGTATAAGACAAAGTTAAATTTTTTATTGCCAAAATAATTGCATTTGAAAATGTCATAGTGTGTAGAAATATAAAACATTAAAACATAGTAATATCCCTACTCTAAAAGTTTCATATACCCACGAGTAATATTTTTAAATTACAATAAAATAACTAATTTCGTCCAAATTTAAACTTAAAATATCTGTACAAAATAACAACTGTGTTTATATATTTTTTAAATTATTTGGCTACAGTATGAACTATGTATGAGAATTGTTATTTTTAATTTTTAATTCTTAGCTATGAAAATTTAACGTTTTATAATTATTTAACTAAAAATTGATAAATTTGTCAAAATTATAAATTATAAATTTAAATAACAAAAAAAAAAACCATACCTATGAATCTTTAATATTACTCAACTGCTATTATAAATACTTATGAGGAAACTTGTATAGTTGTATTGAATTTTCAAGCATATTGACACAACGAATAAAAAACTAAAATATTTCAAATTTTAAATGACTATTAAATTCTATAAATAACAAAAAACGAGTCAAAATATTTTGAAAAATTTATCATGTAAAGAAAATGATAAAGTAAACATTTGATCAAAATGTCAAGTACCGTTATTAGTTTTTGAATAACAACAAAACAAGAAAATCGTTGTATTAGAATTTGTTAATTTGAATACACAATGTCTAGCTTCAAATGTCGTAAAAAATTTATTTGACTTAACTCAAAATTTAACTCGAAATGTTCTTATGCCTATAAATAGCTCAATATTCTTGAAAAAAAAAATTCTACGAGTATGTGGCCGGCAAACAAAAAGAGCCAATCCAAATACATCAAGTCCTGAGGAGTGGTTTAGAATTACAATTTTTATTTCATTTATTGATCATTTTATTATTGAGTTAAAAACAAGATTCAATGACAGATTTAAAAAAATTATACCTTTGGAAGGTTTAATTCCAGCTAATAAAGATGTATACAACATTAATGACATTTTGAAAGCATCATTAATTTATATGAAGGACCTACCGGCAAACTCAGATATGGAGTTACAATCTGAATTGGAACTTTGGAAATTGAAATGGACAAATACAGATATAGTAGAACCAAAATCAGCTATAGAGACATTACAGTATTGTGATACATTTTATCCAAGTATTAAAGTTATATTACAAATATTTGCAACGATACCATTTACAACCGCTATACTGCCGAGAGATCGTTTTCTTCTTTAAGACGACTTAAAAATTATATGCGATCCACCATGTCCGAAGATAGGCTGAATGGTTTAGCAGTTCTTCATATACACAAACACTTACCTATTGATATAGATTATGTCATAACTCGATTTTCTAGACAAAAACCAAGTCGAATGAAAATAGAAGACTGGTCAAAATAAAATAAATGCTATTCTTCTCTTTTTCGTATTTAATTTTCGTATTTATTTATTTTATTATTACAATACGTAGCCCCCCCCCCATTTGTGATTTCTAGATCCGCGCCTGCTCAAGAATACTGCAAAAGTATTATGGTCCATAGAAATTGCTAATATAAACATTCTGCAAAAATTTCGTCTAAATTCGGTTATTTTTTTAAAAACTACTTTTACGTAGAAATTTTAGTTTTTATTAAATTTTTTGTTTGTTTTTCCAGACACTTTTGAAAATTATACATTTTTACTTTTGATCCCCCGAACTACCAGCTATAATCACTTTCCTACCAGAAAATTGAAGAAAACCAAAGCATTTTTACCTAAAGGTGACGCAGACACACAAAAAAAAAACCCCACATCATTGTAACCGACATACTCAGTGCAAGCTTTCGAAGAATATTATTGAGTTTCTCCTTTTTCGAACCCCTCGTTAAAGTACCACAATTGAATATTTTTTTGTGGGACTCATTAATTCATTAATAATTAATTTACAAAATTATGGTAACACGGCGTCTTGGATAGGCTATTTAGCTACACCACGTCACCACAATAATAGTTCATCATCGTTACCCTAATACTAATCTATATGATATTAGTATATTACTCGTAATAATGACCTCAATAGCAGCTTTATTTTTTAACTGCTCCTAATACAGAATATTAACTGAATTTTGAAAATCGCTTTGCAACAACTCAAATGCACAATTCGTTCAAAAATTGTTATTAATTTGTATTTTGTATTGAATATTGGTATTACTACATTTACCAAAAACATAAAATTTACAAATATGTAGGTAAAAACCTATCAATTCTATTTCATATAGGGATTATAAAAAAATATCTAATGTTTTTTTAATGTTGCCTAATTAAGTACCTACATAATTGTGTTATTGCGTTGCAAATAAAATTGGTACAGAATTGTAAATGTTTATAAGTTTCATTTTTATTTTTCTAAATATTTGTCAGAGTTTTTCATGATGAACCGCTTACAATTTACAAGTCCTTATACTATTTAGTCTTATCAAATAATATCTTTCAACAAAATAGGTATAGTGTATGTCAGCTATCATGTCATACTACAATTATTATAGTAGGCTTGAATTCATCGTGTGATTAAATTATTGAAATACAATTTTTAAGAAATTAAATATTAAATATGTAGCAAGCAAATTATAATTATTATAATTTTGTTGTAATTACTATTATTTAAAACCAAAATAAATTAAATTTTGTTTGTCTTATACTCTGATCTCTAGCGTACTTTTGTTGTACTGCCGTAATTTTTTATTAAAGAAACGTACTTTTTTCAGGTAACCTAATACCATTGTCAACAAAAAAAACCATGTACTAAACATGTACATTTGAATTTACATTCCGATTTTAATTATCTGTATACACTATACAGTTATTTGTCTCTCCTGAAAAATTTCATTTTTGTAACATACACCGATCTCCGCGTTAGGTTATCGTTTGATGAAAAATTATAGTTGATAAATTCAAGGACATTTAATTAATTTCCATTCTAAAGTTTTATTATGAAATACCTACTTCTGTGAGATTTTATTGGGAGTAGCCCTAAAAAGTAAAAACACCAATAGGTATAATAAGTCTATTATGTATATTGTACATTGTACAATATGAGCTATGCAGTTTACAGTCATAAAAAAACTAATATCTTTTTAACTTTTCGTTTGTTTGAAATTGATCTTTTTTATTTTGTTGGATAAACAGCACTTTAGATTTTAAAATTCATAACAAACAAACAACATTATTGTTAACGACCTAGATGTTTCTGTAACAATAATTGGAACTATGAAAATCTAATAACACTAAAATATTATAAGGAAAATGAAAGACCTGTGAATAAAAACAAAATATAACTAAATTGTGTTAAAAAGTTTATGGTATAGATTAACGCTACGGTGAGTTTAACACCAAAATAGTATACTATTATAATATACTATAGTTGTACCTATATGATAATGTATGGTCATAAGCTCATAAAAAACTAAAACTACGAGTGGTGAAATATTTTTTACCCTAAAATAATCAAAATGAGATTTCTATTAAAATCATTGAAAACGATAGTAGGTATGTGTATAATTATTATTTTTTTTTTTTTTAATATTATTCGATTATTTCAATTTATAATAATTTAAAAGGGGGACGAAGTGACCCAGAGGACTAAGGCGTCGGTTGTGCGTACACCGACGCCGAAACCTCAGCCGCGGGTGGCATTATTCTTCGGAAAGTCACGGTGTCCGGAGAGAAGTGCCGCCATCCCCCAGTCGGGCATGGAAAATACTTACGGGTGACGACTAAAAAAATCTACCAAACTGTGTAATCGTGTTTAAAACTACAGTATCCACCCACACAGTTAAAAACCACCCAATGGCCTAAGGTGCCGAGGGTTAATTAATAAAAAAAAAAAAAAAAAAATTAAAACGTCTGATAATATATTTCTTTGGAAACATCAACATAAACAAAATCAATTTGTTTCAAACAAGCCGCACTCATACATCATACTATACCTACTGTTCTGAGCTAGCTACGGAGCATATTATATATATTATAATATATAACATAAATCTGTCCAATATTGTGACTTGTCGCCGCGCAAGATTCGTGACACCCAAACCGCGGAGACGTGCGATTGGACGTTTAATGTCGACGACAAGAAGATGGCCGCAGCAGCAGAAGTTGAGTCCAGCTGTTGCGATGCAGCTTCTATCTTCGTGTCAGAACTGCCTGGGCCAGCGAGCAGTGTCCATCAAGGCGACTCCATCGTCGTTTGTGGGTCATCTGACGGCCGTCCTGTGTGCCTTGTCCGGCGTGGATGACGACTAATCGACTGACGTTCGCATATACTGTACGCGAACTCCGACTTCGACTGTTAGACGACTTGCCTCGAATGTCGTGACAGGTGGCTACGAGGTGTACCCGTTGGTCGGTGAAACGGCCGTCCACGTCGTATAGGCCAACCGATCGCGAAGTTTGTCTGTCTTCTGATCGAGTCTCTGTCCGATACGACAGCAGCGGTCGTGGCGGACGGTCGGCTCTTCGTGGACCGACAGCCGACGGAACGAATCGGCACTGAGACTTTCGGCTCTGCCGAGATATGGCCTTTACGAGTACCCGTTCGACGTCATGTCCGGCGAAAAGTCACATCGTCCCCCATGATTCTTACTGCACAGTTATCATGACCCGAAAACGTAAAAGTTCGGCCAATCGTGGAACACAAGTCATCACAGTGACTGCTGTCACTGGTCACTGAACCATCAACTCGGCGTGTGTCGGCTCGGTGTAGACTCCAGGCCATGAACAAGGCGATTTTGGACATGGGAATGAAAGTAAAAAAAAAAAGTCGCCAAAACGTTGCTAACATTGTATGTGACGGCTGTCCAAATCATTGACTATGTGTTATTCTCTTGTTTATTACTGCTGAAATTTGTAAAAAACTTTTCAATAAATTACCTATAATAATTGATTTTGTCGAATATCCAAACGTAGTATTGAATGCGGATAGTTACGAAAAATTGCTTCTTTGAAATAAATTTAATGGGGATTTGTTATACGCACCGTGAGTTGTTCAATACGAATTTTCACAAAGTAAAAAACAAATTTTAATTTATTTGCATGCTGATAAACGATACAACTCAAAAATATCAATGGATAATATTATATCTGATTAAACATACATGTTAAATTTTCAGCATTTTCACCAATAAAGTTGTGTAAGTTTTATATCATAAATATAATATTCATAACTCGAAAATTCGATTTAAATTACCCTCATCGACGACTTGTTGTATGAGTGTTATTTTTTGAATTGAGATTATGACACTGCGTGTGGCCAAATATAGTAGAAATTGTTTATAATGACGTTCAAGGGACCAAGGAAAATAGGTCGTAATAACCGATTGTCATAACTACCGATAACATTTTATACATAAAACTTACGTATTCATTATTCGGGCTCTTTACTTTAAGATCATAAAACCCAATACGTCACTACAACCGGTTCGATTATAAACGATTTCTACTGTAATACAAATAACAAACATCACCTTATAGTTTTATTACATTAATTGTTAGTCAAGTAAAACAGTTTTTTTTAATAAAATGTTATTATATATCACTAACACATTGTAATAATATTAACACGGATCTTTAGTTTTTAAGATTAAACAGAGCTTATTATCAAAAATTAGCATTAAATATATTGATTGATAGCAGAAATCCTAGATTTTAAATATCTATATAGGTACATATGAAAAAACTCAAATAGAATCATTGTCTAGTGGCTATAGAACCTATATTACACTATAATAGTATTGGTCTGAAAGAGATTGTAAATTACAGCATTTTTACATTCCAATAGAATCTTGCAGGTAGGTGATACTATGATTTTGTGTTATATTTTAATCGAAAATATATTTAGAATATAAACACGAGACCTTAAAAGCATACATTAACTCTTGTTAGTAAAAATCGCTATATATTATTTTATATGAGAAAATAATCAAGAATACCACTACAGTATTGTCAGTATGTCAGCTTTGGTTGTATAATAAACAGTAATAGTAGGAAGTGAATGATCGATTAACCGTCATCGTGGGTGTATAAAATAGAAACCCATTTTCCAAGACAAATTATTATATAAAAATACTGAACAATAAATGTTTCTTTCATTTTATCGTGATGATAAATAATAAGGCGGGTACACTCTTAGTTGTTTTACATTAAATATATTTTAAGTTTAAAAAAATGTAAATATTAATTTACGACTTATAAATAATTTTTAATGAGTATAACGAAGTCTCAATGCAAAAAAATTACTTAGTAGCGTTTTACTCCTATAGATGTTATAACTATAGAGAGTTAAATTTGATGGCCATAAATATAATGGGTTGAATAATAAAATATCCATAAATCTGGGTACAAAATGAATTCATTTATATGAATTAACATCTTAATATAAGAGAATATTAAAGTATAAACATATTCTCTTGATAAAAATGTGTTTCATAATTTGTTTTTAAAAACGCCACAAGTTCAAATTAAATTCCGAAATATGTATTGAAATATTGTAATATATTTTTGTGATATTATAAACAATTTATGTAAGTACAATAGTTTTGGATTTATTTTTGTACTTAGTTTTCACCGATTTGTTAAAAAAAAAAAAGAACTGTTTTTATTCGAACAAAATATGCAATTTAAAATGAATAAAAATGTTAATTAAAATATTTAATGAATAGTTATAACTATAGTAATATAAGTTATTCCTATGGAAATTTTTTTTATTATTTTGACACATAATTATAATACATTTATTTAACAAAGTAATGAACCTTCGTTATATATTTGTGTATATTCGGTAATCTGTGTTCTTTTAATCAAAATTTAAATATAATATTATATACCTGGTCTACGTAAATTGAAAAATATTCAGGGAATACAAATTTAATATTAACTATACAATAGACAAAATGCTGAAAATTTGTATTTACCGATAATTACCTATAAATGATTACATATTATCTTTTAATCATCAAGATTGCTTGCATTGATGCTATTGAATTCCAAGTCAAACCAATATGGTACCATCATAATATTATGATCTATACAGATGCATACTGCAGTTAGGTATAATAGGTACAATAGCAAATAGGTACATATTATATTTACTGAATAATATAAAAAGCATGAACATGCATATCTTTTATCATTTAATAATGTATTTATTCGAATTATGATTCTCATATTTTTAAATAGTTAGAAATTTTATACTATTTGAAGAATGCCCTGTGACGTCATGATTCATGATTAAACAATTTTTTTTTAGGGCGTGTTCCTTTTGAATGTAAATAGTTAAGCAAATGATTTTTAAATCAAAATTCTTACGGGTATCTTAGTTATTAGTTATTACTTATTACACTTTACGCATTATACAGTAACATTGAATATAAAATAGATGTATTATTACTGGTAATTTTTATACCTCACAAAATTACAAAATGCTAAATTATTATTCTTAATTATTACAATTTTCAAATCATCATATGGCCATATCATTAAATCTATTACAGGGAACTAGGTATATTATGCTTAGACTCTTAGTACCTACATGAAGATTAATAATTCAAAAACTACCCGTTCGATTTCCGATTTTTTATTTATATAATCTATAATTTAATATTCTGATTAACAATTTACAGTAAAAAAAAAACGGTCCTTATTTTTAAAAATAAACTCCTGTACACTTTAAAATATCATTAAATATGAAAGTATTATAAAATATAATCTTTACGTCCAACATTCCAGGAATAAAAATTTTAATATATTAATTATCAAACAAAAATAGGGTCAGCATGTCTGGTGCTTCACCCTGTATATATATAATATGCATAAATGTATAATTAATCATGTATTCACAAGCGTAGAAGGAGTCCGTTAATTCGATCCAATAAACTAACACCGAATTGGCAACCGTTATTGGCATCATATTTGTGTACAGAAAATAAGCCGGTTAAACGAAAGTACTTACCTATTATATTCTCTACATGCATACAGTGTATGATATTTATGTGTACAGAAGCGTAGTAGAAATATTATGACGTTTAAATAAATAAATTATAAGTCATAAAATACCAAATTATATTAAACCTTATTTCAATTTTAAATGATTTTTTGTTTAAAAAAAAGAGAATTTAGCTTTAACATACATTGTCTATTAAACCTTTTTTTTAGCTCTTAAATTATGCATTTTTTTATCTTATAACTAAACTTTATTTTTGTTTATATCATTCGAAATTCGTAAGATTTGTAAAATATTTAATATATTTGTTACATTGGCGAGAATTTGTTTGCTTTTTTTTTAATAAAATAATTTTTATATTGAATACAAATTAATAAACATTAAACATCGATTTATTAAAATACTGTTAATTTTGCTTTTGCAGCCTATCAATTTTTTATTTATTTCCAATTAGTTCCACAAAAATACCAAGTACCTACCATAATTTTCGATTCCCAAATGTACAGTAATGTGTTTAATTAATTTTAATTTTTTGTGTTTCTCTATTAGAAATAATAATTTTAAATATTTTATGTCATACATTTTTGATGTTAAATTTGAGTGAAATCTTGAATTGGCGCGCTTTCATGTTTTAAATTGTAAAGCTTATTACACTTGCCAATTCACTAGGCAGGTGTCCATACAAATGAATGTCATATGATATCGTAGAATTTAAATGTGGGAATTACCTATACCAATGTATTTTTTTTAAATATAACTTTTGGCCTGGTTATCGAGAATTAGTAGTTTTATCGATAAACTATTATGCTATCATATTTTCTTTTCACATTATTTCGAATAATTATGTTATAGGTAATTTAAAATTTTGTACCAACTATACGAAAATAAATTATACCTAAATAAAATAACTTATTATTCTGAATAACCAGTACCTAATATTATACACGTGGGTTGCATTTTTTTTATGTAAAACAACTCAACGTAAGTACCTATTCAATTATAAGCAGGGTGATTCATCGTACATGTACCCACATTTTTTTCATTTCATAATGAATTTATTCAAATTCAGATTTTTGGAAATTTTAAATATATTTTAAGGCCATATTTTCAAATTCTTGATATTTTTTGTCCTACTTAAGGAATTTCTTGTAGTGTGAAAAAATTATGTGTTTTAAATGAGAACCTCCCACTTTTATACTCTAAATAATTTAATGGATAATTTTTTTGACATTTTTGATATCTACATTGGGTATTTTTTCAGTTATTTAAATGTTATTATTTTTTTTTTTTTTTTCATTGATCATTAAGCCCGGCAACTATGGCCATTAGCTGTTTTTTTTGTTTGTTTGTTTGTTTGGTTTGTAGGGGAGGGAACTGTTGGTTTGTAAACACGTGTGTTTGTGGTGGCAGAATTTTTATTGGGGCACCCGTAGGTTTCTGCCATGCCCCGGAGTGGGGGGATGGCGGCACTTGTTTTCCGGACACCGTGACTTGCCCGGAAAAAAATGCCGCCCGGTGGTCGAGAATCGAACCCGCGACTGCCAGCGCCGCGGCCGACGCGTTAGACCGCTCGGCCACCTCGTCCCCCTAAATGTTATTAATAAACTAGGATAATAGTCATTAAAAATTGTTTTACAAAAATATAAAATAAATTTAATATTGGACCTAATGTTCATTACAGGTACTTGTATCATTTACAAATTATAAATATTGCTAGATTAGTAATACTCAAATGTTTAAGTCACCATACTATACCTTATATCTACCAAAGTTCCAAATTCATTATCATGGACCTATTGACTATTAGTATTCATAGAACCTACACAAAGTTAAAAAATTCAAAAACTACTAGTTCAAATTTCGATTTTGATACAACAATTTGTTAAATAATTTAAATTACAACAACTAATAATAGTTTAAAGTATAAAAAATAAGCTCTCATTTGAAAAACAGAAGTTTGTATTTCCACAGGACACTCTAAGGAGTTACTACTTAAGAGTTAGTAAGTACAAGAAATTTCAAGAATTTAAAAATATAATATTTAATAAATATTCCAAAAATTTAAATTAGATTTAATTCATTAATAAATGAAGAATGTGGGGTGAGTGTGCTTGGAGAATCGCCCACTCACCCTGTACACTAATATAGTATGTACCTACCTATAAATATTATATGTATAGCCAATTTAATATACATTTAATGAATTCAAACCGAAAATATGTCAACTAGTTTTTCATCAATCAGTATTTCACAAATGTAACATACCTACAGTATAATAGTAAAATAATTTAACTTGATAACTCTTACCTACATATTTTTAAAAGTATAATGAATAATTATGCATAATTAGCTGCAGTCTTATTATACTCAATGAACTATATCTCAACGTACCTATCTGTATAAAAATAAAATATATGCTAATTAATAGTAGTTCCATTGACGATGGTTAAATCGTAAATAAATAAATAAATAATAATAATAAATACATATTTTGTACTCAAGCTGAAACTATCTACACGAATATTTACCAAGTTTTAATACGTCAATAATCTAATTCACATATTATTATGATTATTAATATACATCAAACAACCCAGTTGTGTTATAACTTATAATTATAATTAAAAATATAATAGGTGCTATGTGTTTACCACGGTATAAACTATACATCATATTAAATTTTAAATATCAGCTTTTTGAATACCTACCTATAGTATAGTCATTGTATAGTAGCGATGAAATGTTTGGTTTTACTTTTTAATGAGCTCGTTACTAGATTTATAATTATATTGTACCTACATATAATATTTTAATATTAATGAGAATAGATCATTAAATATGAATAACATTCAGTGTGTTCATATTATACACGTTTGTACAGAGCATAATACTACGATGACAATATTGTAAATCTATTTGACATCATAAACATAAATAATAATTGGGTAAATAAAATATTATTCTATTTTCAAAATTTTAAAATTCATCTTCGTATTTTATTTATTTATTTTATGTTATATAGGCTATAGGCACCTATGACGAAGTTAACAATCGTAAATTCAAATAATCTGTTAAAATATATAGACAGGACGTAGCTGGTACGCATGGATCGTAACTGGTGAGTATATCTTAAAAATTCATAAAAAAAAAAAAAAACTTAAATAATTTATAATCCAACAAACCGTAATGGCCAAATGTACAACAATTTTTTTTACCGTCGTGTACCACGGACTAGCCTTATGTGTTTGCAGGTCAAGTGCATGTTTCATTTTTACGACAATACTTATTACGATATATTATACAACAAACAATGGAAGAAAGTATTATAGTATTATACATTTAAATGTACAAAGTAAAATGTACAGAACATACAAATAACTTTACCATAAAAATAATATATAATCCCGTGCATTCCGGTGTGTACCGTCAGGACTACATTATTAATTATTATACCTAGGTACTGTGCATTACATGCATAACAGGTATATTTTCACTCGATATAACCACACCATGATCAAATCAAAATGCTTTCGAATATTTTGTTTTATCCGTAGGTGCACGAGACGTAAGTAGGCATGATCGTAAAAATAAACAATTTGTTTTACTATCGGAATTACCTAAGTATTAATCACGCCGTTGAGAGGAATGAAACGTGGTTTAAAAATAGGTAGGTATGGGCACCTTCGACATTTTATATTAGAATATAGTTTAATTGAAATAGAAAGTGTACTTTGTATGTATGAAAATGATGACTGCCGTCGATATCAGTTATTATAAACATTAAAACATATACCTGCGTACGTCATTCGTACTACAATATATTTATATACAGAGTGATTCACAAAGCATGCTCACCTCTTTTTTCAATAATGCCGTTATTAAAAATATGATATTTGGATTTTTTTTTAAATAAGACCGTAATTTATTTTTATTAAATAAGAACCATGATATTTTTAAATTCTCTAAATTTTTCTACCACCTACTAAATGTCTTGAGAAGGGTCCTGTAAAGATCCAAACTCCTATTTTTCAAATGAAAACCCCTTGTTATACTGGACATTATTGAACGGATGATTTTTCTGAAAATTTTGAAGTAACAGAATTAAAATTCGAACGAGAAGTTTTGAGTTGTTCAACTTTGTGCACTAAGGATAATATTATATCTACGATAATGAGTTTGGAATATAGGGACCACGGTCACTTGAAAATTTGAGTAATTAATATTAATCTATCATTATTTATTATTTGTGAAAACGGCCCAAGTACCTATAATAAATTTTAGATTCGATATTTCATGTATTTGATGTTAGGTTTAAAACTATTTTAAGGTACGTTATCCTTATTACAAATATTTATGTAAAAGAGAAACTACTCGTTCAAACTTTGAATTAGGTACATCAACATTTTCAAAAAAATGCATGTGAAAAATAGAAGTTTGTATCGCCAAATAACACACCTAAAGACGTAGATTTTCTAATATAATCTTAAAATATATTTAAAAATTCCAATAACTTAAAATTTTGAATAAATTCATTATTAATGGAAAAAATGAGAGTGAGCATGTTTAGTATGAATCACCTGTATATCACTATGTATAATATAGGTAAAAGGAAGTATAAATAAGTATAGTTGGTCATACTGAATATAACTACATTAGATTGTTATTTGCTTCCAATAATATTATTTAGTTAGTTAATATATTAGTATAATTTCCAGGAATATATCAAATAGTTTTTTTTTCCGTTTCACCAACACTAATTATTACCGTCGATTGCCTAATTTAATAATTTACTCATAAGTCATAAGTTATAACTCATAATTATACCTATACAATATACTGGTATATGTTTCGTATGTTTTTCTATTAGTTGAAATGGTATTTTTTTAATATACATTGAGTTCCGCTTAATGTGATCACTTTGGTGCAGATCATTTTTATTCTATTAACCAGTTGATTCCATAAAACATTTTTTTCATAGTTCAATATTTTAATACAATAACATTTTTATTCATAATTAAATATTTAATAATTTATAACACATAAAATTATTTATTTTTACATTTTTTTTATTTAATGGTTCTATATTTAGGCATACATTTATGCTTGAATTAAAATTTAATTTTACATTTACCAATAATTAAAGGACGTATTTTATCCGTACCTGCAGTCATGTTGCAAGCCAGCAGAATTGTAAGTCTTTGCATTTGTTTTTTACATCCATTGGCCGTATTCCTTTTAAAATCAAAAGTATAATCTGGTAGAGCTCGATAATACAGACCAGTTTCGTCTACATTAATTTATATACGTCATCAGGTGCATAATTAGACGATGCAAAAATATTCCTTAAGTGATCTTCTGCAGCTTGAAAATCTGCATCTTTTTTTATTATTATTTTGTATTTGATAGTTTTTGAACTCTTACAATGTTTATAATTCATAGTTACAATGAAACTTCCATAAATAAACAAATGGATAAAATAGTATATTTTTTATAGTTTTAGGGATAGTATTATTGATATTATATTATAACCTAAATTCAGAAAAGCGCCGTCATTAAATAAAGTTTCTAAAGACAATTATTATTTTTTTTTATACAGTATCTAATTCTTAAAAATTAAATAAAAAGCTTCTAGCAATATTTAAAAAAATCAAAGGTATAGTTTATATTCACTGCTTATTGTAATTTATTGTAATTTATAGATTTTCGTTCGTCCTTGTGTCTCGAGAACGTAAAATTAATTGTCCGTAATATAATAAAATATAGAAACGAAGTGTATATTTTAATAATCATGTTATAATATTGTGAAGAAAAATAATTGAATATTTTTTCTATTAGAAATATGAATTTACGTTTTTGTTGTTCGAATGAATACATTTCTTTCAGCATTACGATTTCAATTTTCGCAATAAAATATTATTATCCACTTGGTCGTCGATCCATCTCAATAAGTTTACAAGTACCAGTCAAAATGTCGGCATATAATTAAATTTGATTAAAACAAAATATACGTACGACGTGCCAATACGCTATTTGCAGAGAGGGTTGTGAATCCAACAACTGGGAGACAAGTTAAACCTTCGTTCTTTGATCAAACGAAGTAATTTTCAATCCACTTATTTATAGACGCCTCATCGTACACAGCCATATATTACCATAGCTACACTGCAGGCACTAAAAATATTATTTTTTTTTTTTTTGTACTCTATTGAATATTGATATACACTATTGCCGTAGTGGTAGTATATAGGTGGCGAATCGGTAAATGTCGGCCGTATGCCCGTATATTGAATACCTCACATAACTATGTATAATATAACTTTAGAATTTAGATTTGCATGTTGTTATATTTGAATTGACGGCACTATACCTTTATCAAACGAAAAATAATTAGCTTTGAGCCCGTGGGTTCACAATTACGTCGACTGTTGTGTCGTGTCCATAAGTTGAGCTCGGCTTAACTCTTTTAAATTTTCCGGTATAGATCATGATTAGTGGTACATAATTAAATTAGGGAAATCCCACCCCATATATTTTAAAAACGTATTTGAATATTAATTTTTTTTCCCCTAATAGGTCTAATTTTGTTTGAAACTAAAAGAATTTCTAAATAAAATATAATTAATAATTGATAAGAACAAAAATGGATAGATTTTCCGAAATCAGACTTTAGACAAAATAAAAATGTACAAATTCAAATAAACTTTTGAAAATATTGAGGGGGAGAGCCGGTCTGATTTAAAAATAATGTTTGGGGGGAAATGGTTCATTTATAATTAAATTTAATATTGTAGGAAGTAGGTAGTACCTACTAGGTGCAGTAATGAATATTTAATCTTTATGAAATATATGAATAACTACTATACAATAGCTATTTACACGCCGTTTTCAGACAGAAATACATTGAATATCGATGTGTATAATATGACAAGCTAGAACATCGTCATACGTGTAGTTCGATACGAAATAATAAATATTACTTTATTATTTTATTATTATAAACAAGCTATATTATGAAACCCTCCCATATATACGTACTATGTTAATTAGTATATGTAGTGTATGTATTACAATACCGTTATGCATTCCTCCGAGGAGATTCAATTTCAACTTCTTTGACGAAAACACATTATACAATATAATATATTACCTATTATACACGTCAACCATTCGCATACGCGACACTTACACATTACATATTTTCATAATTTTAACTAATGTAGAAAACACCATATGTATCAAATTTCCAATCTACAGAGTTGTTATACGAAACCTTTAGAGCTCTTGAATACACACTACCTTGAAATTGTATTTTTTTTTTTTTTAAACACTCGCACACACATCATTTATAAACTGATATCCTTGCAACACGCCGTCCGTGTCATTCAGAATCTAAAACTTTTTCGAATACTTGACAGTGAATAATGAAACAAGAAATTTTAATAAAATGTTACCAAAAAAATGTACGTGATAATTAAAATGCTCTAAAAATGTAATGTACCAGATACAATGTACACTGAAATTGTATCCAAATTGAAAAATCTACTGCATACATTTTATAATTTGTAAAGATTAAAGTAAATTTTGTTTAAATCCAATACGATAAAATCAACTCGAAAATGTTGCCTAGGAATAATATGACTAAACAATTGCTTGCCGTCCGGTCGGCCAGTATTCACATAAAACAATTCAATCAATTATTGGTACAAGTTTCTTTCTAATAACTTGTATTTTAATTTTTAGCTGTCCTATCAAAATAATAGTAAAGCTTATTCTACATATTATATTAATTTACCTGGTAATTTTAAATAACAAAAAATTATGAATATAATTGTGTTTATAAATATTTCAAATAATATAACAATAGCCAAAAAGCATAGGTAATTATTATTTTTTTACAAGCATATTCCTAACAAACCTATCTTAACTGATTGCTTTAACTATCTTTGGTTGTTTTTTATGTAGAAATTCAAAGGGAACTTTGTTTCAGGGCTTGAAACCGAAAATATATTTCCCGATTTCGATTTGGGTTTCGGATATCGGTATTTATTTTTTCTGATTTGGTTTTTGGTTTTGAATGCTGGTTTTGAATTTTTCCGATTTCGATTTCGGTCTTGATTACCGGTATTGGTTTTTTTCAATTTTGTTTTCGGTTTCGGTATCGATTTCGGGTTTTAACGGTTTTAACCGGTATTCAAAATCGGTATCAAATATCGGTACCAATAGCCCTGCTTAAGATAACTACATATCAAAGAATTTATGAAATATACTTTTTAAAAATTTTTAATTCATGGAAATAATTTCATATACTTTTATTACTAAACACAATTACTTTAGTTTATATTTATGAAATGTAGGTAAGTAAGTAGTTCACAAAGGTGTGTAATATTAAAGTCATAAAGAAATTATCATTTTTGTGCATCATTATTCATTATGAATATAGTTGTTGAAGGTCTGTGATTAAACATTTTCTTACATAAGATACATAAAAAATAATTGACATTATTCTTAAAACATTTTTAACTATTCAAAAGTTTGTACATATTATCTATTTATCAGGTGAATGTATAATAATTAATAGACAACTTGGGACTTTTTCGTATATTATAAATTGTACTGTACCCAATGGCAGTTTAAAAATAGTAATACTATATACTCTTAACCCCACAAAGTAGGTAACAACTAGTGCCTACGAAGTATCAGAAAAGATGCTGATGTAAAATACTAAAATATCAAATCATTTTACTACCCCAAAAGGTGATGACAGACACAAATAGGTAATACAAAAGTGATGTCGCTCTGCTGTACAGTTGGTAACATGTGGCCTGAGTGGGTTAATGTAATGGATGGTGTTAAATTTGAATTCAATGATATAAATCATTGTGAAGAAAAGATTCTGAGCGAAGACTGACTTTCAGCCTATAATATTATTACTGAGTACAGAGTAGGTATATTTTATGATATTATTGTGATTAATTTTAGTATTAGACGTTAGTAGGTGTCTACTGAAGTAGGTTAAATTCATTTTTGCCAAAAAATCACTTTTGAAAATGTCATTGTGTAGACTTATAAAATATAATAATATACTCTAAAAGTTGTATATACCCAAAAATAATATTTTTAAATCACAATAAAATAACTAAAAACGTTACCATTCTTGGTTTTAAATTTGTTTGTACGTTTTTATTACCATATAGGCTTATAAGTCACCACTCAGTTGCGGTTATTACGTTTGCATTACTTGATCACATATTATATTTTATTATTATTAATGAATTTAAACTTAATTTTTTTTTTTTGTCATCTTTATTTAATTTGTACTATCTGTGAAAAAATATATTTACAATAAACACAATGGAAGGATACACAATAGGTCATGATTGGCTTGATAGAAGAAACTATTCAATAATAGCACTTCATGGAGGGATAGAAAACTTAATTTAAATATTAAAAATCAAATATAATAAAAATTTAATACATGAATTTTTGTTTTAACAAACAATTTTACAGTTTTTCGTGTTGGTGAATAATCAACAGACCAAAAAAGGGATGATATGACACCCTCATTCCACCACCCCAACAAACCTCTTGTATAATTTATAATTTTTTTTAAGTGACTCATAAAATATCTACTTTTTAATTTTCAACCTAAATAATTGTTCTCATAAGTCATTAATATTCCATTATCAGAACTGGAAATAATTAAAACTGTTGTACAAAGCATATCAATGATCTATGTAGTTAAAGATAAATCAAAACGTACATGTTTACATTACACACGAACCATTAATGTAGTATTGATGAAAACTGCAAGTGTATTATGAATTATAAAATAATATGTACTTATGCGAGTATTTAGGTCCACGTTAAGTCTTCAAACATACGGTGTTTTGTCTCTCAATCGATGACTTTTTTCCTACTTGATGTTTTTAAAATATGATTTTGGGTAAACATATTCTTCAAAATGTGTTCGTTTCACAAACACAATTCGAAGGCCGAAGAAAAGCTTAATTCAAACGTTAAACACTGTTACACTGCATTATACTAAACAATTATTTCAAATGTTTTACAAACACTGACGAGTTTACTGACAACGACTGTGTCGTGTACATCCTGTGTAACGAAAACAATACAGTAACGATAGCGGTATTATGGCATCAAAAAGAATTGCTTGAAGTTATATGTTTGTTGTGTGTAAATGTGTGATATGAAACGTGTTTCAAAACAGGTAGGCATCATATTATATTATAAATATATAAATCCGCTAAAAACACCTCTCCGGGTGAAATTGAACACATTATCAAGCAACTCCCTATTAAAAAATCACCAGGTCATGATCTAATTAGTAATGTTATTACAAAGAACCTTCCCAAAAAAGTTATTATTTTTTTATCACACATATTCAACGCCATTTTCAGACTATCGTACTTTCCAAACACTTGGAAATACTCGGTCGTTATTCTAATACCTAAGCCTAATAAACCACCACAAGATCCTGCCTCTTACAGACCCATAAGTCTTCTCCCAACTTTTTCTAAAATTTTTGAAAAAATTCTTTTAAAAAGACTCATCCATTTTGCCTCTTCAAAAAACATAATTCCACACACACAATTCGGTTTCAGATCAAAACATTCTACATTACACCAATTACACAGAACAGTCGATATCATATCCAGCTCCCTAGAAAAAAAACAGTTCTGCACAGCAGTATTCCTTGACATCTCCCAAGCCTTTGACCGGGTTTGGCATGACGGACTAATGTACAAACTTAAAAAGTTCCTACCCGCCCCTCTTTTCCTCTTGATAAAATCATATCTGTCAAATCGTTTCTTTACTGTTCGCCTAAACTACACCTACTCAACCCGTTACACTATTAGAGCTGGAGTCCCACAAGGAAGCGACATCGCTCCTTTCCTTTACTCGATTTTCACTCATGACATACCCCAGACATTTTATACATCTATAGGCACATACGCTGATGACACGCTAATAACCGCCTCCCACGAAAGCCACGTCACAGCCAGTGAAATGATCCAAAACCATTTAAATATGATCAGCTTGTGGGCAAACAGATGGAAAATCAAAATTAACGAAACTAAATCTGTTCAAGTAACTTTTTCACTACGTAATCTCGATTCTCCACCTGTCACGTTAAATAATATAACAATTCCTAAGGCAAACGAAGTTAAATACCTTGGGCTAACTCTCGACAAACGCTTAACCTGGAGCCCACACATTAAACTTAAACGAAAAACTGTTAACTCTAGACTTCATATCCTTAGACCACTCTTAAAATCCAAACTTTCCCTTTCCAATAAACTTACTATATACAAATCAATAATTCGACCAGCTTGGACATATGGTATCCAGTTATGGGGCTCTGCAAAGCCCTCTAACACCAACACGCTTCAAGCTTTTCAATCTATCTGCCTACGATTAATAACATCTTCTCCTTGGTATTTCACAAACAACAATCTTCACAAAGACCTAAAAATTCCTACACTTAATCAATTAGCAAAAGCTCATTACTCTAAATTTCACTCCAACTTAAACTCTCACAGTAATCCATTAATAAAGCAACTTTCTTCCACCTCACTTCCTGGCAATGTGTGCAGAAGACTCAAAAGACAGTGGCCTAGAGACCTACTAAAATAAAATGAAAAAAAAAAAAAAAAAAAAAACCACGACATCATTATGTTCTCGGTCGGGTGGTGCTGCTGAGTGCCTGCCCTTAAATGTTAAACTCTGTTATTTCACATTATTAACTATCAAATTTGCCCATTGTACATAATGTTGTATAGATTGTAAATTACTTAAATAAATAAAAAAAAAAAAAAAAAAAAATATATAAATATTATACAATTAAACTGTTTGAATAAGAAAAACGTATACACACGTATTATACTTCCGGTCCGAATAAAAATAACGAACATAGACGATAATAATAGGTTGTGAAGAAACTAATAAAATGCAGTGTAGTAGATACGAGTCGAATCGTAGTAACGTACACATTCGAATATTACACTCACAAGAAAGTTATATTGACTTTCACTCGTTGTTCATAATAATTTTTGTACCTTACAAATCGTAATCGATTTATACATCAAAAGACGTCTGCAGATTAATGGATCTGTGACGTATTACTCTATTGGATTTATTATATGATTACATTATATATAATATATAATATATCGCGAAGTTTGCCGTTAAATGTATATTTATTATACTTCTAACATATATAGGTACTTACGTTCGCCCGTGAGGAGTGCATTTGAGAAAGTGCGATCCGTCTGACGTCGTGTACATAATATAATAATATTATTATAACGTTACCGAAATCATCAACATCACGACCGCAGTCGTCGAAATTTTCTAAACGAAAAAAAATTTCACCCGTTTCTTGGAATACACGCAATACACGTACATACGTCTCTACTCGGAATTCGGATGCATAGTATAATATTAATAATAATAATAATATTTATTTAATAATAATAAATATTTAACACCCCAAAGGGTAAAAGTAGAGTATAAGTTTAAATTAAAAATATCGCTAAATTAACAGTTGAATACAATTAAATCAAATTAAACATCTAGATTTAAACTTAAACACAAGATTTTATCTTAGTACAGGAGTCGACAAAAAAATCAAAATTATAAATTAAATTGCATGATGTTGGTAGGCGGAACACCGGACTATTAGTAAAGTAATTATTTTTCGAATGAGGAATAGAAAAAGAAGGGTTGAATCTTGAATTAAAAGAGAGTACTTTAACGCCAATTTTTTGTAATAATTCTGGGCAATCGATAACACCATTCAAGATTTTATACATAAACGTGATAACATATACTAATATTCTTGTTTTAAGTGACTGCATACCTATAGAGTTCGCAAATTCAACAGTATGATTATATGGGTAATATTAGTTTTAAAAGCATAAAAACGTAAACAAATTTTTTGTATTATTTCTAATTTGTTAACTAAACCAGATTGATCAGTGTACCACAAAACCGATCCATATTCAAGTAAAGATCTTCCCGGCGAACAATGCAAAACTTTCATACAAAGTGTATTGGACCAGGTGCGTTTAATGAACCTTAAAACACGAAGACTTTTCCCATAAATCGAATTAAAATGGGCATTAAAGGACAAATCGGCTGATAGGATAATACCGAGATCCCGAACTTGACTGGCAGAGTTGAGAGCCGTTCCATTAATAAAATATTGACAATTTATATGAGATTTAGAACGGTGAAATGAAATGCAAACGCGTTTAGAGGTATTCAAAGCCATTCCACATATTCAATGGTCACCAACAAGCGAACAGATCCAAATCATGTTGTAGGGAAGTCTTATTACTGTTATTTTTCGTATACACTGTTTTAAACCGTTTGCCCGTTTTTAACCATCGTTATTAATTATTATTATTAACGCGACTCACTTGTCGTCGCATATTATGATGTAGGTACATAATATTATTCATTGCAGCAGAAGCAGTCGTTTGATCTGCAACGGAACGCGTGCATACATATTTTACACGTGTTGTAGGTGCACGAGCGCGTGTGTGTGTGTATGTGTGGGAAACGTCGTGTCTTGTTCAATTTCTGAAAGACGAAAATCCAGATAAAAAAAAAATAATAAAATAAAAGAACCCGGTCCGTCGTCCCACCCAAGCTCGCTAAAAAATTCCCATCATACTCGTATATTTCTTCCGTTAGCTGCAGTCGCTGTAGTGTTTGCTCGCTCATTCGCAGGCTGCAGACACACACGCTCGCACACATTCCTTTGGATTATACACCACAAAAAGCTCAGATGAATTTTGCATGATATATATATATATATACCGACTGACTCCGACCCCCCCGACCTCATACGACCTGAGCAGCAACGGCCGCGACCGGCATACGAAAACTCGATTTATTTATAATTTACGCCGCCGGAGCTACTTTTTTTTTTTTCTCGCCCTCTCTCGCCCGTCTTTTAACGAGGTCATCACTTTTTGACCGCAATATACCTAACGCGTGCCCGTTGTGTGTACTCTGCAGTGGCGGCCATACACCTGTGTATACCAGATACCATGCCTATATATATATACTATGATATTATATTATATGTGTTGTATACGTGTTTTGTTTGTGTTTGAGCGCGCGTGCGTGTGTGTGTGTGTGTGTGTGTGTGTGTTACAAAGAATATTGGTATTTCGGATAAGGTTGGCGAAAAGGATGTAGTGATAATATTATGTAGGTATAAAACGTAATTTAGGGAACCCTTATTTGTATTGTCTACGTTTTAGATTCTGAGCAGAAAAAATTCAACAAGAATTATTATACTGTATTACAATGATGCGTGTGAATATGAAACAACTAAAAAATGTTTAAATATTATGCTATAACAACAGTATTTCAATATTCAATATTAAGGGAAGTACTGGTAGACCATAGCGGATCTAAATTGTATTTTAAGGTGTCAATATTGTAAAAACTTTTCAAAAAAATCGGAAAAATTGGAATTGTCAATAATAAAATCATTGCATACCTACGAAAAACGATTCTTTTAATAGACTATCTGTAGGCCTATAATTAGCTACCTACTGAGTATATTTTATATGATATAGTTGATATTAAAGTAATTTATTTTATACCATTACTTATTACCTATTAATGATACGGTAGCCAATAGGTTGAATTATTTTTTTCTAAAACTTTCAATCTAAAAATGTGATTGTGTGTATAAAGTATGATAATAAATATTCTAAAGTTTCAATTATTTACCCATGAAAAATACTTTTAGGTTACAGTATAAACTACTTATGATAAAAATTATTATATTATATGATATAAAATATTAAAATTATTCTTTAATAATATGTATATTATGGAAAATGTAGTAATCATTTTTTTATAGTAATAAGTAATTTACCGATTAAATAAATAATTTTATATTATATTTAGGGGTATCCATAGTATGGGAAAATGCTATGAAAATAATGTATTTCCAATAATAATATGGTTTATTGAGTTGTTTTAGAGTAAAAATACCTAATATCAATATTGTAGAAGAGAAGTTAATGTGTGCCTGTTTAAAGTTCATTTTCGATATTTTAATTACTAAATTCAATAATTCAAATTCAAAAAGTAAAATACTACAAGTTTTAGAACTAAATATTGGCCATTGAAAATAAAATATCGAAAATCGACTCATATAAAAACTTATTATCTTAAATTTATATAATAAATGTTCCTAATACTGTATAATGTCATTCAGTAAGCCAGTGGCGTAGCCAGGGGGTGGTTTTAGGGGTTTAAACCCCGCCTTGGCCTTAAAAAAAAATGTTTTTATTGTATGATTTTAATACTTTTATTTTTATTATTATTTAATATTATTTTAGTATTTTCTATGTACGGCTGTGGGACGCTATTCGGTGATCGTCGCGTGCTTATCGCACCGACGACCGAACGATCCCACATCTACTCAGAATTATATAAACATATGTATATGTCTATGGCGTGTATGTATGACCCGACGACAGCGACGGGTAATATTGTTCTATTTATACTTTTATCAATTATTCTTTTATACCATATACTATCGTGCTGCTGAGAGACTGAGTCTTGATTATATTCTACTGTCATAGTGTCAAGTGTGGTTTGTTGGTCTGTCTCCATAATTACTTTTATGGAATTATTTGATGCAGTTATTGATGGATTATCAATTATTTCTTCATGGCCAGACAGAGAATCGTCATCAGGAGCTTATCAACTTTTGTGTGCTATTAAGCAACCTGAATTTATTTTGGCAACACATCTGCTAGCAAAAGTATTTAGCATAAGTTTACCTCTTAGTAAACTTCTTCAAATGCAAAATATTGATTTGATTGAAGCCATGTCTCTGGCAGATAATGTATCTGATGTGTTAAAAAATATCAGAAATAATGCAGATGAGGATTTTAAAAAACTATTTTTAAAAGTGAAAGAAAAATGTATGTCACTTGATATTGAAATAACTTTACCTCGTTTAACAAACATACAAAAAAATCGGTTTAATGTAAAAACTCCTTGTCCAAATGAATACTATAAAATATCATTGTTTATTCCATTTTTAGATAATTTTATTAGTCAACTTCATGATAGGTTCATTGCACAAAAATCTCTAATTACCAATTTTTGCTGTCTCTTACCAAACAATAATTTGCCAAATAGAGAAGAAAACATAAAAAGTTTGGCAGAAAAGTATAGTGAAGATCTTCAATGTAGTTCAGATTCAGTAATTGGAGAAGTACCTATTGACATGGACACAAAAATTTGTTGGAACAGAAAAACCAAAAAATGCATTAGAACCTCTTATAGCATGTAACCCACTCATTTTTCCATCTACTTATAAACTTCTCCAAATAATAGCTACACTTCCCGTAACTACAGCAAGCAGTGAAAGGTCATTTTCTACATTAAAAAGACTTAAGACATACCTTAGAAATACTATTGGAGAAAACAGATTAAATTAAACTATTTAGCACTACTAAATATTCATCGTGAAATTATTTTAACAACAGATGAAGTTCTTAATGACTTTGCAAAAGACTCAAGAAAAATAAGATTGCTATAGCTTGTAATTTATAATGTGAAAAAATATATTAACTTTAATATAAATATTACAATTTAAATTTTTTTCTATTTTTACTTGTTTATAATAATAAGTCAATAAGTATGTACTGCGTGTTTAATATTAACATAAATAAATATAATTATTATTCACCTTCAGTTAATAAAAAAAAAATGTATTACTAAATAAGCGTATATAAGAGTATAACTCGGTACATTTTAGCGCATTTAGTTTTACCACTCCTGAACAATATATTTTAGAGTTGAGCAAAAATAAAAGTCATTAACCCCCCCCCCACTCGGGTAATTCCTGGCTACGCCACTGCAGTAAGCTATATTATTCGAAATAAGTGAATCTACATTTCTGTGTTCCTCTAAAATTCACATCTGTAATTAATGTATTAAGTGCTGCGTTATTGACATCATAAATAAATTATAAAATATTCTTAGAAATAGAGGTGGATAAACCGTCTCTATGAATAATGGTTTGCAATGATTTATCATTGAAATTAAATATTTAACACGATATCCATTACATAATGAACTATATACTTGCAATGATGCCATGATGCCAGGGGAACTCAGGGCCGGATTAGCCCTGCGAGTTACAGGGTAAAACTCGGCGGACCACGAACATTTTGGGCCGTTCAAGTCATGAGGGGCCGCACTGACTAAAAATATGTTAAGAGTTAAAATTCGAAGAAATGGAAACTATAAAATAAAAAAAACTATGGACGAAATAAGAACGTACCCGAGGGCGGCCAGTTTGTAAGTGTGCTGGTGAAGTACAGAAAACTTGGTGATCCGAATTTGCCCAATCTGGCCCTTGTTATACTCGAAACCTATACTATACACAGTCAGTAGCGAATTTAGAGCTAAAATTTTAGGTGGTGGGGCCCCCACATGATATTACATGAAAAGTAACTTGTGGCCTCCCAAATGCATCAACAATATTCACTTTCCCATCAAACAAGATATTGAAGTGGAAAATCGAAGCATTATTTCGACTACTTATCGTGTACACAGACACAAATATTTCAAAATTTAAAAAAAAAAACACACTATTGTAAAATCAATACATTCATCGTTACACTCAGAATCTAAAGCTTTTGAGGTATCTTTATTCAAGTCAGCTGTATTGAAATTACAATTAATATAATGCATTTTTAATCTAACACTCAGAATCTAAAATCAGAAGTACTGCAGTTGAATTTTAAAAGGTTTATTGATTTTTTAGGAAACAACTGATTAATTTATTTTTGGGGGCTTAGCCCCCTACCCCCGCCACCACCACTAGTAGCGCTTATGTACACAGCATTACGACAGAACGACTTTCCCTGATATTTTTTAAGTAAAACTTCTTTTTGAGGAGTGGGTGGAAAAAAATCGTAACGAAAAACAAAACGACAGGAAAAATGAAATGACACGTTTGTTTATTTATTTATATATGTCCATAGCAACCATTAATAAACAAAAATGTCTATATTAAGTTACATATTAGATTCTGAGTGGAGCGAGAAAGCTATTGGTTTTACAATGGTGTTTATTTTTTTTTTTATATATATATTTTGTATACCAAATTTCTACCAGAAGGAGTGCTTTGATTTCAACCCATAGTACCTTATCTTTTAGAAAATTTGATCGAGATGGTGCTTTAAAGAGGTAAATTTTCGATTTTATCAATAGTTATTTAACGACAAGGGAAAAACCACCGAAAAATTACGAAAACCCACTAAAAATGGGATTTTAATTTCTAATGCTTTGTTTATCACCATAGAAACGAATAAAAAATAATAATATTATAATATTAATTCAACTTACATGATATAATAAATAATAACAATATAAAATATCCAGACTAACAAACCGTCTAAGCTCAGAATCATTTTTCTTATACAATGATATTATATCATTGAATTCAAGTTTAATACAATCCATTATACAACAACCCACTTGTAACCTACTGTACAGCAGAGCGACATCCACTTAACCACTTTTGTTTTATTGTATTGATTTTTCTAACTCTCTCCCTAATTCACTTATAATTTCACTGGCCCAATTACTTATGAAAGAAGTTTTACTTCCCCAGAGTGTAATGGTGCAGGGCTCACACACTCTCTCACTTTTTTTTTATTTTATATAGGTCAAAAAATTTTTAAATTATGAAGTTTACTATTACTGTTTACTTATATACCAACGTTACTTTTACTTCTACCGAAATTGTGCACATCAAATGAAAATAAAAATATGGAAAGTTTAGAACTCATTAATTTAGATCGTGTTCATTATTAAGACGCAGTGAAGTCGAGACTGTTATTTTAGTTCTGATAGCCAGTTTAAAAAAAATCCAACTCTTGTTGTGATTAAAATATTATTATGATTTATTTTTAATATTCATTAGTCATTATACCTATATGTTATACTGGAGAGTGCGAAGTTGCATTTATAGTTCTATGTATACAATATAAATATTATATAATTTAATTAATTTTTAACCATCTCAAGTAAGTTAAAACCGATCTACCGATCAATATCATATAATATAGTATAACAATATTATAATATCGACTTTGCTTAAAACAGAAGATTACCCGAACTTAGCGCCGACTCGTGGTGGTGGGCAAAGGGATGTAATAGGCACAATGCACACAAATATGATAATATACAGTATGATTGTTTTAACGGTGTACAATAATAATTATTACAAGAAGTATTAATAGTGTTTTAATTAAAATGATTAATGTGGCAATAAAGTGTAAGAGCGTATTTGTATCAATAACTAATAAGTAGGTATTCCGTTTTATATTATAATATTATAATGTGTGATTCAAAATTATTTTTGAAATTATACGGACAGTGTTCGGACTTATCTAGATCAATACCTAGATAATTATTTGTTCATCTTTTATCTTATCTAGATAAATAGTTACAAGGTATCTAAACTTTCATCTAAATAAATTCATTCAGATACATTTTTTATTCATAAAAATTGTGAAGTTGTACAAATGCATTTTTAAATATTTATACAGATTCTCAAACAAAGTATATGGTTTATAAATAATGTAATTATTTTTATCTATACTATTATTATTATAATTATGTTCTTGGTGCCCAACTCAAATATACCTAAATTTAAAACCACTTAAAAAATAATTGTATCTTTTTTTTATCTAGATAAAAAAGTATTTATCTTTATCTTTATCTAGATAAATATGAGTTAAGTTATATTTTATATCCATCTAGATACATTTGAGTTGCATTATCTTTATCTATTTATCTAGATAAAAAAATAAATATCTAATCCGAACACTGAAATACGGAACGTTTGCAGTTGAAAATATTTGATCACCATTCACCGGTGAATTTCACCCTATATATAATATTATGCATTATATTATTTTGTATGATATAATGTATACGTGCAGCATTACAATACTGCGGGACACAAATCCTTAGCAGCCTGACGACATCACGGGCTTCGGCTGCTCGTCGTGTCTAATCCCACTTCGAGTTTCCCCAAGTAAATTTCCGTACTCTGAGCCTTGTATTTGCAGTCGTACACAATACTAAGTGTATACCTCACAATTTATTATATTATAGGACGAGGCCGAACGCACATAGTCGACTTTTTCCGCTAGAAAAACGAGCTAGAAAACTTTTGACGGGCACATAATATATTATAATCGTCCATGTACGATGCAATATTATTATATTATAGATAAATACACGTGACTTATTAAACGCAGTCGGGCAGGGACAGTATTATCAAATATCATTTAATTTTCATATAATATTAAGAGGGTTTAATGTATTATTCGTATATATTTATTTATTTATTTGGACGGGCAAGATGCCCATTAAAAATGAAATTTGAATAGTATAAGATGATGGTCGGATGGTACAATTTTCTAAATTGAATTTTTAGTGGTTACTATACTTATTACACTCTCATTAAATAGGTAATATACATTTTTAGATATTATACATTAACATCAAATTGATTAAACTAATTACAATAAAAATGTATACAAAATACAAGTATACATTTAATCACGGGTTCTAGGTTATTTCTTGCATACTATTTTAATTAAATTATCGAAATATACATTAAACATATATCAACAGTTGTATACATGAAAATAAATCAATATGGAATATATTATAAGCTAATTCCATACCTCTATTCATAGAAAAATATTTCGACCATATAGTAAAATTTGTGGACTAGAATGGTACGTAAAAAGTATTTCTCTATTACTACGACGATAAGGAACCAGAAAGGTTAAGCTTGAAAGTAATTCTGGACTATAAACTTGTTCATTAAATAGTTTAAAAACAAAACAGAGATCTAACCTTTTTCCTTCGTATTTCTAACAATGATATAGGTTTAAAAGAGATAATAGTGTCTGCCGTCTTGTAAGAGGAATGAGGTTGACATTGAATGAAGCTACAAAGTTCATAAAAATCGATTTTATGTCGATATTATACTATTCAATATCATAACGTTTTTACTAGGTCCATTCTTATTTATTTTACGTATGACGTATCTATGTACGAAATATTGTACTTACAGCATATTATAATGTTAATAACTGCTTATGGGATGCCTCACGCATCCAAGTATCCAAGTATCTAACTCTTAAGACAGTGAATGAGTGAAATGAACGAAATCGTTTTAGAACACAGTGCGTTTAGTTCACACAGAATATATTATATACTCTGTGGTTTAGTTTCACCTGCAGTGAGTAGTGACCATTGTTTCCATAGTATACCTAAAATATTAATTGTTCCAGTTTAATCATAAATAAAAAATGTACAACGAAAGTATACATTAAAAAAAAAAAAAATGTTTTAAAACGAATATGATTGCATAATACAGGGGCGTACTCAGGAATTTTCAATGGGGGGGGTTGAACATTTTGTTTTTTATCACGGGGACTTTGTCACCTCCTTTTTAAAAATATTAAATATAAACATGGTAATGTACTCTACAGAAAATAAATTTCAAAAATGAAAAATGTTTATTTAAAGAACAATATTCCGATTCCGATTGATTAACGTGTTCATGTTTTCTTTTAAGATTATTGTAGGGTTCAATGTACTTAGAACTTCCAGGCACACTAGTAAAAAATGTTATTATTTTATTTTTATTTTTTTTTTTGACTTTAAGCGTTTATGGAAAATGAATAAATACTTAAATTTTAATACTATCATTAATATTTTTCAAAAGTATATTAAATTACTATACATTTTAATAATTAATCTGTGTGAAATAGTACAAGTAATTTTAGTATATACCTAATTTAGAAAAAACAATTAATAATTTTGATTAAGGGGGCCTTGACAGTTTTACATTAAATTTAGGGAGCCTCACGACCAAAAAAAAAATTGAGAAATACTGTACTAGATTATAGTGTAAAATATCTAAATGTAATAAATATAACTAGCTGTCCCGGTAAAAGATCATGTTTTTAATGTTGCATTTCAATTTGAAAACTACATATACATTTTCACTGTTTATTTTTCTAACATAATTTATATTTATTGAAGAATTATATAAATTTTTTGACAAAGGTTGGTTGCTCAATACACAGTCAAATATTAACCAAATATATCATAACGCATTATGTCAAAACAAGAATGATATTCACATACAAAAGAAAAAAAATGAGCAAGGTGCTAAAAACAAGAAAACACCAAAAAAACTAAACAATTTTTCAAAATTAGTTTGAAGTTTATAAGATAACTATTATTGAATAATATTATAATATAAATAATACACCTAATCATAAAATAAAATATGCAAAATATTTTAAACATGTTTTTAGTTTTTTATGAGCACTAGAAAATAATACTCCACTCTACCAGACTACTATTAGAATTAGGAGTAGAATCATAATAGTTTTAATTTAATTTAAAGATTTTAAGAAGGATGCAAATATCCAAAGAAGTGACTAAATTATACATAATATTTTTTTCTAATTGATGTCTACTCGATAAAAATATTGCCAATAAATAAAATGCAAATGTAATGTATAATTACAGGCTCCAAATTTATTATACCAACTCAATTAAAAAAAAAACTTTTTATGATTCAATGTTTTTGTAAATACTGACTTCAATTTTAAAAAATATTAGCATTTTAATTCTGAAGTTTTAAGACATTTTGCATTTAACAGAATGAATATACAGGCCTTCGTAGGACAAGAAGCGCGCTCTGGTGACTATAGAACTGTGGTACATACTGTGGTATATTTTCAATCAAGAGTGTATACGTATAGGGGTCCAGAGTGACGACAACTTATCAATACACCTTGTATGTTTGATTTAAATTTTATCTGGTTATCATAATAAAGTTCTTAACAGATAATGCTTGTAATCGTTGTATAATGCATGTTGATATAAAATTGAAAAAAAATATATTTGTTTATTTTTTCCCTTCTTAAAAATTTTTTTTTAGAAAATTGCTCCTGTGAATTATATTATGTATAAACAAGAACGCACAAAAGTGCATCGGTTAGTAAGGTCATGGGGGGGGTTCAAACCCCACGAACCCCCCCCTTGAGTACGCCCCTGGCATAATATATTATAAATCATATAATACAGAAAGATTCACTTGCTGAACACATTACTGTACATATAGAGGATGGCCGATGGGCATAGACGAATACATATATCTAAAGTGCACAGATCCTCAATATGAAAATACAGTACAAATTTAGAAATCAAATTTCAGCATACCTATGTCCTCACTGTACACATTTTTGGTAACTGTGCTGTGACAGTTATATTAAATTTCTGAAATTCCCAATTTTTCTTGGGAGCTATAGTATATAATATATTATATTTATCTTGTGGTTGTGCCTTGTAGGATATAGATTCAATTTAACACAGGGAGATAATCTGCCCCCTAACCACACCACTCATATTTTTCTATGATTCACAAATAAACTACATATGTATTAAACATTTTTAACACAAATTTAACAAATATACCATGTAAAAACAATAAATAAAGATATATGTATAAGGAGTGTAGTTTAAAAGTCAGCTATAACCAGTGTTTAATTTTTCAGGAACAACAAAAAAATATAATGAGGTTAAGATTTTCTAAAAAAAAAAGGAAAAAAAATATAGCTTTGGAGTGTATATTAATAATTATTATATTCCATGTTATATAATATACACATTGTGTAGTACACAATTTGTACACACTGTGTTTGAATATTTACTTTATGAAACATTATTACCAGATTTATATAGATTTATCAATTTATGGTTTTGATACAGGTAGCTAGTTTTGTAGCTTATTTCGTCATATGGCTATTGAAGTCAACATTGACTTGGTTTTTTTTTTATACGTATGTCACTGGTTTTGAAATCTACAGTCATATAGGTTGTTTTACAACAAACATCGAAACATTTAGATAATAAAAACAAAACATTAATTTGATGTGACACCTTGGACAATACTAAAGAGCGTAAATTATTATCAATAATATTATTTACAGTTAAGAAGTGGAACTTAATAAAATGTAAGCACGCCGTTTCTTTTCTCTCTCTGACCCAAAAACAAAGCAAATTTACGTTTAGCAGAACAAACCCAGCGTTGTTGATAAAAACATAGGTAAGAGTTCATTCACCTATTATCACACTTTAAGTTAAGATCTTACCATAACCTTTGTCAGTACCTACGTTGGATTTTTTACGATATTTTAACTTGTATGCAATTTATAAGCATTTTTTTTTGTTATTATTATTTTAGAAAACTTACAATCTGTATTACATGACACAATAAGTAAAATAGATGGCTGACGTAACACTATGGCTGATATACATACATAAAAAAGGTGGGTAAGTGGATGTCGCTCTGCTGTACAGTAGGTTACAAGTGGGTCACTGTATAATGGATGGTATTAGATTTGAATTCAATGATATAATATCATTGTATAAGAAAAACGATTCCGAGCGGTGACGGTATGTCAGTCTATGTATAAGACATATTATATACATATCTATGGTATTAAACAAAAAATTGACCTATAATAGGTACCTATAATAAATTCCAAACTAATCATATCACAATATCCATTAGATACTTATAACGCGTTATACATCAACAAAAACCGTAATACTATCATAGATATATAATAGTACACTTTAGAAGTTTCAAGTACCCACGAATAATATTATTCAATTCCAACAAAATAACTAAAATCGTAATTCTTGGTTAAAATATGAAATTTTGTCTAAATTTGAATTAAAATGTCTGTAAAAAATAAGTGTGTTTATATATTTTTTAGATTTTTTGGTTACAGTATGAATTATTTAAGAGAATCTTTGTTTTAAATTTTCAACTCTTATAGTTATAAAAACTGAACATTTTATAATTTTTTAATTCCAACGATTGATAATTTTCGATATTTTGATAAATTTTGTCAAAATTCCAACTTTAAATGCTTATAAAAAAAAATCGTGCCTATGTATTTTTAATATTTTTCAACTGATATTGTAACAATATATCAGAAGCCCTGTATTCAATTTTTACACTTTTTGGCCCAACAGATAAAACTTTATTGATATTTATAGAAAAAAAAACTAAAAAAATTGAAAGCTTTAAATGTCCATAAACAGCTCAAAAAGAGTCAAAATATTTTCAAAATTGTATGGTGTATAGAAAATGCTAATTTAAACATTCAGTGAAATTTTCATGTATCTACAGTTGTTCGTTTTTGAATTGCAACAAAATAAAGAAATCGCTACATGAGTAATCGAGTGAATATCCAATGTTGTAAAATTTGAATTTCAAACGCTCATAAAAGTTTAACTTGACTGTCCGGTAGAGATTTTTTTATTGATAAAGGTAGATAATCTTATAAGGAATCTTGTGTTTCATTTTCAAATCTTAGATTTAAAAAGAAAAATTTTTACGAATTCTTAATTCAAAATAATTTGCTAATTTTCGCGATTTTTCCATATTTTGTCAATTTTTGAACTTTAAATGCTTATAAAAAAAATTGTGACTAAGCATTTTTAATATTTTTCATCTGCCTTTGAAACAACATATTAGGAGCCTTCTATTAAATTTTCAAGCTTTCGCAACCATCAAATAAAATTTTATTCATATTTTTAGAAAAAAAACTAAAAAAAAATGGAAAATGAAAATGTCCCTAAACAGTTCAAAATAAATCAAAATATTTTGAAAATGTTATCGTGTATAGAAAATGCAATTATAAACAACCAGTGAAAATTTCATGTATATACGTTCATTTGTTTTAGAGTTACACCAATAACCAAAATCGATTTTTTGGAAAACCAATTTTGCGTAAAAATTCCCGTTTTTCCTTAATTTTTATGTTGTTTTTCCCGGCGCTTGTGAAAACTACTGGGAAATTTAAATTTTGACCTCCCCAATGCACCAACGATATTCACTTTCCAATCGAACAAGATACTGAAGTCGAAAATCGAAGCATTATTTCGAATACTTATCGTGTACACAGACACAAAAATAAATAAACACACATCATTGTAAAACCAATACATTTATCGCTCCGCTCAGAATCTAAAATAACACATGAAACACAAGATGAGGGAAATCATCCAGCGATGGTACCCACCAGTAAGGCATTTTTAAACTGTAATAATATTTACAAGCTCATAACTTACACAACAATTAGAATAAGTATCATAAAATATCCATCGTAGCGACACAGGTAATTTGTTTGACTTAAAGTTTGATAATAGGTGCATCGTTCACTCTAATACTCAAAGTAACAACATAAATCATAATAGGCTTGGTACCGTTGAATGTAAATTTGGCATTTTTCGCTTAGGTCAGAGAAAGAAAACAAAATATAGTGCACTAACATCCTCTTGTTTCTTACGGTGGTTTTAAAAAACTATGGTTAAATATTACCAAAAGTTATAGTTGTATTGTGTTCCCATAAATGCCAAATGTTTAGAGTTTTCATAACAGTAAGGCAATTTGAAAAAAAAAATTATAAAATGTGTTATAAAAAATTGGTGACGGTAAAATGTGTTGCCTATTTGCTCTATCCATAATAATATTTACAGGACAATAAAACGTTGTTCAGAACATTTTAGCTGTTTTGCTATTGTTACACAGGACACAGGAAACTCAGATAAAATAAAGGACGTCTGCAGAGCTTTCATAGTATAACATTAAATATTTCTCCAAACTTTCTAAAAACTTTCAACTTCTTAGTGAGTAGTGACTCGTGATTAGTTTAATAGTTTAACGTATTTCAATTAAACTTTATTCATAAATAATACATCATGAATAATTTTCCGATTTCTTCGTTGCGGACATGCACTATTATTATATTAAAAATATATGATCTGTATATTTTATAAATAATATAGTTATGCTGAAAATAGAAATAAATATTTAAATAATTTTAGATTCTGAGTAGAGCAGTGAATGTGTCGTGTGTTGATTTCACAGTGTGGTTTTTTGTGTATCTGTGTACAAGGTGAATAGTAGAAAATGCTTTGATTTTCAACTTTTGCTGTAGTTTTTTCTTGTAGCAAATATTTTGACCTAGTCTGTACTTTTAAGGGGTTATAATTAAAATTAAACAAAAGAAAAACAGGAATTTCTACCTACTCAAAACAAGTTTTTGAGAAAATCTATTTTGTTTATTAAGTGTAAATCAAAAATTAAAAGTTGTAACAAATGTCAGCCAATTTCCATCGCTGCCGAAGATTATTTCTAATAAAAAAATAATAAATACCTAGTACATATAGGTAGATGAAATATAATTTATTTAATAACTATTTTGTTATTAAAAATTAAATTTTTTTTTTTATATCATGCGTTTGATTTCTCATAATAATAAAAAAAAGTTTAAAAGAAAGTCATTTTAATTTTTAATGAGCGTTTGAAGTTAACATTTTTAGGACGTTGGATATTCATGCATAAAATAATTATTTCAATTCAAACGATTTTCCAATTTTGTAGTAATTCAAAAACGAATAACGCAGTAGATATTCTTGAAATTTTCACCAAATATTTCTAATAGCCTTTTTTATAAATGGTATAATTTTCGAAATATGTTGACCATTTAAAATATATTAATAGAAATTTGACATTTTTGTTTTTTGTTTCTTTTCCATTGGGTATTATTATTATTATTATTATTGTTATTATTATTATTATTATTATTATTATTATTATTATTATTGATAACAAAAGATGTTTTTCGGTAAAAAAAAAACTTGAAATTTAATACAAAGTTAAAATAATCCTAGGCTGACTATAATACATAAAATAGGTATACTTTGTAAAATCAAAATCGTTTGCTATATATTATTGAATTCATATTCAACTCATCCATTAAAATTATCCACTTGACACCTACTGTACATCAGAAAGGTATACTCACCTGCTCATATATGATGTATATATAGTTCTTAAATCTATACCATATCTGTTCATATTCTATACTCTGGCATATATATTGAATATTTCTTCATATCGTTAATCATAAGAATAATCATGAACATATTATTAATGCCTAATTAAATTAAAGTTGACTAAGTTTCCAACCAACAAATGCACACACATAGTTAAAGTTTAAAATTAATTAATTCTACAATTTACGTCAACACATAATATATTCGCTATTATAATAACTTAAACAAATATTAAAAAATAACAATGTAATTAATATCCAATGAACCTGAAACCGGTAAAATGTTTATAACAACAATATGGTTTGTTCACTGTTTATGAATCATATTTAATCAGTTTTCAAAACTAGAGCAATAAATAATTAAATTACAATAATATAATATTTGAATTACGAATTCACTACTACGAATTCAGTTCAACAAAAAAAAAACTTTATGAGTTGAAAATCTGTCAATTTTATTACTACTGTGGTATTAATCAATATTATAACTAAATTAAAACAACCACTATACACCTAATGTCCCTCCATAAAGGGATTTTGAAAATATTTATGGTCTATTTTTAAAATTTTCTAATAACTACGCTATTATATATGTAATTTCAAAAAAATTAAAATACTTCGCCTGACGTCAGATACTTAACTAAATCCTGTAAATCTTGACATTGAACGGTTATATAAAATGGGATTTATATATTTTATGTCATGATGTTAATCAATTTTTGCAGTATTCGTGTTCACTCATCATCTTTCTCACTGGGCGTATTTATTTACTCAAACGTGAAAGTGATTTTTCAAGGAAAACAAGAAGTCTCATATAGTCACATCACTTAATTTCTCTGTCTCGTTTATAATAAAATAATATGTAAGATATAGGACGTATTGCGCTGATCCGGCTATGTACTATATATTATGTGCATGACGGTACTTGGCTAGGGTATTATGATGTATAGTTTAAGTGTATATAACAACAGAGGTTTTTGGATTCTCGTTAAGGCGACGGGATTTATATGAGTAGTGACTAACTAACTACTAACATATTATACATTATATAGAGTTTACCCATTCCCACTATGATGCGTATACAATATTAGTTTCGCAATAGCGTTTTTTTGATTTACGATTGAAAACAAAATATAACAATAAACTATTTTTTAAGTGTAGTGTTAAATGTATAACATCTAGGACTAAATTTACAATTTTCACTATACTAACAGTATGTTTTCAAAAATTTAATATATTATTCATAATCTTTTGCGTACAAATAAATGTATACTTGTTTTTATTTATCAAACATGTACGTGTGACATATTCAATAATATTCAAAAAATGAATTTATACAATATGGTATAATATTATATTATAACATTATATTATTATTATATTATTTTCTATTTTCCTAGGTACACCTATCGGATATCTCAAACACTGTATAACTCTTTTAAAAGGAAACACTTATTATCTCAAAAAGTATTTAGTTTTTTAATTATTTTTTTTAATATAATATCTATTTGAAGTAATTGCAACACAACAATTTTGAAAAACTTTTTTAAACAACAACATATATTTTTTATTTCATATTCCAAAGTAGAAATATATTTCGCGAATGATGATGTATGACCATTGAATTTTTAACTAGTATTATAGTTAAGTAGTTATAAGTTGACGCGGACACGATGATTGCTTCAAGGTTGATCGTGGTCCGGTCGAAGTGTTTGGTTAGGATTGAGGTGATGAAATAAACACAACACAAACACTTTAAGAATGTCACAAATTATGTATTATAATATTGCGACCAAAATATAACAATACATGACGTGCCGCTCGGGCAGATGAGTTTAACGTCGGACGATATGTTATCGGTCCGACGGTCCGATGGTGGATCTCGAATCGACTTTTCCGCCGACCGTTGTACGTCTTACGCGACACAGTCGGGCGTCCCACCTTGCCGTTACCGGCTCGGTGGGAGAGTCAACCCGGTCGCGCTGCTTGCATCCCGTGGTGGTGGTTGGAGATAAGATAGACTGGTCGCTATAGTGCTTGTACATTGTACTTGCTACTAACGCGGGCCGCGTCAAAGTACTTATTTATTATTTACGTATGACTGCAGTAACAAACCAACATTTTGTGAGGTACCACTTTGCTACTCCACTCCGCTCATCAATACTTTAAATACTTATAACTACTGGTTAATGTGGGTACGCAAAGGGGGTCCCCCTACTTCTGACCATTCTTAAAAATCGTCCTATTTAACTCTTTCTTCAAAACCATGAGCTAGTAATTGAGAAATGAATGAGAAATCTGCATGTAAATAATTAAATTAATAATAATATGGGGCGGAGTACTAATTTAGAGATTAGAAGTATTAATTAACTGCAATCGCCGTTGAGAGTTTGAGACGAAGCAAAACGATTAAAAATTAAAAAAAATAATTATAAATTCCATTTTCTTATATGTATAGGTACATTTTTTCAAAAATAGTTTAAAATGTAATTTTTTGATTTATAGACAAATAAATATTTCCGAAAACATTAGTATACTTTTGGAAATAATGGTTTCAATTAAAATAATTACACCATATAAGTGTTTACACAATAAATTAACTCGTATATCGAACAATAGATTAAATAGCTAAAATGAATATTAAATGTAGCAAACATATAGGTAAACGTGTAGTTGGATAGAATGGTTAATATCCTATAGATATTTTGTTTAATGTGTCCTCAGTCTTATTTGAGTAAATATTTAATATGTATATAAATATGGCATGGATATTCGTACATAATATTATAATATAATATAGGTATTCATCGAAATCGTATATGATTATGTCAATTTATTTCATTGAGTAATTATATGATAATTTATTAGGGTATCTAGAAAATGTACATATTGTACATGTATTTGATATTTTTTGTATTATTTATTATTAGGGTAAGGCTTCAACGTCTGGGATCATTATCCTGTAAGGTTGGTAGGGTTGGTACGACAGGGTTGGGCAACACTTGAATGTGTATCAAGTTTTTGCCACTACGTACCCGGGTGGTCACCCATCCGGGAACAAGTGGCAGCGGACTTTACTTAACCTCAACCAAGTTGAGTGATTGATTGTAGCCAAGTACAAACCACGTATTTGATATTATTTATAGATTTATGGGATTGAGGAATGAGGAATATGCACAAACGCTGATGGTAAAATCAGTAGTACCTATGCTTAATGCTTAAATTATGTAGATTCACCAATATGCTATAAATTGTTTGCTTTTTGCTTTTTCAGGTGGACAGGTGGTTCTGCTTTCTAATCAACTTATGCATGTTAATATTATATCTTATCATTATAATATTTTATAATTAAATAATAATTAACAATCACGATCGAAGGAACGAGAAGAACAAAATATTTCAATCATAATAAATTCTCGGATAGTGAAACATCCTTGATGGCTTGTTGTAATATTACTTTAGTGAAATGCTATAATGTTGTTATAGTATTATAATATAGCAAAGAGTATTATGAATTATGATCAGACAATGGGATATTTTTTATGACTTATAAATAAATAATACATACTCAAATGCAAGTCAAGTATTGGAATATAATATATAATATTATACCGGTGTTAATATTTGTAATTGACGTAAAGATTTCTGTTCATATAAGTGATAAAAAAGAAGTTATTATATTATTTTTCTAAAAAAAAAATGCTTTTCCATTAATTTTATATTATTACGTGACTTGGAAAATTGTTCTTTATTAATTTTATACGATGACACACTGCACGTCTACATGTTTGAATTGATGTGCCTCCAAACTACAAACGGTGAAAAAGGAGAAAATATAATATTATAAAATAAATCCTGAGGCCTATAGCAGCTTCAAACACATAAAACATTCTTTTTTATTTTATAGAAATACTATGGATTTATTTATTTGATGTTAACTGGCTTGCTTAATCGGATACTTATATACCTGCACAAACTTCAAAAATATATAATAATATACACATAATAATATTATATAATATTAATTATTCTTTAATAATTATTGTCTTGTCAATATCAATATTATAACAATGCCGCCCGTACAGAGCGTTGACGTAGGTACAATGGCCGCACAACAACACAACAATAACGAAGTATGAACAATCATACTTAAATAAATGCTAATGACGATAGCTGCTGCAGTATTCGGCGAGTTTAAAGCCAGCTCAGTCTGGTGGGTGTCGTCGGGCGAAGAAAACACCAACCTAGTATAATATCCGTCCGACTCCAACGATATTATTAATTATTATTATTGTGCAGTAAAGTTGTCAGTTTGGGCGTCGTTCACTGAAACTCTTCGGCAGACCAATCCTCGTCTACCGTGTTTTGTTTATTTTTTGTTGTTGTCTAAGTCTATACAATACGTACAATGCTAAGGAAAACCCAGTCGGCGGTGGTTACGAGGGAGTGGAGCAATATTCCCGTTCCCCTGCAGTAACTAAAATAAACAAGCTGCAGTCACGTTTGAATAAATTCCAATTTTAATGTGATGCTATAATATTAATTATTTTTTTTTTATTGAATTTACAACAATATTTGTTTTTGTCCATTGATATTTTTGATATACCTATACTAATATTCGTAGAATATTATAATTTATAACTGTATATATAGTGTCTTAGTGAATTTTTTATATATAACAAAATATGCTAATTATTTTATACTAACTGATCCCTCGCACTTTGTTACCCATAAAAAATGACAACTCTTAAAAAAATTGTGATTGTTCAACTCCTTTTGTGTGTAACTCGTTGCAGTATAAGTGCAACTCAGACATTCTGGTATAGGCAATGTGCGAAAATTCGATTTGATGCATGCTTGTACCTGATCTGCCCGATAACCAATGGCAACCAATAAAATAATAAATAACCAATAGCAACCATTTACAAACAAAAATGTCCATCTTAAATCTCAAAATTTCTGTCTGAGCACCTCCTCGGGTTGGACCTATACCGGGTCCAATTGTGAATCTAAACCTTCCTATTGAATCACTCTATCAATTAAAAAAAACGCATCAAAATCCGTTGCGTAGTTTTAAAGATCTAAGTATATAGACAGACAGCGGGACTTTGTTTTATACTTTGTTAAGATTTTGTAAACAAATGTCGATATTTTGCAGGTGAATAAACTAGAAAACTTAGTATGTTATTTATAAATAAAACGTGAAAACAAAATTATTGACCAAGAATACGTTTATTATTTAGATCCAAAATCTTTTGATTGTATTAATAAATACCCCAAACATTATTTTATGAACAAATAATGCAATTATTATTAATATTAATAAAATGAATTATTTAAGTGAATTACAAAATGTTTGTACTTTGTAATTATATTATATATAATTTTCAGTATAAGTACTTAAATCGTATATGAAATTATGAAATAACTATATAATTAAATAGATTGGTTTATTTACCATTATTTATTGACATTTTTAAGTATATAATTTTATATACTTAAAAATGTCAATGTAATAAATAAGAAGTGCATTCGACACAAGCTAATACGTTTTCCGAAGGTAAATAAACCAATATATTTAAGTTATTTAGTTATAAAGTGATTTCATATTATCATGTATGATTTAAATTTTAAGTACCTGTACTGAATATTTTTTTTAAATAAATGGCTCCTCTTAAATAAAAAAAGATTTAGGGGTCGACTATTCAAAATAAAACTTTTCATACAAAACTAACTATACACTCGTAACCCAACATATGGCTTTTAAAATTTTAAATTCATTACAGGTCAATCCAAAAATATGCAAGCCGGACCAATTTTCTTTTTTAATAATTATTTAAATATATAAATCATTTTAAAGTTTTTTTTTTTTTTATCAAGTTCTTTGTTCATTATTTTTTCTTTTATTGTGACTTGTTTGGTGCTTTTTTTAATATTATTTGTTATTTAAAATGATTATGAATGAATTATTTTTACTGCAATAATAAAGGTAAACACACGGTACATTTTTTATTATTGTTACTTTGTAAAATACTACCTGTTGCTTAATGCTTATATCATTATTATTATACAATTGGATGCAACTTATTAATTTTTAAGAATGTGGTGAAACCTGGCAACGAAAAACTTAAAATATATATATATATATATATTGATACCACGCCAGTTGTAAATGAAAATTGGATGTACCAGTCTGGAAATTAAATTGTCGGCATTGCAGTTCTCTTGCATAATATTACCTATATTATATAGTGTACATTATTCCGATGTCTATTGGTGCACTTAGAATTATTTTTTTATAAAGTTTTATGTCTTGTTCGATGTTTCAACGTTATATTATATAATTCCCTTTAGAGGCTTATATATTTTCCTTTCCATAAATCTTAACTTTTAAATTTGACAGACAACAACTAACATTTTATCGGTGGTATATTAATTATTAAGAGGATTGCAAGGTATATTATCTTCTGTCTTTGTCTAAAACACGTGAAATATAGGAATTTAGACGTGTTTTCATTCCAATGTACCGATTGGAACTATAGAGAAGCGATAATAATTCTAAAATTCTAAATACAGATTTTAAGTTTTCGTCAAGCCTATACTTGAAATCAACTATCCCAGATTTTAGATTCTGAGAGGAGCGATGAATGTAAAGATGTGTCATTTATTTATTTTTTTTATTTTTTTTGTTTTTATTCACAAATACACGATAAATAGTCGAAATAATGCTTAGATTTTTAACTTCAGTATCTTGTTTGATGGGAAAGTGAATCTAGTTGGTGTATTATGGGGACGTAAAAATACCATATTCCATGTCTTAAAAAGTGCAGGGGAAAACAAAAAAATAATAAAGGAAAAACAGTAATTTTTACTCAAAATAAGTTTTCGACAAAAACGATTTTGGTTTTTGGTGTAAATCTAAAACAAATGACCGAAGACACATGCAATTTTCACTGAATGTTTATATTCGCATTTCCTTATATACACCATGAGCTTTTCAAAATATTTTGACTTATTTTGAGCTGTTTACGAGGACAAAGGCAGAAAATCACCTCATCCAATCCCCTTAACAACAAATTAATTGTTTGACCGAAACAAATCCGCCAACGCCTATGCCCTATGGTGGATTATATTGAATGAATTATATAAATATTATATGAATAATTAATTATAATATTATTATAATATGTATTAAAATTGACTGTAAGTATAGTATGGGAAATTCAATTCATAAATGGAACTGTGATAAAATCAAAAATGTTAGATCTCTGGACTGCTGGAGTGTCTATAGGCATTGATTTGTGAAAGTAGTATTGTTATTTTATTATAATATTATATTCAAAACATAATAATACTAATAAGTGTCATAACTCATATTAATATATATTATTTCGAGTTTAACCGTATATAGTTAACACTAAACGTAGTATATATATATTACTAGTTGAACGGGTGTACTTTGTTGCCCGTAAAAAATCGTAACTCTTAAAAAAATTATGTTTGTTCAACTCCTTTTGGTTGTAACTTGCTGCAGTATACTTATATATAAGTGCAACTCAGCCACCTTCCGCCTACGTCGGACAAAGGGCAACTCGTTCACCTTGCGTTGGTAGGCAATGTTCAATAATTTGATTTGACGCAAGCTTGTACCTGATCTGCCCGAATAACCAATAATAAATAAATACAAATTTCTACTGTAGACTGTGGCAACTACTTGAAACAACTCTGTGAAAAAAAAAATTGGAAAAATATTAAATTATGTCGATACAAAATTGGAACATAAAAAAGGCCTGTTCTTTTGTATAAGGATATATTATGTATTATAGATAAGTAGGTACTGCGCAGGTTTAGCATAAAAACAATAATATATATAAGAAAAACCCCGGGGAATTACCACTATTATTGTAGTATTTATCAATTGTACCACGTCATTCAATCGATCACTGTAATGGATGTGCGATAAATTCTGCGATAAATCATTGTATAGGTACGATGAAAAACAATTCTGAACGGAAACTGAGAATTAAATTAATCAATATAGAAAATATGTCTAAGGATATTTTGTCATACCTATATATAATATTTTATACTGCAATTTTTCATAAGTAATATTGATTGAATTAAATTTTGCAAAATACATATATTATTATATGGCATAAATTAAATACCTCGTAATTATATTATACATAAAATTATTAGCAATAATTGACTTATAGAGTGACAGTATAGAAAGGTGTGTATATTGGTTCCCGGAATAAATAACTTAAAATTAATCTAAATATTCTGAAAATTCCTATGTATATTATGTACATACCAGGGTAGGCAAGAAAATGCCCAGCCCGAAAAAACCAGGTCTGCTTATCTGGGTTAAACCCACTCATTATTTTGAAAAAAAACCCATAAAAACCCAGGTTGCTTTTCTAGATAAAATAAAAATTCACTCTTATTTTTTTTTTAATTTGTGTTAACTTTCAGAAAAAATTTCCTTACTTATGGGTATAATTTATTTCTCCAATTAAGTATTTATAACTACGGGGTGCCACCATTGGGTGACTTGCCCCTCCCGTCAATCAAACCACATCCTATTTACTTATTCTATAACTTGTAAATACAGATTGTAAATATAAATTGTTGTTAAATAAAAAAAAAAAAAAGGTATTTAACTAATTTGTAAAATATTTAATAATTATTTTGTTTTTAATTAGGTACCTAGGTACAATTAAAAATAAAAATTGAAAAAATTTTACACCAACGGTCAATGGAAATGTTAACAATATTTTATTTTTAATAAGGTATTAAATACGTAACTTTCCTGTAAATACTTAATGAATAATCTAAACAAAAATGTACAATTAATAAAATAACAAATATTTGGTAATAAAATAATAGATAAGGGGAAAATTAAAAAGCAGTGCAGCTAATAACTACATGGAAAAAAATTCCGATTTTAAGGATGGGTTTTTTCAGAAAAAACCTGATAAAACCACCTATTATTACTTTTACATACTAAAACCCATCGGGTTTTTGGTTTTTGGGATTTTTTGTGGTTGGGTTTTTTTCTATAAAGCCCTGATTTTTGCCAACCCTGGCCTAAGTGTATAAACTTCTATCGCTCGTAAAATTGTAGTTTCAATCTAACATTTTTTTTTTAATTTCAATCTTTCAAGTCAGCTGTGTTGAAATTATACAATTAATGTAATGCATTTTTAATTATTTCATTCTTTTCATATATTTTGGTGATTTTGAAGAATTTTGTAAAAATTTGAACTTTATATACGCTCACAAAAAAAAATTTAGACTGAAAATTTTACCGATAAACAAAATGTTATCTTACATAGATAATTCGAAAAAAAATAGTATAATTTTTAAGATATTCATAAATACCACAAAATGATCCAAATACTGAAAGTTATAACATGTCTAGTAAATGCTTATATGAATATTTGATGAAAATATTTTCAAATCTCTATACAGTTATTCAGTTTTGAGCTGTAACAATAGTCAAAATCTGATTTAACGTCAAAATTCCAGTTAATACATAATTAATTTAAAGGTACATGACATTTAGGTAACCAAAAGTATCAACTAGTCCAGATTTTCTACCAGAAACCACTCTCAAAGTTGTGTACTGTAACTTTTTACTGTTCCATAAAAGATGGTGAAAAAAACACATAATATCATTGATTGTAAAATCAATAAGTACATTCATCGGTCCTCTCAGAATCTAAAAAATACGGCAGTGGCTGTATTCTGTGTGCGCCGTTTTTATTGTTTGAGAATAAAAAAAATTTAAAAGTTTTAAAACACAAATCTCGGCCAACGGAATTCTCACGACGAAGTCTTCGCCGACGACCGGAGCGCTCCATCGGCGGCGACTACGAGTAACCCGCGACGGACGAGAAACAGTGGTCGGCCGCCGCCGCATGCGAGCGTCGATGATGCGGTGGGGGGAAGTGTGGAGGAGGATCGTGTCGGAGCGGGTGGAGGAAGATCGCGGCGGCCGGCGACCGAACGGCCACGGCGGCGTTCAACAGTCGTCAGCCCGTCAGTCGTCAAACAGTCGGCCGCTCGTCATCGTCACTGTTCACTGCACTCGACCACGGTCTGCTGCCACGTTTTCACTAACGGAACGGCTTTTTTTCCGAATTTTTTTTTCTCCATCCCGACCGACATATATCGTAATCCACACGGATCCGCCACGATGAGGAGCAGCTGGTTACGCGCGTTGGCCGCGGTGTGCGCCACCGTGGCGCTGGCCCAGGCCGCCGAACCGCAGCAGCAACAAGGCCAGGTCGAGACGCTGGCCAACGGTCTGAAGATCGAGTACGTGTACACGTTGGACGGATGCGAGCCCAAGTCCAAGATCAATGACATGCTCACCATGCACTACACTGGCAAGCTGGTCGACGGCACCAAGTTCGATTCGAGGTAAGCAGATGCTGCACAGTATTTTCCTTTGCTTATAATAGGTAGTCAACTCGTTTGACGAACACTGCACATTTAATAAAACATAGGAAGAGGAAGACCACACATCATACATTGACGGACAGTGAGAGTTATTGAAATTTTTTCAAACTATAAAAATTACACCTAAATAGTAATTTAAACAATGTCCTAGAAGTGACTAGTACTGCTATCGTATCAGTAGTTTTCACGTTATACAATTTACATAATGTACCTAGTCATTTTATACGTTATTATCCAGATTTAAACACGTTTAACATTATCTTGTATAAATAAAATGTCCACTCAAACTGTTATAAGTAAATTTTTACCGCTTTATTTTCTCAGTTTCCAATGTCACTATGTATGTGCAGTAATGGGCACAGTATGACTTGGTCTTCCACACATCAAACCATTGAAACTACCACTTTCATAGCAGTAATGCCCATTTCCGATCGGTTTTTCGATTACCTCTACTGTAGCTATAATTATGTAAATATCATCAATATTATCATCTGTTGCATTAATCAAAGATACTGTTCTGTAGAAGTACTTGTTAATATGACCGTCCGTCAATGAGTTGTAACGTATAAGCGCGCGATATGTAAAAATAAATTCAAAAAACTCGAAGCACTAGAGAGATTTTTCAATTGTCCGAGACTAGGGACCAGCTATAACGTGTCACTGCACTTACACGTCATAATAATAATATCATCAGTACCTACACAGCTTATAATTATAATTTTATATCCATTATCCACCACTGTTTTCGCTCAATCGGACGATAAGCGCGTACGACGTGCACCTACAACTACACAACAAGTGGCGTTTATAAATCACAGCTGTTGCGAAAACCACGAGAATATCGATATTAATGATTGCATATTATAACAATGCGCCTATAATAAATTACCATGATAATATTATTATAATTCAAATTATTATCGCATAAATATGTTACAATAGGAAATATGGTATTATTATTGTGCGCACGTTTTTATTGCAGCGATCTATAGTCGACTGCTGCTAATAATTTATCTTAACTGTTTACACTTTGCGACAAACACGCACATGCCGTTATGTGTACGCTCGTTACGGTTAATAATAATAACGTCATCATCATCGTGTCGTCGTGGTAATGACGTTTTATGTACGAAAACGCCTCGACGGCTCGAAGTCCACGTCCCGATATATACGCGACCGTTACCGCGTGATTGGGATGGGCGTGACATTTGAATTTATTCCACGGCGTCGTCGCTATCGGACGTGTTTGAATGTTTTGATATTTACTATTACATTAATATGGTGTATAACCTATAATAATATTGTGTATAATATTATTATATTACCTGCAGATTTTTTTGGCCATCGATGCGACAAGAACGCTTAAAAATATAAACACATGCCAATTCCTACTTATTTCGCCACACACTGGTTTTTTTCTTCAGATTTTTAAATCGCAAATTCATAATACAGTAAGTTGTACATCATTTTATACACACGTCAAATTCATTGAATGTTCGAAATTTACTATATTATTATCGCTCAGTAGATACAATGGCAAAACACAATTTCAAAGACAATATTATTATCTTTCTCGAGTATTAGGCGATTTATAAATACGCGTAATACTTGTATGTTTATTAGTACAATACGTAATAGTATGACGTTAAAATACCCACACACGGGCTAAAATATTGTATTTTATAGGTACCTGTTTATGGTTTATCACATTTTGTATACTCTACCCATGAGTTATTAATTTATACCCATCCATTAACGCTCCACGTTAAACCATTAAAATCCATACATATTTTTGTGCCAAGCCACCTTCGCCTTTTTTTCCTATAGATCCTGGCTATGATGGGCCTATAGGCTATAGTTAGGTACCACAGGCGTATTGATCAGAATATTCGTGGACTACACGATAAGCAACATGACGTGTTAATGTTTTTTAGACGCATTTGGCGGCGGATACAAATCGCTGGTCGTTAGACTATTATAATTATAATATTATATGTATTTATAGCACGTAAACCGTACTGCATTTTATAAACGAAAAAATCATTACATTATTATAATTGTGCGCGTATCATAGAAGATGCGTTTACAAATTAATAATAATATTATCATCGCGTACTCTGTTCTAATCAATTAAAAACGGACTGATAACAATAGGTCGACTGAATAAAAAATACAATGCTTAACGATGTCGATGTGTGTAACTCAGTAACGCTGTAACAAATACTTACAACACTAGTAGGTGGTGATGTGGTAAATAAGTGTATAACATACGTATATTGTACGCATTTATAACACCAGCTATACATGCATTATCGTTTTGAATGGTTTTCTAACTGTTTAAAAACCGGTTTCGCCGGAGAACGTATAATATCATTTTCTAAACTCGAAATACTTGAAAAACGTCTAGAATATAATGTAAGAAGAATAATATTACTTTACCTGCGACACGTATAGCCACGTAGGTATGTGGTATCTGGTACTACGACGCACAACTTATACATCATTTATTTTTAACCTAAACATTTCTCGTCGTTATTACTGCAGAAAAGGACAAGTATCCTCGTCCCGATACAATTTATTCATTATTTTAATCGTTATAAACATAATATGTCCGCCCAACGCGCATGATATATTTTTTCCGAGAAAACTCTTTGAACTTCAAAGTCATTATGTACACTGTCTATAGTACCTATACATAATAATATTATAAACTACTACAGCGGACGAGTCTTTTATCCTTAACTTTTAATCATTACATTTCATCTGATGCCTATAATTAATCGTGTTCGTCTTAAATACACATGACCGACCGAAACTCTGAAAACCAATATTGTGCGAAAAATGTCCCAAAGAAAAAGCTCATCACATTAATTTTGAATAGATTTTCTGCCCACACCCCGCCGTAAGTACACACCTACCTGAGAGGACCTGGGATATCTCGAGCCACCTCAGTAAACTGTAAATGAATAGCTTTCGCTTCCTAATTCCTATCACGCATCCCCGTCGCCCCTTTTAGCTTTGTCCCGTGGGACCACGGTGGAAATAATTCAACCAGTTTATAAAAACACGGCTTTCCAAAAGACATAAAAATCGAACGACTACAGATAGAAAACGATAACGATAATATTCGTGAATGTAAGGTCAAAGTCGAGTTTCGACAATTATTAGCTCGTCAAATCAATTTTTAAGCTCGATCTTATGTGATATATAATATTTATCTTGTCAAATGCGGTCAATATTAATTAGGTATAATCGACTACCGAATGAGACATTATTACATTTCCACTTGTGATCAATAACATATTTTATGAATGTGCCCTTTGTACCGAATAATCATTAAAACGATCTGTCGCTGAAACATTATAATTACACATATATATGTGTGTGATGTGTATACTGTATAATATCATTATGTTATTGTACATTAAGTGTGTCGAGTTAAAACATAAGTCAAAACATTTTCGACAAGAGTGATGTAAATATATAATAATAATGTTAACCAATAGGTAATCAATAAATTGGGTGATGATGAGAATATTATATGTTTGGGTCTCGCCGTTAAACTTGCGATACAGATATAAACGAAAATCTAAAGTCGTCAGCCTTAAGCGATACCGAATAAACTGAAACGTCCTTTTAGGTTTAACTCAATAGTACAATACCCTGAATTCGTGGTTAAAATACAGCTTCCATATTTACTTGACCCCATCTTAATAGTTGGAAACATCACTAACTATTATATGCGAAATATTGACTGATCTCGTACCGAGTATAATTTCAACTCTTTGATGCGCACTGACATCCGCTTTCAAATATAAGCTCAATAAGAAGCATCAGATGACAAATTAAAAATGCATTCGTATACGCGTATAATACGGATTTATTTAATATTTATATAGCATATTGTATAATACGCCATACTATACTTATATAAGTATAGACAATAACGCTTAGTCTTTCAGTTAGTCTCAATTTTCTCGCAATTTATTGCTATAATAGATATTATACTAAATAATTTGGCAAAATGTAATCTTTAGGAAGTCGTATGTGTATTATGGCTGTCATTGTAGTTTGCACATTATAACTATGTTTAAAAAAAATGAATAAAATATAATAAACGTTTTTATGATTGTTAATTAATTTCGTTTCGTATGTGTCACATTATGTTTCGCATCACGCTAGAAGTTTTCGCTTTTTGGCGGTCGCGGTATATAAATGAATATCGAACACGTTGTTTATTTTGACATTTTGCTTGGCACTATAATAAATTCATAAGCGAATAATAATTAATGTTGATGATGAGGGGGGCTATAGTCGGCTGTCAAACTTCGTTGAAAATCCAAAAGCTTCAATAATGAAATCCGTCACTGCGATGTCACCAAGTTTACCGTTGTGGGTCAAAAGAACAATGGATCGAAATATTGTGACAATAAGCTACGTGAAAATCCTTTTAGTGACAATGTTCGGGGGAGTGGGCGATAAACATAAACCGGCCGTTGTGCGTATATACAGCGATGTTAAATTTAGCATTATTATTCAAGATTCGCGAAAAATGATAAAAAAAAAAACGATTTTTTTGAAATTGTAACCTTCCACTTCGGCATCGCTTGATTAATCGTAAGTCATAAAATATAGCATAGAGACGTAATGCACGCCGCGCTGTGTGTATTAAAAGCGTGCGTTTTGTATCCTTTCCGCCGGTTTTTGGATTTCGTAATTTTTTCCTTAGAAAAGTAGTGCAGGAAAAACCTTTTTTGTTTTTTTTTTAACTGAGCCTAAGATCCGACTAAGAAACATATATTCTGGAAAAGCCGGTGTAAATCATTTGTCACGTAGTGCACGTTGGTTCGCATAGTGAAAAAGGGGAAGTCTTGCAGTGTATACACCGTTAAAAAAAAAATAAAATAAACGTCCGGGTAATCGGTTCTCATTTTCATTGGGAAATGTAGTGTAGCAACGCGGGACCAAATGATAAATGACCGTATTTTGTGATAACTAAATATCGCCAAAGCATTTATAAAACATATATATAACTGACATACGTAGCTTTTTCTATATATGACACGTTACTATTATTATAACCGTACGACGCTTTAATATAAAATACCATATACAGCGTGTTGCTCCGTGCAAAAACATTGGAGAAATTAAAATCGTCAACTTTTTTTCGGACTTGATAATATCTGCAGCAGAAAATCCACCCGATTCGTTTTCAATACATACCCGCACATCCCACCCAGTCACAACTAACACAAACTGCACCAAGTTGGTTGTTATAAATACCATTGAACCTCCTCAAAGGTTTTAAAAATGTATAAGTTATATAGTTCTCATATAATACGTAGGTACTACCTTGAGTCCATTCCTTTCTAATCAGAACGATAGTAGATATATCATACATATAGGTTCAGTTTTTAATACATAGTATATTATGTACAAATATATTATTCTAGCCGGACGGCCGTACCAAAGATATGTATGCACCCGTACGATTATAATATGTAATCGCACTAATCAAGTTTATTCAAACAGACAGTTTTAGAGGTATGGGTTTCCCTGATACCACAATGTTCAAAATTCCACATTTTTCTTACCCGTGAAGGGAAATTGATTTTATCCTGGGAAATTTGTTGGTACAAATTCTGAAATTATTGGTATAAATTGGACCCAGGGAAACCTACCTCAGCTTTAATAAATATTATTTTTAACGATATTTAAGTACCTATGTCTTGTAATGCTATCGAACGTTCTCTATAACTCCACAATGATATATCTTCTGTATAACTTTCACTTTAAAGGTTTTTTTCAAGTGTTTCTTTTATATTATCTATGTAGTGCTTAAACTATACTATATTTTAGTATTTACTCTATATAACTTTATGAACAACCATGTAAAATCTTAAAAATCGAAATCATTAAAAGTAATTGTTATAATATTTATTATGAAATATGGAGCATGCGCGGTACAAACACAGATATAGTAATAATTATAATATCGTTATTGTCGGTAGTTATTATCGTTATTTCTGTAGTTTTAAGTGCCTACCAACTACCTTACCTACCCGTCTACTGCTAAGCGGCGGAAAACGTATTTTCACTCAATGAGAATCGTTAGACATTTTCAAATATACGTTTTTTATCGTGTTACGTACTTACAGTCTTGTAAAGTCTTTAAATAAAAGTATACTTAAGAAAATTAATGTATTCAAATATAAATTTTGAATAATATGTTATTTCAGTATTTATATTTTTATATTCGAATACCTTTTACAGGAAAAAAACCTATTACTTATACAGGAATTCGTATTTATAAATTATAAGCCATAATTCAATCAAAGATAATCTAGATTTCTATAGTACCTATCGAACAAATAATATTTTATTATATTTTATCAAAAAAATATTGTATAAGTAATAAAAATTTAAATAATCAGCAACTGAAAAATGTTCTAATACTTTATTCATAATAGCGTATTTGCCATTTATTTGAATACAAAATAAAAGTTTTCTTACAAGAATTATCGTATCATTTCCGTAAAAATTAAACAAAATAGATATTCAATGATTCTTATAGAATAGGCCTATAATAACATTATAAGCAGCGGTGGTTTTACGGGGGACGTCCCCCCACTTGACCTGATTAAATATTGTTTAAATACGTAGTACATAACTATATTACAGCCATCCCATTATAATCATCAAAAAATAAAATATATTAAATTCTAAATAAAAAATATAAACTGTGTAGCATATATAAAATTACTTCTCATGTACCTATTATTAATAACGGAAAAGAAAGTCAGATGTACAGTGCATAATGTACAAAATATTTTAGCTCCGCCCTTTGGGATTTGTCAAGAATCCAGCTGAGTATATACCTACGGATAAAATATAATATTTGACTCAAAATCCTTGTCACCACAATCGTAACATAATTCTGTATAATATCATACGAATAAAATATTATCACAGCAATTTTAATCAACAAATGCGTTTGGATCAAATCAATAATGGTATAGTATAGGTATATAGGTATAGGTACACGATAATATCGGCTTAGACGTGACTAAAATATTGTACCACGGGTCGTTAAGCAGGACGAAAATAGCGGTTTTAACCGAAAATCAAATAAAAAATAGATGTATATACTTAGGTTTTAATAGTTATCTTCGTGAGTGTGTATACGCTCTCTCGGTGTATTCGTCCTTATATATATATGTTCCACACTTCCACTGCACAGCGATTTTATATTGCCGCCGACGTTGCATATTATATATCTTGTGGTACATAGCGTAACAGCTGCAGCTGGAGTCGATTTTGAACATTTAGCCGTCGCCGTACAATATAATATGATATAATTTAAACGACGCGACAATAAATACATCCGAAAAACGTCCGACGAGAGCTGATAGTTTCTCCGGTAGGCAAAAAAAATAATCATTGTTTTCGTGCAGCCATATCTATTACATAATGGTAGATACATGTACATCGAGCGTGAACGAAGAAAAAGATGAGAAAAAAAAAACGATCTGCCGGGGGAAAAAATCGCGAGTTTTCGAACCGTATGCACGCCGCCGATGCTATAATAATAATACGATGCAGATATTCGCGTTGCATATATTGTTGTAATGCACACGCGTACGTGATTATTTTTCTACTGAATTTTTATTGTCTTATCGGCGGGATTCGGCCGGTGTGACCGGGTCGGGAGGGGCAAAACCGCTGCGGTTTTTAAACGTGTGCGGCGGCGGCTACCCTTTCGCGTCCCCCGAGAGTCGAGAGGGTTGTTATCACGTAGGCGTGCTGCAGCAGTACAACACACATATATACGTATAAATATAGTGAGCACGAGCTCCGGTGCGTTTTTATGAATATTTCACAAGTCTCTTGATTAGAACACCATACACCATGTGACTGTGCATATAATGCTTAGTATATACACACGAGAATTTGGTGATTTTTTCGCACCCCCCTCACACCCGCACGACATCACTGGAGCGGCGCCGACTACATATTTATAATGAACAGTCTGTAGAGTGTACATATAACAATATATTATTTATTATGTTTTAACGTTGCGTTACATATACGATGAATATGTTATAATAATATTATCTGCCGCCGCCGCCGCCTTAATTCGTTATTGTTAAAGTTTTAAACGCGCACAGCTCTGAAATGTACCCTACACGCACATGGACGGTATTCTCCATATTATTTTCTACAGTATTCGGCCGCCCATGATTATCGATCAAAGGTTTAAAAGAAAAAAAACCGATTGTCTGCGATTCCAGTTTTGCCGCGAGATTTATACGTTTCCATCTTCTCGGGCCGCATACACGCGTGTATGGGCTTTACGCTCGACTTTTTTCCAATGGTATAAAAGAGAATAAAAAAAAATAAACGTTCGTTTATATAAATATATATGTGTGTGTGTGTGTGGTACAGTACCTGAACCTTTCGGCTGAGAGGAATAAAACATGACCTCTCGCTCAGACTTGAGACTTTGTATGCACGGGGGTGAGGGGTTCTCCATTAACTTAACGTAGACTGGTAAACCGGAAACCGAATTTTTCGATTATCCCGCCAAAAGGGCCACGAATTATGGTTCGTGTTTCCTGAAGGATTTATATCAAATGCCAACCTGCAGCATAATTATATTCATACAGGTATATTATATAGGTACACAGTTATATTCATATATACGCTCGGCTTTGCTTTTTATCAAAAAAAATTACCATTAAATATTTTATGGATGAAATGCAAAAATATACCTACATATTTACTGTTGACCTACAAAACACCAGAAACACAAACATATTATGATGATTGAAATCGTGTTTCGCTTTTCTTCTTTCCGTGGCATAATATTCTTATGTACCTACTATTATATAGATAAAAAGTTTTTCTATAAACAATACGGACAACTCTGTTACAATCGTGTCTGTTGCGGTTTAAAGATTCTTTCTGTGACAAAACAAAAATCAATATTTTTAAAATATAGTTTAATCACTCATATATAATATTATATACGTCACATTTTAACAATTTTTTTTATTTGTACGAAATTCGAGCATGTCGCCTGTGTATAACATTTATTTGTAAACGTTTTTAAATTTGTTTCCAATTCCAAAAAATATATAATATAAGTAAGTGATAGTTGGTGCCGGGGTAGCCGGCTGCAGGTGCCTTTTGAAATATCAATCCCATTTATACTCCGTGATCGCCTTTGAGGTTCTTAGCAATTTACTTTAGATATAGATACTCGCATTTCTCGCGTGTATACTAGTTTTTTCAGTATCATAATGGAAACGAATCTTTTATTGATTTGCATTAGTTCTATATGTCGTCCGTAGTTTATTGCGATTTCTCGGAAACCGTTCAAAATATATTGGTAAAGGAAATAGAGATATAACTTATATGGTCGGGCGGTAGTGGCTGGTGAGAGGAGTGTAAAAATCAGTCACGTCGCACATTTTTGATATTAGGCATTATTTCTTTATAAGTTTCCAAACGAGAAAAATATACGAATTCACAGTAAAAATGTATCCACTCCGCGGGCCGAAGGCGATTGGCGTATACATCACACACCTGCGGATGTCCGTTTTGTGATATACCTATATAATATTATGTACCCGAAAGACGGTCTATCATCATTTACACGGCCCGCAGTAAAATATTACATTTTGTAAGGTTTTAATATTATCACTATACATATTATTAATGTCGGTGGTACATTCATACTGATGTGGGTTTGCGCCGCTGCCAGGCGGCGTCTGAATGAAAAACACAAAACGGATAACGGAACTCTTTATTCCATTTTTTTTTTTTTACGCGTTTTGTGACGAGCTTTATATAATAGTAAACACGAAACATTATGTACAACTTGGCGATACTTAAGCCGTTCCGACAAAAGCGACCGCGGTGCTCGTAGATTAGATTCCGGCCCGGTTAAAATTAAGGTCTGAAAGGTCATTTGAATTTTAAATGACCCAAAAAGAGAGAAATCGCTTTTGAAAAATATAATAACCCTTTCCGAAGAATTTTAACTCTTTTCCATTTACGTTTGCTCCACAAAAAAAATATACCAAGCTCTTGGCTGCTATATAAATTATAATGTATTATTATATATACTATCGCACGTAGTTCAACCCCTCCGCCCTCGTCGTATTTTCCACACAGTAATAATGATTTGTTTTTCATTTTCAGTTGTGCGTATATATTATAATATTATATTATTATGCATGTACGTTATTCCTACTCCAACAACTTACAGTCGTACGAGAAAACAATTTTACATACCGACACCGGTAATACCGGTTTCGCATATTATACGCGTGGCAGCGTATTTTGATCATTTATAACGATCACGACTGACAGTCTGTACATTTTTCTAGCTAAAAATACCTACGCCATAACGGATCGGACGTTTGACGAGTTTGACGATTCTGTCCCGGCAGTAAATACATAACCACTAATACCTATATTATAGTAACCAAGATAGTATTTTATAAACACATTAAATACACATGAGGTGCACACTGCAACTTATAAATACGCATTATATACCGATAACCTATACATAGAGTTCAAACTCACGGATTCACCCTATTATTATCATAATATTGTAATTGTACAATTATATTCGATTCGCATAATATCCGGGAAAGTAAATTATTAAACGCTCGGAAATGGCTTCGGGTTCCCGTGACTTTACATATCGTTTACGTCACGTTTATGGCAATATACATATTATATAGATAGGTACTTGGGGACGCTAAAAGATAGTCGTGGCCGTAGCCCGTAGGTACCTTTATTTCACAGGAGATATACCTATTAGTCTTTGGTTACGCAATCTCAAACATGCGATAAAATAATATAGTCATCGACGTTTCTCTAAAAGTTTTACGAAAAATACCTCCACGGTTTCACGTCATTGTCATAAACTATTAGGTACATAATATTATACAATATCGTATGATTTTCTGTCAATATAATATGACTAATGATAATGATTAAAGTATTTGAAATAAAAAAATGTCTATCTAATTATACACACGTGTAGATAGGTTGAAATGTACACGTCGTGCAATATAAATAATAAGCCTACTCATAAAAATACGAATAAAAAAACATTTAATTCATCATACAAAATATTTATAGGAAAATCGTACGAAAATCCATGGAGGTTATAATATATTATGGAAGTTACTAATAGCTATACATACCTACGTCTAAAGTATCTGGAGAGGCCGTGACCCTCCCCCCTCCCACCTATGTGGAAAATTTTTTCTCATTACTCTTCTAAAACGACTGCACAAACGTCTCAATATTATAATTTATAACTTATTTGAGACTTCAATCAACAGTATGGCCGATGAAATATATAAGCATTATAATATAAATAATATATTATATACCTAGGCATATAACCAATTATGTTTGTGGTGTATTTTGAATTTCTGAAATAATTTCTTCTGCACTAATATTTTGATACAGACATCAAACGAATCCCATGGGAACTTTGTTCATGAGACAAGTAGACGACAACAACGTTGGCTAACCATTTTGCATTTATATATATTATACCTGTAATAACTAATATTATATATTACTTATTATAGGTACGCACAGCATAATATAATATTACGTGAGTTATTACCTATAGGGTTTTGTCTCAAAAGAGTTTTCGTTTTTCTTAGATATTTATTTTATAGATTGTCTTATTTTCACATTATATACGTATATAATATATAATAGTATACCTATAAGTATACGATAGCCGATAGGTACTTTATTGCTACAATTTTATGAACGACGTTTATACATTTTTTTTTATCTAACGAGTGGTTTATTGTCTCGACACTAACTCGAGTGAATGGTAGATTGTTTTCATACTTGATCATTTTTCGTAATGTACAACCGATAACATATTCTTACAAAACGAACAAAATATATAACATTATTATAGATGATAACTACTATGGTATTGTTATAATATGTTCATTTCCCAAACAAATCCCTACAACAATTGATAGTATATTATAATATGATCAATATGACAGAGTAGATATTATATTGTGTAAAAATATTCTATTGTAATTTAAAGCTGCAAACAAACCTACGCCTACACACAATTTTGATGAGAATTTAACCACGCGAATCATAAAAGTAATTTAAGTGGAAAATAATTTGTTTCTCCCCGCTGTATAGGTATAGGTATGTACGCTTTTAAAATATAGAACATTCAAAGTATACTTACTGTACAAAAAGCGAACCATATAAAAATGTAATTAAAAACCATGTACAATATAGTGGAAATCAACGCATAAACGTTTCAAAACAATTTATTATAAAAAAGGGAATTTTTAACTTTATATATACAATATACGACTGAAAAATAATTCTTTATGATGTAGAATATTATAATATGATATAATATAGGTGCACGCCTAATTTATTGAGCTTCTTGAAAACAATACTCAACAATAAACATTAACATCACAATATCTATAGGTATGTTGTGGCAATAGCGACGAGCTTTTAAATATTATAAGCTTAAATTCAACCGTATTGTGCAATGTCGTTTTAGATTCATTTTGTCAATGAAAATCTAAAAATATACTAACATCGATAAGTATTAGTGGCATCAGTTCCATTTCAAATTTTATTTTTTATCAGTTTATTTTTTCACGGCTACCTGCACTATTATAGCTACGATTTAGTAAATATTATATAAAACCAAGAAAATGTCATTACCACAAATAATAATAGGTAGTACATAAGATTAATTATGACAATTTGATTTGGATTAAAATGTATTATAATGTGTAAAATAATTTTGACAACTCGCCTAAAAAAAAAAATGATAACGTGCGGGAAAGTTCAAACTTAAACTTTCTCTGTAAGTCAATTTCGGATTCAGGATTATTATGTAGGTTGTTTGGTCGAAATTATAACAATATTGTGAAAACAATTTCTTATGCTGTGCAGTTTTTAAGTGGTACACTCTGTTTACACTCATATATTATTTAGGGCGGTGTTCGTACGTCGTATTAATTGTTATCATATTATAATCGTATTTTATACTCGTTCGTAGGTGTATAGAGAAAAAGAGTGGGGAGAGAGCTTTGAGGGGAAATCAGAAAATTGAAACGAGTTCGGTGTGTAACTGTAAAACACACTGTAGGTACAACCTATATTATTATTATATACCTATTACCTAGCTACTACATAATATTATTATCATTATTATTATTATTATTATTATACGCCGATGTTCGTGCAATGTATAATTTTACTGTAGGTGACTATATATCATACATTCCGGCGTGTCAGCTAATATAATATAATACACTGTTGCGATGTATCGAGCACGTTAAAATTGCCACCTGACAGACTTAAAAGGAAGTACTCAAATGACAATACGAAATTTTATACATCGACTATGGGCGGTATACCAACAAACGTATACAAGCTGTGTGTTTAATAATATTTTGCGCGTTCAGCGTTTCCCTTTGAGTACAATATATAGGTATCAATAACAGAACGGAAATAGGTAAATACAATATGTATAATGTAGTAACTTAGTAGCTTTACAATGATGCATACCATTATGCAATACGCGAAGGTACGTATTATTATTGTTACACACGTCGTAAGATTCCACGGAAATGCTAAAAAACGCATTCGTTGAATTAATTATTACGAAATGAATAATATCATATAAACTGCTTCTATTTAACATCATCAAAATATTGACGAGTATAACATTATAAATACTAAATATAATCCGCAAACAAACCTGCAAGATTTTCTTACGTACACAATATTAATATAACCTAATATAACCTTAATATTACCTTTATATTATAATATGTTGGGTGGGTTACAATTTCACGTCTTCACCGCAGTTGTATTTGTTTACCACACACAAATTAAAGTGTCTTGTTCTCCAGAATGCTTTATAAAAATATTAATTTTTTGGTTATCGCATATACCAGAAATAACAACTTAAACAAATATTACTAGTACTTGGTTCGATGTATAATTAACTACAATAAACAAAATACTTGGTATAGAAGCTGTAATGTGAGCAATATCGTGAAATTAAATTTAAATAATATATTAAATCAACAAGTAAAAATGAATAAATGTGAAAATGTGAAAAGTCTTGATTAAAAAGAAAAAAAATATGGTTAAAAGATAAAACTAAGAGAACCCCATACATTTAGGTATTATATAAGTACCTAATACCTATATAGTACAACTGATTATTCTCCAATTATCCATATAGAAACTAAATGTAATATTTATGGAGGTTTAAAAAGTAATTAAAAAATACTTTGATGCGTACTATGATGAGTAGTATGGATTGGATTATTAAGGTTCCAGGATTATTTAAATGGATGAGTTTCTATTTTCAATTAGTAATTAGTAATTTTGTTAACATACCTACATCTAAAATGTGCTTTCAGATTTAAAAGATTAAAATAAAACTAGGTAAGTACTAATTAATAAGCTAATGCCGAACTAATTTATAATTTATTGATTTATCAAACATAAAATCATACAGAAATTAATTATTTTTCCCTTATAGTTTATTATATACCCTTGCGTTTAGGTACCTAATTATTTTATATTATTATGATAGGTACGGTACACCGCGGGTGTTCGGCCCCATGTATAATCTTTTAATAACCTTTCTATGAATAACCTTCTTAAAATATAATTTTAGAAAAAAAAATACCGCCTTAATATTGTGATTAGATTGTCACGAGTGTACCTACTGTAAATTTGTTGATATCTAATTATACCTAAACTCAGAATAAAAATATTAAAAAAGTGCTTTTTGGAACCCTTAAAAATCTGAGATTGTCAATTTATAAAGAAGTAATTTATTTATATACCTACATGTATATTTGCAGCGTGTGTACAAATTGTAAGTGTCAAATATTACACTAATTCGTTCCGTCATATATTAAAGTTTTAAAGCTTCGATGGAAGACAAACACCGCGCCACGGGACAGGGTGTAAGTTCGACAAATGTCCATTTAAATTTTATAATCTTCCATTTAAAGATAATATATTTTTATTGATTCCTCTATATATATAAACTCAGTATGTATGTACCTATAGGATTGCGTGGTCAGTGACCAGTGTGAAAAATCGCGTTTCTGTTGATCTAAAAAATTACCCAGCATAACATTAGTTAGTATATATTTTAGAAAATTAACTAACCAGTTAAATTAATAAGTAAAAAGATTAACTTTTGACTAGTTAGTATGCACAATTTTGCACTATTATAATATGTACTCGTCCTATATGACGTACTGCAGTACAGATATACCTAGTAATACCTAGTTCTAGTTTGAAAAATAATAAAATTATAAAATTATAAAAATACCAAACAAACAAATAAATAATATCGTATGTACCTATACGTAAAATTGTCCTGCCCGTGGGCGGTTGCCCTCAGCAGTCGGCACAATCGATCGAACCAGAAATGTATCGTATAGAATAATAAATATATGCGATAAACCGTCCAACAAGCGAAAGGTCCGGCGGCCAGCTACTTACCTAAGCACTACACCTTTATTAGATTATTGTCGTCGTGTGGGTACCCGGCTGACTTTCACCGTGCACGCTTTCCAAACCGGATGTCCGGATGTGCAAGTACCTATACCGATATAATTTGCTTCCGACTGTGAGGGCGACCGAGCGTCCGGCGCCACGCGCAGAACGACTTTCCCGCGATTGCGTGGGCGACTGCTTTAATAATCATAATGTAAAACGGTCATAACAATTATTAATTCGAATAAGAATATGATTACATGCGTGTATCGTCGACAAGGCGTTTGAACGTAATATATAATTCTATAACTATATAAAATTCCAAAAGGTACTCGAAAGTATTTGGGGAATTGCAGTTAAAAACTAATATATGAGTATCGATGATTACAATTGGCAATAATACTATGTCTTATAATCAATTGTATGACTAATATATTATATAATATACTTTTTCTCTAACAAAGATTTGTGAATTGGGCACCTCTTGAAATTGACCACATGACCGACGGTTGACGTCACAGGAGTTCACATCACACATAATATTATATAACCGTACGTTTACCCACAGACCCAGAAGATTATTTTCATACGTTATTACATATTTTTACATATTTATCTAATGCACGTGTGTAAAATTACGACAATATGACGTGCTAAGTAAAATTTTCCACAGTATTTGGATTTACAATTGCTCACTTATGCGAAAATTATTTTGTTTTTATTAATTCCCGACAGTTTAATCCGTTTGTTGATTTTTTTGGAATCCGTAGGTATTTTTATGTTTGACGCCAACCTAATATATTCTTCCTAAACAATTATAACTGAACATAACGAGGGTGTAAAATAAAAGCGTCCTGTGATTTAGCCAATTCCGATAGTAATTTACACGTAGCATCGTTGTGGTATGCATATTGCATACACCATACAGGTTTTAACATAATATTACCTACTCATATAAAATATTATTTGTGCAGGTTACTCGGTATTACCAGGTATTCGGGTACCAACGTTGGCTATATAGTGTATTAAGCGGTATTACAGTACGTTATGTCCGTTTTATATAACAACTCTGGACCACTATCCTGTGTCAATATTCTGAGAAATATTGTAGGGGGTGGTCATATTGTTATTCATTATGTACCGTACATGATACATTTTGTAATTTGTTCATTTTTCATTTTTCTATCGAATTGTTTGGCCAACGGCTATTATGTTATATTGTTATCATAATATATAGTAAACGCACGGAATGTGTTAAAAAAATGCTGATAACGAAGTTGGTTGAGGATAAAGTTAGCACGGCGGCGTCATTGGAAATTATTATTATTATACCTTGGTATAATATTTATTATTTACCATGGATCCCAGCTATTCCACGAATACACAAATACAATATTATTATATACTAGGTATACCTTTGATATTTAGTTAAAATCGATCATATAATAATAATATTTTTTTTTCACAGATATTTCGTCGTTCTCTCGATACTAAATAAATGATATTCCCGATGTATTGGTACATATTATAATTATATACATAGATCCCGCTCAACAACCAAAAAAAATATAGATTAATAATAACATAACCAACGATATAATATTACAATATTATATTAAATTATAATATACCAATATATCATACCAGCGGGTTTCGTCGATTCGCATTTTGTTATTTTTTGTTTTGCATTTTTCCCGCTACTATTCCGTCAGGACGAAGACGTAACGATTTAGCGTGCCGTTGCCACTGCACCGATATAATAATAATATGTCTATGGATAAAAAAAATTATTATTATTATATCGTTGTATTACATTTTGAAATAACAACAGTATCGCATAAACACATCGCATCGATATTATACGAATATAATATTATTATTATAATAATTTCGGAAACTTTTCCGCGAGTTCTCTTCCGAGAAACAAAGTTAAAATAAACAATACTATATATTATATTATATACAATTTATTTCGTATTCGCATGATCGACAGCGCAGTCTTATTGGCAAAAAAAATTATGTACAACTCGCAAATAACTTTTTTTCGTGCATAATATTATGGTTTGTTTTCGTGCGTGTAAAATAATATTATGGGTCTGCGGACGATTTGAATATTATATGATGTTTCGAAAAATCACGTTCACCCGTCGGTCAAACCATAAAAATGATAATATATTTGCAGGGCGTCCGTTATGCAATTGACATCGAACATAATAATACAACAATAATATTATACATGTCAATTATTCGCTATCTATAGTGTTATACTATTACATCTTCGATAGTCTCGAAATACGTTATCTTCAAAATAATATAGCGGAAGTTATCTGTCGTAATGTCGTATAAGATAAACCTCCAAAGCGGTCTACGCTACAACAGCCGAAATATCGATTTGCCTCTTTTAATTTCTAATATTTTTTTTTACTTGTTTACTTCCGAAAGTAATTTTGTTCGACCTCATTACTATATTCATATTACTATACGCACAGTGTAAGTCCATAAAAATGATACAGGTGGAAAAACGTTTTTTTTTTTTTTAGGAACTGTGACCTTTATCCCAACTCGACCGTTACGAAATAGATTATAATATAATTCCGACCAAATCTGAATTATTATAATAAACATTTTTAGTAAATTCAATGATAATATAACATATTATATATGGGTTTTTTTTTTTTTAAGCGTACCTATATTACAAATATCTCATTTAAAACATACTTACTCTTAGTTTTTTTAACATATGCGATGAGTTGACTTGTTGAAAAAAAGTAGGTAGGTATTGAATATAATATTATTCGCGTTGTCAATATTTTTTTTTTTTTACACAGAGTGGTAAATGTTTATATAAATGACGTATTCGTGTTTGATAATCATTATGGCCTTTTTAACTCTGAGTAATGTCGTATACCTATCGAGTTTATTTAATACGCGTCGCCGCGTCGGTGAATTATTATAACTTATAAGTTGTTATAATTTATAAGTTTATAACGAACAATATATTGCTCCGCACAGCGTACCTATATATACCTGTATATGAAAAACATTTGGCGTGCAGATAAATCATTTTGTAATCACCTTAAAAAATAATATTTTAACGGGACTTACGCGATAACCGAATTGATATTATAATAATATGCACTGCGCAGGACTTTATTGAATTACATATAATTTATACAATATGGACGCAGCATAACGACACGTTGCCGAATAATGAAAAATGCAATAATTTATCTCGTTGCCGTTTTTAGTTTTGTGAATTATTATGACGTTTCGCCGATAAATTATGCACGAACAGTGTCCGACAATTATTATTATGCTGCAGGTCGTATAACGCACTCGTAGTACAACGATTTTTGATGTCTGGCACCCGTGTTTGCTGATATATATTATCATTTTAGTCCGATATCATTTGAATCGTTTTTGCGGCGTCTATATTATAGTATAAGAGCTCCAGGAACAAAACGCGCTGTCGTATAAAAGTAATAATTTCGAAAACTAAGTTTTGTTAAGAAATTATCGCAGTTTTTATTTTCTTTCTCATAAACGACCGCTTGTGGTGCTATTTAAAATAAAGTGTTTTTTCTTTTTCTTTTCGTCCTAACCTTTTGGATTTTCTTTCTTATAATTACGAAAGTTGCGGTGGTTATTGTAGAACCGTGTGCTCGCGTGCGGCTGTGAAGTTGATTATTTAGAATAGGTAGTCATTTTTTTTTCACTCGTCATTTCCCATTCTTTATAAGTTATAACCATTATAATATCAATATACACATTTTCCACGATACTTTGTTACATTATACATATATTGCACTTGGAATATTCGTCAGTAGTAATTTAAATTCAAAAAAATAAATATAATTTTTAACGAATAAATATATAACAAAATATTTTAAACTTAATAAATATGAACTCGCATGGCATGAACGATAAATCGAATATACTGTCATAATATATAATATTATGTCATTATGGTTTATTAACAATTTGACACGTTTCGATAAATTCAATAAACGTCACAGGCCACCGCCTATAATATAACATACACAATATTAATAATTTTGATTAAATTTTTATTTTTACAAAATTATCCAAGCATTCTAAGCATCATAACACAATAACATCACCTTAAAATCATAGAACATAAGCGTACTATATATAATTATACATATATTCGACTTCAGTCGGTTTGTCCTGATATAACAATATTTTGTTCTAGAATTAATAAAATTGAGATTGGTGCATTATAATTTATATAACAATTATTAATTTATCTATTAAAAAAATGCAGACTTTAGCCCAAAGTTATAAACATTGCATTTGAAAGAATTAATAATAGTTATTTTATAGTTTAGTAATAATAATAATTTAACTGATATCTATGATAATATAATGGGTAATGGACAACATTATAATATACCCTCGAACAACAAGGATGGTTACAACAAGGATACAATATGATAATAATATAATATATACAATCTATACTATAAATTATTATATGAGGTATACTTGTATAGAAGAATAGGTATTTGCATTGTTTAATATCATTATTACGGATGAAAAAATAACACAACATTTCCGTGAAATGTTGTACAACACGTCCACATATATAGGTACTAGTTATAATAAAGAGCTGGTCATCATTATATTATTATATTCCCACATGCAAAATGAGTAGTGATGTTGAACGTCATGTTTCTATTATTATTATTCGTATTATTTGTTGTTGCGTCGTGGCTGTCGTTATGAACACTTTGAGTTTAAAGGGTTAAGACAAAGAGTGTTTACGCGTATAAATAAATAAATAATAAAAAATCTATTCAATTATAATTTCCCCTGTGTCCCACACTCCCACTGTTTGTATAAAATAATATACTTATATTATGCGTACGGGCATGCGTCGTATATAATATACATATAACATATGATATGTGCTCGACATGGTATATTCGCACCCTCCCTAACGAGACAGGAGAAAGAAAAAGAAGAAAAAACGAACAAAACGCCGACAACTCGTTTTTTAAACGTTGTCAGACACTTCGTACGGTAAATTATCGAATTTTTTTTATATTTCTGACGGTTGACGCTGACATAAACATACACTATAGGTAACCGCGTGTTCGGCGAAAATAATAAAAAAAAAAAAATTAAAAGTTAGTGTACGTAAAAAAATTCGTCAGTTTTCGATAAAAATAGACCGTTAAGTGTACAGGTATGTAATTATTACACGAAAAAACCTAAAACGGTTTGTGCATTTTGAATAATTGCGTCGCAATGTTTCCAGAATATAATAATACCTATATATTATTATGTATATGTAAATTATTCATAATATAAATCACGCGATAGAACTTTTATTAATGTTATTACTATACGATTGCGGCCACCTGTTAGTAGTTATTTTACACGATCGACGCGAAACCTTCTTAGTTAAAACATTGATTATAAATACTAATATTATAATAGTATTTAAAATCAATGGTTAAACGTAAATTTGGTAGGTATATTTTATTGTAACGCGGAGAAAAAACTTCGTCGTGACGAGAAGCGAATATAATATTATTAACGTTATTATATTTTATCATTCGATATTGATTTGCAGTTTAAAAATATGAAAACACGACGATGATGATGGTAGTATAACATACCATAGTGTGTAATTTTGTGTTTTTTCCTTCGAAGGTAGGTACACAAAAGGGCCAATATTTTCTTATGTGAAGGGCGTGTCAGGCCTTTCTTTCTTTTACAGTTTGCTTACTTGATTTTTCCACTCAGCTCCTACTCCTACGGTGACTTCTATGCACGCACTTCTATTAACATTTAACTGTCATATCAGAGACATGCCATATGCAGTAAAATATACCATATTATACGTTTGTTGTATAAAAGATATATTGGTATATCACATGTGCATATATTAATTTATATACTCGACCACCGGTTCTACACTGGGAAAACAAAATATTTAAAACCCCGATCCGTCGATTTGGGCCAATTATAAGTACGCTGGTCATCATTATCAGAGATTTTATGAATCATATTATGGTGTTTTACGAGACACTACTACAGTTTTAGTAACCAAATTCTTAAGAAACCTCGACGTGCTTGGGGGGGGGGCATATCTTTACAATGCCATTTATAATATATTGGAGCTCGTATATGCAAAAAAAACTAGAAAAAAAAGTTGTCGTAGTCGTCTTGTATAATGTACTTATGTACCTATATGTCCTATACACGCGATAATCATTCTATCGAGGATAAGACAATGTACGATGGACTGTCCGCCACCTCAACAACCACAAAACTTCTACCAATCTAACCTCGTACGTTTCTTTATAGAAATTAAAAGGTTATTATTTTGTTGCAGTGCAGCTGATACTTATCGTTATATTGTAGTGAGGGAGGGGAGGCGGTTTGGCTCATATAGTGTGCGGTATTTGATGGCAACCCTCTGGCCCAATTCCGTAATTTTATGTTCGGGACCTTCAATAGTGTTAAATCAATAATATATTATGATTTAACACGAAATTCCGTTTCAGTCTTTACTTCTATTTCCATATACAAGTCTACGCAGATGATCGGTTGTCAGTTTATATAGCAATTTTATTTTTCCATGTACGAGTGTTGTAGTATAGTTGGTCCACCCCAGATCATATAGTAATATAATATATTATATTACATACTATAATTATATGATACACACTCGCCCACGCATTCACTGATGTGCGTATGTATGTAATGTGTATGTATATATATATATATATAAACTTTTAACACTAGCGTCCTGTTTTAATCAACGCCCTGGCGAGAACTCGTTATACACACATGCCGCGCGTCCACGATGGAAAATAGTTTTCGCGGAAAACGCGAAAAGTTACCTCGTTTCCGGTCCGGTGTTCAATTATAAACGAATATATCCGGAACGCAGCTAGTGCGATCCGTCTGGTTTTTTCCTCCCCCATAGGTATAATAATATATACGGTGCCAACTCGAGTGGTCTAAGCGCATAATAGGTAATATCGTAAGTCTCCTCACGCATATATACCTACACGTATTATAGCCACGTCTAGAAAACGAATTCGTATTTCCGCCGTCAAAGCGTCAACATCACCGACTCGTGGCTGATTATAGTGGCAGGTATCCACTTGTGCACACACGTCACACGCACCCACCCCATCGCGTTTGTCGTCCGTCACAGCCGATTTTCGCAGTGATTAATATTGATGTAAAATATATACCTAACATCGTATAAATTATTATATAATATCGTCCATTCGTATTCGTTCAATGTATACTGCACGCAAGCACGTGCTCGACGCCCCCCCCCCCCGTGCAACCAAAAGTGAACGATATAATATATCGGTACATCACATGATAAATTCAGTGGTCCCGTTTCAGCTGCATATATGCGGGTACATGCATATGTGATGTAATATTATGTATATACTTACCACTTGAAGTATGGGTATCTATAGTTATATTATTATGGGGGAATCGGAGAGAGAGCGTGAGCTATGGGATCCGAACACTCTGTTTCAAACCTTTCTCTCGTTTATAACGGTTATTATATAGTTCATTTATGATATGGTAACTACGATATTTCATAATATATTATGTGAGAGTGAGGCCCATTATATCTTCTCGATGAATAAATAAAAAAAAAATAACTAAATAAAATATGTATATAATGGTTTATCTGTTTTAAAGCTACTTATTTTGCGCCTTTTATTTCTAGGTACGCCGCTGCGTACATGTGATAAGATGTGCTTTACTCTACCACTTAACTAATATTTGAGAATAGGGACAGCTATAATAGTAGGTATACCTGGTATATATAATATATATTTGGCAATATACGTAGGGTTAAACTTGTCGACACTGCAGTAGCAGCAAGTATACATGTTATATATATAATACGTGCGCGCACATTCCGACCCGTGGTTAAGCGAAAAAATTAATTTCGTTTTATTTTCTCCTGCGGCGGTCGTTTCTTGGTGTCCGCGCGTTAAAAGTTTGGACGTAAGTGGAAAAAACAAAAAAAAACTTCACAATGGCCAAAGTTTGGCATGGCCATAATATAATAGGATGAAGAGACCTCCACCGCGTCTATATATATATATATATATATATATAAAAATATACTAATTATATCCACGCGGTCGCCCCTGCAGACTGAAAAGGTCCTCTGGGGTATCGCGGTTTGTATTTCGACCACCTCCTCCGTGTATATATAACTCGCCCTCACACCCGATGAATTCTTTATGGACATGCGCGCGTACGACAACCTTTACACCCGCAAATATGTGCGAGTTTCTATTTTCTGGAAAAAAAAATTATATGTACCTTCTTATGCTATATACGTTGTGCTCACTTTAAAATTCATGAAGTTTGCAGATTGTAATACGATTTTGTTTTTTATTACGTTTTTGCAGTCACGACCGAGACCAGCCATTCACTTTCCAATTGGGCGTGGGACAAGTGATCAAGGGATGGGATTTGGGATTGACCAAAATGTGCGTCGGTGAAAAGAGGAGGCTGACCATACCGGCCAATCTAGCTTACGGCGACCGCGGAGCCGGAAACGTCATTCCCGGAGGTACGTACCGTTGTGAAAGCAACAACAACAATATTTTTAATATATCACTGCCGCTGTGGTTTAAAAAAGCTTAATTGTGTATAAAAAAGGATCTTAATGATAATCTGTGGTATATCTATATACAGAGTGAAAAATTGTTAGTTACAACTTAGGTACCTACTTGTTATAATAATATAACTTCAAAATATTTAAAATTACCATTTTGATAATCACACATATTGTTGGACAAATATACAAAAATCGATGTGTAAATAATAAATCTTCCTTGAAAAAATAAGTGAGTGTGCATACCTTCTCAAGTAAAACATGTAAGAAAAACACTACTAACATTTTTTTATAAAACAGCGATTAAAAACAATTTCCTATAAAATAGTTATACAAATTTAAAATAAAAATAAAACGAGTTAATTACATAAAACGTCTGTGAAATAAAATAAAATATAATATTTTAATTACTTGCTTGGTAAAACATATTTTGTAGCTGCGACACAGTAAATCCAATTTACCTTTTCTGCCCTGCTCGTATAATATTATGCTACGTCTTTAAAAACGTATACATTTTATAAATTGTTACAAAACATAAAGAAGCAAAAGTTGACCTCTAAATATCTAATTTGCCATTAATTCCTTAAATCCACACCGCGCGTGTGATGTTATATTAATATAGTATATTATTATAGAGATGTGTTGAAAAAGAGCTATATTATATCCCAGTTAATTTTTGTGATGGTAAAAAACATGTTGTATTATTCGTTGTATTTTCCATAAAAAAAAATAATAATTGCCTACTATTTTAAATATGGAGTGAAGGTGTCGAGAGAAAATATCTTTGCATTAAGCTCCACTCGATCATCTAAGCTAATTCTTACAGACATTTTTAAAAAATACCATGCTTAAAAACTTTATAAAAACTATTGTACGCTGTCAAAAGTAATAAAAAAAAGTCTGTCAGCAATTCCAATTACGTAACAGCACTAATTTTAAATTCTCGAGCTTATCCTTCCCCGCCCCTCTTCCAGAAATAGACAAGTTGTAATGACATTATTAACGCTATTATATGTTGGTCATATTAAATTGAAATTATTGATATTGTAAACGACTGTACTGTAACGACTCATTAACCATATTGTATGTATAGGAGCCACTTTGGTGTTCGACGTCGAGCTGTTGAACGTTGGCGACCAGGCGCCTACCACAAACGTGTTCAAGGAGATCGACCAGGACCAGGACAAACAGCTGTCCAGGGACGAGGTGAGCGAATATCTGAAAAAGCAGATGGCAGCGGCCGAGGGCGCAGAGGGCGGTGATGACATCAAGCAGATGATGTCCGACCACGAGAAGCTCGTCGAGGAGATATTCCAACATGAGGACAAGGACAAGAACGGGTTCATTTCACATGATGAGTTCACCGGGCCCAAGCACGACGAGCTTTGATGAGGGACATGGTGGATGTGTTAGTTGGGGAGGGGGGATGGAAATGGTTGGGAGGAGCCGGTTTACGGAATTACACCGTGCACGTCATCTTATGGCGTATTACAATATATTATAATATATATATGTATACACATTATGATATCTGGACGCAAGTGCTCGCTTAATCGAAGTACTCCAGCATTATTTTTCTTATTATAATATTATTATTATTATTGTTTTTATTTTAATTACTTTTATTTTTTTGGGGAAGTTTGCCAAAAACAAAAAACCAAAATCCCTCTCTGAGAGAAATGTTTTAATTTTATTTCTTTTTATGAATAATATATAATTATATTTATTTGATTCAGACACAAAATTAGCATAATATACATCTTTATAATATTATTATGTATAGTCGTAATTGGACTACTATACTATAAGTATACTATACATTTTTTATAGTCCGCGGATTTTTTGTTTAATTGAAAACTTTTGTAAGAAGACTGTTGTAATAAAAATGTTTTATATATACAATTCATACTTGTTTATTTTGTCTATTTATTAAGTATAAACTTATCCCCATATATACGTTATACTTTGTATATAATATTATATTCATATAGCACCGGTAAATATAACTATATGTACCATATAACCCCACAATTATATAGTACATAATATACTTATTATATACATATTATTAATTTAAAGAAAAAAAAATATTCAAAGGAAACAAAAACATTAAGTACCTATTCGTCAACAAACGCAATAGTAGAAACAACATACACGAAACTTAAAAACTTAATAAAAATATAGAGAAAAGATTATTTATCATACCTATACAGATATACGCAGAACTTTTGATACCCAGCTTTGTTCCTAATGGTAAACCCTACTTATGCCCTACGTTTAAATGCGTAATATACCTACCATACAAATTATGATTTATATGCAACCGTTCATCCACTGCATTTTCCGCGTACCCCTTCCCCACTTACCTACAGTTGAAATCGATTTCCTCCTCCTCCTCCGCACGTGAAACTGAACTGAACAAAATACATACACACAGACGTATCAAAATGTCAATCAAACTACATATTATAATAATATAATACTCGGAGAACAATGTTGATAAAACATAATAAAATATAGATGTAAGTACCTAGGATTATAATACTATGATATTATATGCATACATAATAATAATATTATATTAAATAAACTGAACACAGACGCATTTCGGAGTGGCCGTTTAAGTGCGAGGTAAGTACATAAAAACTTTTTTCATGTTATGAAAACATATTTATTCGTTACCTCAATTATCACATTACGTACAAAGACAAATTAATTTTAAGAATAATAAATTATAAATATCGGAATGTGTCCATAAACATTTTTATCTTAAAACATACAACTAAACAAATATATCATATTATAGATAGTAGATACAAAGGCAAATACATTTAATACACATTAGTAAAATTTATTTTTCATACTTAAATTATGACCAATGCTTAGACAAAATGTTAGGTCATCTCTACAGGTCTATCAGCCAGGCACCAGTATTAAAAATAATATTGAACTCACACTTTATTATAAAACTAATGCAATTTGTAACCGAAAATTCGAAATTTGTAACCCAACTCTTACACCAGAAATGAATGTTCTTATATTTTGGAATTAGGCTGACGGCCCTTCTCACTACTACCATTCTATAATCATGACTTAAAAATTTCGAAAATTTATTTCTACATCAATAGATTTTTCTTTGTTTTTATAGTTTATATGCAGGACTTTTACCAACTTCTAATAGACAATAAAAAATATCCCGATCACTGTATTTTTCTCAGGTATAAAATAAAACCCTATATTTTTGCACGAGTACCTAACCCCCATTTGAACATATTAATTCACCTGTTCGCTGCCTCACTACGATTATAATATTAATAATTAAATTTTGTTGTCGATTTCTATGAACCTATCTATAGTTTTCTTCAAACCAGTCAATCAAATTTAAAATTGCTTCTAGTACTTTTCATCAAATATAATGTCCAGACAATTGTCAATATAATCAACTTTTATAAATGGTAAAGCTTAAATCGTTTTTACATATTTTAATAATAATTCCGAAAAATTGTTATACTAGTACCTATATACTACATTACTACGATAGTAAATCTGAGTCACACCTTTACGACATTTTTATAGTAGCTATAGTATAATAATACTATACCCTATAACAGTAGTTCCCAATTAGTATGAAGCCTCGGACCCCTAACTAAAACTTAAATTGGTCCAGGGACCCCTTTTTTTTAAATACTTACTTTTAAATTTTAATAAATTGATTATTCACCTTTTTCAAGATAATCGAGGTACAATAGTCCAACAATACCCGAATTTCAAAAGACTACGAATTTAATAATTTCACTAAAATAAAATAAAAATAAAAAATCACAACAGTAATAAACAACCACGGACCACTAATTGGGAACCACTGCCCTATAATTTTTGATATAAAAGTGGGTATCTCAAGGGCATCACACTCCGGTTAGTCCGAGAAGCATTCAGTTGGCCCAATAGTAGGACACTACCCTAAAGAACTGTATCGTATTTTAATGTTAGGGACCTCGTTCTAATATATCTGTTGTCTATTGTTATAATAAATGTAATATGTAGAATAATTGTTGTAGGATTAAGGACTAATTGTTACAATTATAAATTATAATCCATGTGGCTGATGGGAAAGTAATACTAACGCAGTTGGTGGAACTGAGGGGAATGGTAGTCCGATAATACAATACAGGAAAAATAATGGGAAAAGGTATATTATACATTGTGCGATATAGAATGCGACGCTACAACGCTACAACAAAATCAAAAAGAAAATCAATGTTAAATATAATAGAGAACGATTGATCGACCGAAATTTCAATGAGTCATCGGTGTCCTCGTTTCAGAAAGCTCATAAACATATAGACCAAAGCACATATTATTATTATAATACATGCATACGATTCAATCGAAAATACGATATTTCGAAAAGAGGAGTGGAAAACGGGTATAGAAACGGCGTTCAACCATTCATTATTATACCCAACATCCTCCAAAAGTTTCGTTCGAAGACATGATATTCAAGTAGGTATAATATTAGTATAAACTATATTATGTTTACTCAAAAAGCTGCACACTGGGCTTGGTGCTATATTAGCAATGGACCGAATTTTGGCAAAGATTTAAATATTATTAAATAATATATCAAATAGAATAGGGAATGGTGTATGTATATTGAATATGTCAATGGAACAACTTTACCGTTTTTGAGAGTAAGATTTGATATAATTTTTTTTCATATTATTATGTACTTTCGTATTCAGCAGATTCGCGGTTCTTATTATTTTTATATCTTATTTAAATAAACTTGGTATAAACTATAAACACATTAGCTACGACATTTACATTTTTAATTACAAATAAATTAATAACTATGAAATTAGTAAAACAGATACCAATAGTGGAAATAGATCCATAATATAATAATTAAGACATTAATTGAACTGAAACACAATTTAAATATTTTAATGATATTAATGAGGGTATGATAGGTAGTAGTAATGGATAAGATTATAATGAGGAGGTGTTAGACGAAAATAATAAATTAAGGAGATATAATGCCTTTAGCAATAGGTAAGTGCATTTAGATTTTAGATTCACAGTTAAACGGTTATAGTATAGTTTCAAAGGCAACTGAGCTTTTGAATAGTTGAGAGATTTATAGGTTTCTACTTTTCTAGTAACTAGTATCTATACCTAGCCACCTAGGTAATAAAATATATGGCAAAATATAATGTGAAAAGTTGTTTGGAATTTGGGTGACAACAAATCATGTTCAATAACCAATATAATGACTTTAACAGTTTAATATAACCAATGTGTATCTAGCTACACCATATATTATCCAAGTGGTTTGTGAAAATGTTATCAATGTTACTACCATGTATCAATAAAATAAATTAATGAAATATGAGGAAATAAAGAACAGCCGGCGGTCAGCTAATTTAACAATACAAACACAGTTATAAATTATAATATATAAGTATATAACTATATAATATATTACCTATATTACCTATATTGAATTCTATATAATCGGGAAATTGGAATAATACTTTAGACTCAATTATTTTCATCGCTGTTGTTATTAAACGTTATTGTGGTCATGTAATTTTGATGGTTGTTTTCTCAATATGATCTGTGGTCAGAGTTAAGGTGATCATACTTAAGCTAATCATTTTAATAATTAAAATGATTAGTTTAAGATATCTGAAGGGCTGTGAATTTGTCTAACAATGTAATGCTGTAGGTTATTGTAAATTTGTAAGAAATAGCGTGTCTGTATAATACACATTATATTATTTTGCTCAGCCGAAACGATACAGACACAAAGTCAAAAACTCAAAAACATATTTTCTATACGTGTATATATATATATATATAATGCCTTAATAATGTAAGGACAATCGGGCGCCACTTCACAAAAGTTTCTTGTTTCGTAATCGATAAAACGATATATTATATTATTAGGTATATGAGTGAGTGTGCGTGTGTGGGTGTCTAAATTTAAAACAAAAATGGAGGACGAGCAATATGTTTCTCCTTATGGAACTTGAAAGAGTATATTACTATAAAATCCAGTAAACCCATCGATCGTCCGCGTTCCATATAAATTATAATATATGACTAAAGACGTAGCCAAAATGGCTAAGGGGTCTATAGCCCCCCCCCATATAAAATTCCTGACCACACCACTGTATATAGGACCTATTATTAAATTATTGTATATACAACTTGTTTTAACTTCAATTTTAATACGGTCGATCATAAAACCTACGTATATTATAGAAAACCCGTTGATGTCGTCTTCTGAAGTTCTACAGCTAGTTAGTTCGGTTAAGCATTTATGATATAATATTATATATTATAGTGACAGAGTTCATTTAAATGTGTATAGGGACAATATAATAATAATATACACCATGTTACCATACATATCTCGCGTTAGGTATGGGTATCATATTGTGATAACAATAAAAATAACCTAATTCGGCTTTTATAACCACGTTGATGTGTAGGTGTATAAAATAATATGTTGTCAATTTTTTAATTGTAAAAGTGTATTTAAAACCAGTGACATTTTTTTAATTTTTTGTTATCTCGAATAAATTAAACATTTTCAGGGCAAACATAAAACTATATTAATTTATGATAGGATTTCTTATTCATTATTATACATACAGTGAATATACCTGGCTGAGTAATGAACAATATCGACATGGGAATTTGAATTTTTTGTTTGATTACCAAATACCAACCAAAAAACTTCAAGAAACGATACCCGAGTCGAAAGTTGATTGTTTATAAGTTATAACTATTTATTATTCAAGATAGTTATCGTTGAATGGTTTCGACCGTCCTTTTGTAATGCGGTGCGAGATAATTGTTGCTATGTTTTGTTACACGCAGTGCTACTAATACAATTACGGTGGTACCCGAATGCCCAAAATTGATTTGCTCTTTTGTACCGTAACAATTGGATAAAATCACAAAATTCAATTTTATTATTTTGTATTATTAAAATCTACTGTTCTTTAATTGTTTACCAACAATTTGAATTGTATTAGCTTAAAATTTGACCGTCGTAATATTTAGCTTTCAGATATTGTGTAGGTATTTCTATTGACAAAAATAACCAAGTTCAGTAGCTTTATATTTATTGGATTGATGATGGTAAATATTGTAAACCCGTGCAATATTAAAGCATGGGACGTACCTATATTTTGGAAAAAAATGTCTTGACCACCTAAAAAACGATAAGCTTCAAATTTTAAATTTAATACTAATAGAAACTTCGTATAACCAGGTTCTTGAAAAATAACAGTGGGCTCGTATAGACGTCTTTCTACATATACTACCGAATGCAGAGTTGTGCTAGACGAGACTTTTTGAGCTTTATTATAATATACATCATGTACCCACATTTGTATCGTGGCAAGTAATAGATTTATAACAACACTGAAGCAAAACCTTGGTATTTTTAACAAATACGTAGTAGAAATAAAAGTCGTGATATCGTATGACACTTTTAATTTGTTCAATCGCATCGGTCGGGTATCGAAACGCGCCACACTACACAGGCTTCGCTCAATGTTATCAAAACGCATTTGAGTTTTTAGCTGCATAAATAATAATAATATCTTCCACATCGTGGTTAGGTGTGGATTCGGGAGAGCTCAAATAAACTTGTAATTTCGAAAGATGAAAACTGTAGCTTGTATAAGTATAAACATTCGTGGTAATTTTCATTATTCGTTTCGTCTCGCCCTTGCAGAATTAGCAAAATAATAATAATTGAAAGAAAAATATGAATATATTATGTTTAGTACTCTGGTATACGCGACGGGATACATATAACCTCACACGTAGTTTCAACAGTTTGTCGGACAATATTAATTTTTGTCCCGGAGTAAAATATATTATAGGTATATGTATATTGTATAGTAAAGTAATACCTACTTACAGCAAAAAATATATACCTATATTTATTTATTAACATGTATAACTAAATCTAGAAAATTCAATGTACTCATTCATATAATATGAAGCTAATATTTATTATTATTGTAAGCTAACAAACTTAGTTGTTGATGCTGTACCAAGAATATAAAAAAAATGAAGATAAATACCTACTCTTACATATCCATCGTGTCATTCGTATCTTATCTTATCATTAATAATTCTGAATTATTGAAATCGGTATTTTTTCTTGGTGCACATCACAATTAACGATTATAAACGATTCATATTATCAGAATTTGGTTCGTCATCCAAAAGAGTAATGCAATATGCTGCAGTACTGCAGTATTATGCATACAATATAGGTACGTAGAGATTTTCTCTCGGATAAGTCGCCATCGGTAGTTGCAGCGGCTGCGATGTGTGGTAGAACGAGAAAGGATGTAATAATAATAATAGTACGAACAACAACAACAACAAGTACCTTTTACGTCACTCAGTTATAATAGTGTATACTATATAGAAAGTCGACTGCTCGGCGTGGGGTAGAGAAAGCGAGCGCGCTAGCCCGACGATGACTATAATAATGATAATCACTATTTATATACCTTGGTACATAACATACGGACGAGAGATAAACATCACGATGACGGTGACTCGGCGGCGGCGATCAGCTGCAGGCCGCCAAGCTATGTAAGTCTCGTGTGCATCGGATATAGTCGTAACAACTACAGTCAACACAATGAAATAATATTAATAACAGTAAAATAAATACGGGGACACCTACGTGCGGTCGTGCCTTAATCTGGTATATACCACGGTAACCAAGTACGTTTATGAGGTAGATACTTAGATATAGGTGAATCCATGTCAATCTCTAATCACTTTTCCCGGTATTTCGCATGCAAGCATCATTCGCCGTAAGAGAATTTGAATGTATGAGTACCTCCTATTCGACGTTTTCGTTATTATTTAAATTCTAACATTTTAATTCTGACTTGTTAGTCCGCCATTTGTACAGTCTAATACATTATATTTTTGTCGTTGAAATCAATGTTATAGGTATCGACGTTAGATTTTTTAAACTCCAGCCCATATTTTTATGTATGTACATATACAGCTGAAGCTGAACCACAATATTTTTATAACTTCGTTATAAATATGATTTTCGGAATGAGGTTGGAAAAATAAGGGCAATAATAAAATAGACATTAGGAAAAAAGCTATAATATATAGGTAGGTACCTACCTACTTTTCAAATCAACGAGTATAATCCGCCTTTAAAAGAACCTCAGATCTCAGTGTATAGTCATTCCAACTTGGTGGGAGCAATATGTTATATGACTCGTATATAATCACTATAAAATATATAATATGCAGCTTCACCGCACAAGAATATAAAATACGAAATAAATAAATTGCTCACTAGATCGTTTTCGTTCCTATTCTCGTATACAATAATATATCATATTTTCTAATATTTTATATTTACATAACTGCAGCTCACCTACCGTGGGCGAACGTGATGCGAAGTGGCGAGAAGTGGCGAGAAGCTTCCGGAAACGCGAGATATATATCATCTATCGCCACTGAGGCAGTGGCACTCACGTAAGTCCTCGGGGCCGGAACGCCCAAAGCAGAATAGAAATCATGTGTAAATGTATAATAATGATATAATAAATAATTTATATTATTGTATACCGTCATCGAGTTTCCGTCGTCGTCATACCGAGGAGGCGTCTCCGCTCTAAAACCTATTACGATAATAATAGTATTGTGATGGGTACTTATATTTTTCATTTAAACATAATAGTGAAATGAATTATGCGAATTGCGGACTGCCTTTGTGCAGTTTTTCCAGAGACTTGTTTGGAGGCGGGACGTGATGTTAGGACTTGTTTAGACACCGCGCGGCGACGGTGAAGTACGAAAACACTTCCGAAGTGACCTTAAATTCAGTGCACATTCAAAACGAATTGAAGCGATAATAATAATATGACGGTTAAGTGCCGAGGGGATATCGAATTATTAATAACATTTTGCTTGTTAATAACATTTTACCAACGGTATGGTGATAAAAAAAAAAAAATTTGGTATATAGGTATCTACGACGTATTAACATAAACTGAGCTCAGCGATTTCACTGGGACTAATATTAATCTTCGCCATAAAATTATATTTCACAGAAGGTGATACTTTTAAAGTTAAACTCCCGTCATCCAGCAAAGAATTTATGCTTTCGGAAGTATTTGTCATCACATATTATAATTTAAATAGAAGCTAACAACACTATACGTTTTTGATGAAATTATGTACACTTTTCGAGATAAGTACTGAGTGTTAAATGAATCACCCTGTATGTAAAACGAAAAGAAAAATAACCAGGCAAAAATGGTTTACGTGTGGATTACCGATGCACGCCGTGTTTTGACGGGTTGTTCGCAATATCATCAATTATACAATACGAGAGCGGTTCGCGGTAGCGCGCAGGATAGGCAGCGCATGTCGTAAAACGTAAATAAAAATAATAATAAAAACAGGTAAGCGATAAATACCCGATTGCAGTACGTATATTATGCAGTTTATTACTACCGTGGACTGTGGTTCCCATACATAATCATGAACAAAAATATTACTCGAATATTAAATAAAGGGTTTTTTTTCTATTAAATATTTATAATTTATTTAATTACAACTCCAACTTATAGTTTTCTAATCTGAATTAAAATATACTTATAATATTTTTGAATGTATAACGTCATGTCGAGTGTCGACGCATAAAATGAAATATCAAATAGGCATATAGTATTTCTTGTAAGCATATTATTGTAAATTGTAATGCTTGCCCTTAGGTTGTACTTGTACATCATTTAAAGTTTAGTTGAAAATGGTTAAATAGAAATACTCGCGCTTGTCTCGAAATCTGAGGTGCACTATAATCCACTCATCCAAACTGAAAAATTTTCATTAATAAAAAAAAACATTTTGTTCAATATTCGAAATTTACAATTATAACGTCACGGGTATTTACAAATTACAAAAACCTAAGCAATTAAATTATTTGAAAAATGTGACGTCGGTATAAAAATGTTTACAGGTAGAAATAACAGACAAATGACAATACTACAGTATATTAGGTACTTCAAACTATGTGAAAAAAATTTTTTGATCGAGATAATTTAGAGTGCTCTGGTAAAACAATCACTCTATATACATATACATTCTGCAAATATATTAGGATTTATGTGCGTATTATACGGATTGTTATACACACTACACACATATAATAATATACCTACTATACCAAACAACGGATAAACATCTAATTTTTCACTTTCTTCTGTGGTTCTATACAACTCTTATATTTATTATACGTATTTATTGTAAAACGGAATAACTAACATAAAAACTATGGAACATTATTGAACACTTTACCTTATTATTTAAATATACAGGGTGATTCACCAAGCATATACTTAACCTACACCAATAATTAACTCCATTTTAGATTCTGAGTGAAACGATGAATGTATTGATTTTACAATGATGTGTGTTTTTTTATTTTTTTTGTGTCTGTGTACACGATAAGTAGTCGAAATAATTCTTCGATTTTCAACTTCAGTATCTTGTTCGATTGGAAAGTGAATATCGTTGGTGCATTGGGGAGGTCAACATTTAAAATACCCAGTACTTTTCAAAAGCGCCAAGAAAAAAAAAGAAAAATTAAGGAAAAACGGGAATTTTTACGCAAAATCGATTTTTAAGAAAATTGAATTTGGTTTTTGGTGTAACTTTAAAACAAATGACCATAGATACATGAAATTTTCACTGGTTGTTTATATTTGCATTTTCTATACACGATAACATTTTCAAAATATTTTGATTTATTTTGAACTGTTTAGGGACATTTTTATTTTTCATTTTTTTTTAGTTTTTTTTCTAGAAATATCAATAAAATTTTATTTGTTGGTTAAAAAAACTTGAAAATTTAACAAAAGGCTCCTACTATATTGTTTCAAAGGCAGATGTAAAATATTAAAAATCGTTAGTCACAGTTTTTTTTTATAAGCATTTAAAGTTCAAAAATTGACAAAATATGGAAAAATCACGAAAATTAGCAAATTATTTTGAGTTAAGAATTCGTAAAAATTTTTACAAGATAGGTACATACAGTGGATACCAGATGAAACAGTACCTATTATATTATATAAGAAACGTGACATTTAAACACGCAATAGAGTGCCATTATATATATAGATATGTATAAATGTACTTTGTTTCTCCTTGGTCAAGTAATATGATGATCAATTTTCACTATAAAAGAGTTCTTTTATTAATTATTAAGAAACAAATATAAATAATAATAAACATACTATTTATAAAAGAAAATCGATTTTTCATAACTAATAACTTTCTACTTTCGAATAATACAAAATATAATAATAATTAATAACAGTAAAAATACATGTAATATCTACTTAATAGTTAATAGATGGTACCTACCAGTGCCGCAATTAGGATTCTTGGGACCCCGGACACATTCAATGTATGCGGGGCCCTGAAGTCTATGTATAATATAATATTTTTTATATTTTATGTACTTATACAAAAATAAATAATGATGGTGATTTTCTTTTAAAAAAAACAAAATTTTTACAAGCACTTAAAACACCGAAAATCGTTAACTTTACCATAAAAACTAATAATTTCCGGCAGTTAATTTTTGCATCATAGATGTACATTATACATCTTAACTGGTTGCAACACATGGATTACCGAAAAAAAAAATTGAAAAATTTGTCTATACATTTCAACATTTGCGGACCAGTTTCGTATAGTTAAATTTGGCATGCGAATACTATGAATGAAATAGAAAACCAGAATAAGTACATTGCTGATCACAACAATTTCTGTAAAAATACGTACGATTTACCAAAGACCGTTAGGTACTTAGTATAGTATATAAGTTCTATGGATTTATCATAGTAAATAATATATTTTATAATAATATCTATGGCTATCGTCAATTATTGTCGACATTCGTCGGCGACGATTAACAATTCTAATAATTTCAGTGAAAAAAAAATAATAAGCGATTATACGGACAGTTTGTTAGCACAAATTCACACATTTCGTTATGGTCAGATTATTTTCATTAAATATTTCGATACTTTCAAGTTTCAGTTCTGAGCAAGATAATGATGGATGAATATAGCTGTTTTTTTCGGCGACGGCGGCACTCTAGCTAGATTTCACAGGAAGAGCCGATGTTTACGCGTAAGTTTGTTTTCATATTATTGCTATTTTAGTATTTTACATTTACTTTAAGACTTAAATTAAATATTTATTGCCCCGGACAATCTGTGAACTGGGTGACGTAGAAGCATTTATAAGTTTAATCCTAAAAGCGCCATGTATAAAATACGTGAGACCGAACAGTCCAAAGTCCGTCTTCGTTTCACTACTCCAAGTTCAATAAGTGCCTTTTTGCATAGGTATACTATAAGCCGGGTACCACCTTAGGTTTTGCGTGAAGTATTTAAAACAATATAATGTTATCAATCTTTATATTTTATATACATAAATACATTATAAGCCTCTTGTATTTTATTAGCATACTCACAATTTTTTTAGTGTAGTTTATACCCTATACGGCTAGATATTAAATGTTTTGCAATTAGATATTTTACTATAATTATTATTTTCCATTATCATATAATCTAACAATACACTTTAAATTAAATTAGTTGTTATCAAGACAGACAGTCTTAAGACAAACTCTTTTCTGGATGTTATCAAAACGGATTATGCTTAAAAAATTTCACAGTTGTCGTAGCAGTCAGTTGCTAGATCAACCCGTGAGACATTAAATAATTTTTTCGAAAAATATATGTAATATTATGTATGGCTCATACAATTACGAATTTATAGTTAATAGAAATGCGGATGTTTATACTTCATACGTATTTTTTTATTGAAATCTTGTAAATAATTGAATTTAACAATCGGGTACAAATCACTAGTATCAATTTTATTATATTACGGGTAAAATTACCGGAACAAAGTGCAGACTGCAGATTATTAAGCATTAGTACAGCAGTAGGTTATATTCATTTTTGCCCAAAAAATTACATTTAAAAGTGTCATAGTGTATTCGTGTATATAAATTATAATAATATACTCTATTTATAGTATATATTTGTGATGTCTATAAACTTGTGGACTAATTAGTTTGGTTAAATTTAGTATACGATAAATAACTGAAATAGAAAACAAGAATACATTGCAGACCACAAAGATTTCTGTAAAAGAACACACGGTGTATCAATAGACCGTGTATGTGTGTTGAGTGTAGAAGTTCTATGGATTTATCATATTAAATAATATATTTTATATCATCTATGGCAATTGCCAATTGTCGATATTCGTCTGCGACTATTAACAATTCTAATAATTTTAGTGAAAAAAAAAAAATAATAAGCCATCAATATAATATACAGATAGTTCGTTAAGCAGTATATATTATAATGTAAGTTTTAACACGAATTCGCACATTTCGTTATGTTCAGGTAATTTTCATGAAATATTTCCATAGTTTCAAGTTACAGTTCGGAACGAGATGAAGACGGATGAAGATAGCTGTTTTTTCGGTGGCTTCACGTACTGGACGTTTGCATTGTTGATGCACTCTAGCTAGGTTTCACCGGAAGAGTCGATGTTTCAGCGTAAGTTTGTTTTCATATTATTTTGGGATTTACGTTTACTTTTTAGGCATTTTAATAATTAAAAACATAATATAACGCAATGTTGTAGTAGAAGCTGGAAACTGTAGTGCCTATATTCTAATTTTTGAATTTTTTAAATTTTAATGTAACATTTATTATGCCTACACAAAACACTATTCTACATAAATTGAATTAAAAATAAACAATATGATCATTGATTACATACGGAGTACCTATAATATTATATTATGCATGGAAAACGAAGGTCGAATTTGACTACCTACTTATCGTGTACACATCAAACACAACAAGGAAATAATAAAAAAAAATTAAAAATTAAACACACATCATAGTAAAATCAAAATATTCATCGTTCCACTCAGAATCTAAAATACAAATTATAGGTCCCTGATACAATTAAAATTTTCATAATATTGAATAATAATTAATAATTTTGTGATCAGCAGTATTCGTAGAAAATGTTAGATTTAAAATTTTAGAATCTAGTTGGTATTATAGCCGATACTGTAAATTTTATGAATTTACTGAGTATACCTAAAATCCAGTAATCACATTTTTATTTAATGATTTATAAAATACAATACGCTTTTATAAAAATATGCTTGTACTTCTGCAGATATCTATTCACCATATTAATAAATAATTAAATTAATAAACGAAAATAAAAATTCAAATAATATATCATATTTGATACCTATTATTATTATAATTCAAATTCAATATTATAAACTATTTTGATTTTTGTCATACAAAATTTCAACGAACAAATATTGTTCCTTAAAGGTCCCCACACACTGCAGCGGTGGCGGTGAATTGCTGTAGGACACATTTCACCGCTCACCGCGGCGGTGAAGCCAAGACAATAGAATTTAACGTGACCGCCACCGCCACCGCTGCAGTGTGGACCTTTACATGGAACTCTTTGATATAAAAAGTTGCATTATATGATATCCGTGGACTCATCATATTGACGTACCTAGTATAATATCTATCATTATTCATTTATATTCCATGGCAAATCTTATAGTCGTTGCAGACGACACCGTCGATTAAAAATTCTAAAATGTCAATAAGCAAAACAGGTATGAGTAAAAAACTTACTGCGTCCCATATAATTTTATTTTTCATAAATCACAATATTTTAAGTTCTGTATTCTCTGAAGCGTTTCGTCATCATCGTCACAGTTCTCACACTTTACGGATTCCGCCGAAAGAGTCGATAATTAAACTATTAAAGTAAGTTTTTTTTCATATTCTTTTGGGGCTTAATTTTACTTTCATTTTTTCTAAAATATATAGTAAACAATAAATCATATTTCGCTATAAAAAAATAATGAAACATAAAGTATTTTAAATTTGAGTGGAATAATTTTTTATGATCATAACCACATTGACTACAGATTATTAAGCATCAGTACAGCAGTAGTTTATAGTAATTTTTGCTCAAAAAATTACATTTAAAAGTGTCATCGTGTATTCGTGTAGGTATATAAATTATAATAATATACTCTGAGGGCCGTTCTTACAATGTCCGGTAAAGTGTCGGTTAACGCTAACCGACTAATAACAGATTTTATTACCTGCAGGATTATACGGGTTATGTGTAGGTTAAATTTAACCGGACATTGTAAGAACTACCTTAAAAATTTTATAAATCCACGAACACCTACTATTTTTAAATTACAACAAAATAACTAAAATCGTTATTCTTTATTTTAATAAGTAATTTCGTCCAAATTTGAACTTATAATGTCTGTGAAAATTAACTGTGTTTTTAATAAATTATTTAGTTTTTGAAGTTAAACTTCTTATGTGAGGGGTATTGAAAAAAAAGAGAGTGACGCTCGGGCGTCACGGACGCTCGCGCGTCACGAAAACGGTACGATGTTTTGTTTATAAAGTTTTTGATATTTTCCGTTTCAATATTTTGTAATCTTTTTGGAAACATATCATATGATATTATAAACAAACCAGTATAAACGTATAAACCATGATAAAATAACATGGTATGATGGCAACGAACTGAATATCGTCGGAGTTTGCGCATTTCATTGTATCCAGTTCTCCTCATAATGCACTATGTATATATATTGATCATGAAAACCAATGAAAAGCGGCGAACTGGATACAGCTCTGTATGATGGTCGGCGGGGTAAGGGGTATGCGTATCATAAAGTTGCCAGCATACCATGTTATTTTATCATGGTATAAACAATATTCCGTAGTCAAGTTGATAAAAGCGAAAACGCATATATAATAAATATTCCAGAGTGCGCGATAATATAATATAATATAATATAATATACTATTTTTAGGTGAGTCAAATTATGTATATTCAAAATATAACTCGATGAATTTCATCATATTATATGACTATACTATAAGTATTTAATAAATAATAATAATAATAATAATAAATATTTAATTAATACTTGATTTCATCTACATATTTACCATTACCAACGTACCAATATGTTTCCTTTATACTTGGATAGAAAATGGTACAAGTACAATTATTTATATTATATATAAGTAACCTACATGTATACTTTGTAGAAGGTACCTACTTGATATATCATTATTAATACCATAAATATATATATACCATTAATTAACATAAGATTATTATTATTATTATTATTACAAAACCTCATATCAGTTGTATGACTGAAAGAAGTTTCACTTCATCCCCGCGTACTTCTTACACGCTCGACTTTTTTTTTTGTTAGAGTATGAACACTCACTATGAACTATTTTTGAGAATTCTTGTTTTACATTTTCAATCGTTACCAATAAAAGTTGAACATTTTATAAATTTTACTACTAAATAGTAATTTGTAAATTATCAATTTGATAAATTTTGTTAAAAATTGAACTTTAATTTCTTAAAAAAATGGATCTTATATGGATCTTTATTGTTTCTCAATTGCTATTATAACTACTCATGAATAAACTCTTATTACATTTTCATATTATAGATTAGATAAACAAATAAGAAATTTTTGTATGAATATCTGACTACAAAATATTTTGAAAATTGTCAAGATTATGATGAATTTTGTAGAAATTTGAATTTTAAATGCCCGTAAATAAAAACGTGCCTATATATTTCTAATATTTTTTAATTGCTATTATATTAACTTACGATTAACTTTGTATTATTTTTAAGGTTTTTGACCCAACGAATAAAATTCATAGAATACAGAACTAAAAACATTTCATAATTCAAATGTCTATAAATCACTGAAAACGAGTCGAAATATTTTGAACATTATATAATATATATTATGATAGTTTAAACATTTGATGGACATTTTAAATACCGACAGTTAATAGTTGTTGAATAACAACAAAATAAGAAAATCGTTATACGAGAATCATATACAAATCATTGTAAAATCAAAATATTCATTTCTCCAGTAGTCCACTCTAAAATACAAGCTAACACACAAACCCGGATTAAGGGGGGGGGGCAAGGGTGGCACGATAACGGGGCTCATTGATTTTGGGGGCCCATCTTTATCCCCAAAATATATTTTATTAACGCTTCCAATACATTTAAAAATATATATATATATTGAAGTAGGTATAGGTATAGGTAGTAGATAAATTATTATTACTTAATAAATAATCATTATAAAATAAAATTGTTCTCAATTTTATATCATGAAAAATTACTATAAATAATGAACTGTGTTGGTAAACACAATTTTCATTATGTTTTTTTTTCTGAGTATTTTTGATTACTGATTTAACTATTAACTACCTGAAGTTATAAGAAAATATTTAGCTCTTGTAAATTAGGTATTTCAGTTAAAAGTATTAACGCATATTATACTAAACTTTCGAGGACCATAGTTAATAAGTAATATATTACATATTTCCATATAATATATATATATATATATATATATATATAATGTATTTTTATTTTTATTAAATTGTTGTAAAAAAAGGCTAAAAGGCTGAAATCTAAATTATAATTTGTTTATTTTATTATAATGGTTGACTTTTTATTAGGAATAAATGGAAGTGTTAATTTTAAAATAAAAGTGTTCTCTAAATTAGTGGAAGCATAAATGCAATAAGGGGAAATATACATTTGGGTTATCAATTATCACTTTTAAATGGCTTGAAACCGATTGAAAAAAATTTCTGTTTTGGTTTCGATTTATACACTGGTTTCTAATTTTTTTCTGTTTTGGTTTTGGGTTTAATACCGATTTCCAATTTTTTTACGATTTTGTTTTTGATTTTGTCACCGGTTTCGGTTTTTAAACGGTTTATACCGGTTTCTAAAATCGGTTTCAATACCTGGACTATTTACGTTCATTCTTAGTCTATTAATTTTTTTTGAATCGCTGGATCGAGAGTCCGATCGCTCGTGTAAAGTAAACTTTCAAAAATGTCAAGATACAAAGATTTTCAAAAAAAAAATACCGTTTTTTAAATTATATTTTCGGTTTTTAATTATTATACAGGTATGCAATTTTTGTCGAGTCGGTATTGAATTTAATACCGGTTAAAGTACATTTTAAATTAAAGGTGGCTTAAAAGTTTTTTGTGATAATGAATAAAAGGAAACTGAGAAAAAAAGGGGCGCCAAAATCGTAAATACGCCACTGGTACTATGACGTAAGATTCACTCTGTATATTTTTTGCATAGTAAAAAATTATACAATAATATAAAGTCGTTAATATGTAATAATACAATTATTTTGAAGTTAAAGTTGAAAGGGGGCCCACTAAGTGTATGGTGTCTCGGGGCCCAATTGATCCTTAATCTGGGCTTGCTAACACATAATAGTTAGGTAGGTGTAATACAAATTAAACATTATATACATATAAAATATAATATCCGTGACGCTTAGGTCATAAGAATATTGTTGAACATTTTACTGCAAGCTGCGTGTTATTTCAGAAATGGTATTTAATTCGTCAGTGAAGATTTGTTAGCTGGGAATAAAATATATCATAAGCAGACTGAAATGAGAAGACTTTGCAGTGTTTCGAAGACCAAGTTTTATAGCAGATTTTGATTCACCACGGACGCGGGGTATGTATTTTCTTATTTTTCAATATGTTTCTTTTTATTTTTGTTAATTGATCAAGGGATATATTATTGCCTACAACTTTTCAATTATTTGTATTGTAACTATACTGGTATAACATTATTCTCGCTATCAATAAAGTCGTGATAAAAATTAGGAAATTGGTCAGGTATGCTATTATTGATATGTAGGTACTTCTTTTGAGTAGATAATTCGTTCAATGATATTTAAATATTTTCACCGATAATCAAGTACGATGACTTGTAGGTAACTAGAGACTGAGTGAATAGGAATTAGGAAGTGTATGATGTGGCGAAGATAAGGAAAGAGGTCAACAGGAAAGGGAAATGCGAAAAGGAAATGTAATTTTAGGTTAGGTTAGCGAAGTGTGTGTAGCAGATATGAGAATATTAAGTTAGGTGTTGGGTACAAAGGAAGATAGAATAGGAAATTTATTAATTAAAGGTTGTGTAGTGTTGTGTTGTGGCATATATTGTAGTGAAAACAAGAGAGAACAGGTTTAGGTGGCTCCGTGACTGTATGATAAAATATAGTGAGAGTGGCTATAGAAGTTAGAGTCTGAAGAAAAGATGGATAGACAGAATACCGATCGTATGGAGGTGTGGGATGAGAGTGGTTGAACCTGAACAGTTGTGAGAGAAGGGGGAAGAAAAAGGGTGAAGGTAGAATAGTTATGTTAACAATGCCGAATACGTAGTAAAGGATCTTGAATTGCAAAGGTCACTTGACTAGTTGACTCTTTGGCTGAAACTACCGTTATCAGTTGATATAGGTTTACAACCTTGACTTATGGGATAGAATAAAAAAGATCGGTTACCGGTTGGGATGTCAGCGCCACAGATATATACAACAACTAGATAGCCGTCTCCTTTTTGTCATCGAAGTCGACCCCCCATTTACAAAGCAGGCAATGTTTACAAAATAATATTATTATAGTATATATGTATATAAATAAATGTAAACATTGCCTGCTTTATAAATGGCGGCCGATTTCAACATTGGTCACAACCAGTGTCGGCCTGGCATATAAAAGGCCTCGGCCGCAATTTTTCTCAGGGGCCTCAATTTTTTTTCTTCATTTACTATATATGAACAACTTCGTTCCTAGAGTTATTGTATATCCCCCCCCCCCGCTCAACCAGCCAAAATGTTAATGAATTATTTTTTGTAAACTAACTTATGATATATTATGTCAGAATTCAGTTTTTTTCTTATGAATAAACATAAAAAATGACTATAGTTGTATGATTAAAGTGAAACCTGTATAGGGAACAGCACCGTTTGATGCTGACCGCTGACTTTTATCTCCCTCCCCCCACTTACCAAATAGTCGCTTGATTAAAATTTTTCTACTTTTACATTTCTCTACTAAAACCAAGTATTAACTTCTGACGTGCTTAATGATACACATGATTTTAATAAGTTACTAAACAAAATGTAATTCAAATTACGAAAAAGATATCATCCAAAATATAATAAAGAAGACAAACAATGAACAAAAGTTGACACAACATTATTTTTAAAGAAAGTAATAGCTAAATATAAAAAACTTAAATACTAAATGAGCAATTCATGTAACATTTTAGATGACTTAGCTATAATATCAATAATTTGCGTTTTCTGAATCTTGATATCTTTTTCAATTGCCATAAGCATTAAAATTTAAAGGCGATAAATGTTGTTGACTTATTGTTGATCTGATTTTAGACTTCGCTTATACATAATATTAATTATTGATATCAAAATGAATAAAAAGAAAAATAATTTGATATTTCACTATTAATGAAAATCTGAAAATAACTCGTCACTATAGTCACTTGTCTATACGATATAGTACAATAGATATTTTTTAATTATTGTTAATTGTTCAGTTACCTAAATAAAATGTGAGATGTAGTTATAAAACTATAGTCTATAAATCAAATTATTGATTAAAAGATAAAAGTTAGGTATATACTACCTATATGAAATAATATTTTTGTATGCAGATTGTTAACGATTGTAAGCCATTAAATATAATCCTAATGAAAACAAATAACAGATAAATCGGAGATTGGTATTTTGTACTAAAAATAGAAAAACAATAAACATACGTATTAAATCCATAGATATATATTATTAAACTAGATAGCCGACTCTGTATAGACTGTGCATACAAATAGGACGCCTGGTCGCCATATGCAGTTTGGGCACTGTTTACAAAATATAGATGTTATCAATCCTCGTGATATCAATTAATTAAAATTAAAATTGCTTTTTGCTTAACGATAAACTTTCTTAACTCGTCAGATGTGACACAAAAAACAAGTCTTTTTAAAAAAAAATTTGAAAATTTGAAATTCTTGAGGTGCGTGGTAAAGTGCATTTTAGCCAATATCTACAATCAAAATATCAAAAAAAAAAATTAATTTTTTTTAGCAAATTATTTAATATATTTTTTTTTTATTTTATTATGTATATACTGTGTTCATAAAAATAAATTACTTAACATTTTATTGTATATTATTTGACTATTTTACTAATGTGTTTGACCGTTGGATATTTTGGTTTAGATATTTTGTCCTAGATTCATTTTTGTAAATAGGTTTCCACTGAAAAATGCTGAAAGAAAACAGCAATGGGATAATGCAGTTGGCCGAAAAGGGTTTATCCCAACCAAACATAGTAAAGTATGTAGTGATCATTTCCATCAAAATGATTTTGAAAAAAAATGTGGTGGTAGTTATTTGCTATAACTCAAGGCAACGGCTGTCCCTTCAATTTTTCCTAACTACTCAGACATTATATCAAAAGCTAAAAAACAGTGTCTTGAGCTTGAGCAATTTCAAGTAGTTGGACCCAGCTCTTATATTCCTTGTACTGAAATTAATGAACCAAAATGTAAAATATAATATTTAAATTGTTTTTTTTTACAATTATGTTGTTATTATGTTAACATTTAATAACAGAATCTTTTGTTATTAGACTTTATTAATTCAAGGAATTTTACCTGATATCTTTGTATATGCAGCACTAAACAAATGTTACTTGCAATGTACATTATACTAAGTGTGCATATTCAGATTTGAAAATGAAAATTCTAGTTGCTACCTACTGCCTAGCAAATGTTCAGTTTTCTGGTAGTGCAAGTACTACATTTTCACAGGCCAATATACATTATACACTACTGCCTACTGGAAGTGAGCACTCAGTAGTAGTTCTGGTCACTTGAGTGTTATTCAATAATAAATATTAATTATTAATAAGCAATGCTAAAAACATGACATGGCTAAAAAGAAATATGTTTGAACTTTGAATTTCTATTTTTTTGATCAGTTACTTATCACAGTAATTGATAATGATAACAAAATATAAACATTGCCGTATCTGCATATGGCGGCCAGACTTCAATAATTGAAACAAGTCGGCTATCTAGTTTAATAATATATATCTATGATTAAATCATACGTTATACGAACATAATACATATCAATTATCAGTATATTATCACGGTTACCTATAAAAAACATGATGACCGTGTTCGTAGTAGGTATACAATAAATACAAAATTCATATTATAATAATATATGAACAACACGGTCAACACTCAACACTGTACACGTACCTAGTTTAGTTCTTACTTCTTCATTTCGATATAGCGCTTATGATAATAATTGATTAGACAATTTATCAAACCTATTGTACAACCGTACGAGGGCCCCACACATAGACGTTATTGACTTATTGTATTTGTACTCGTTACGATTTTCCCGACAATTGTATTGTACCTGTGGGCTGTAGCAAACCCTGTTGTACAAAAAATCTTATGTGCGTTCAAATCATCTCGTTTATCATTACATTTGTACTACACCTTATACGAGTAAACAGCACACCGCACCAATGACAAAATATAGATTCTATTATATCGTACTAGATAGTAGATACGTGTTTGTAGTGATTGTACACTACACTCAAATTCTATAACTTATACACAGGGCCGGATTTAGGATGGTGGGGACCCTAGAGCCCATCATATGGCCATATAAGGTTGACATATAACTTCCTGCATAAAGGAGCAAAGGGCAAAAGGAGCAGTTGCTCCAAGCGGCAGGGACGGCCAAATAATTAAGAGTGGCAAAAAAATGTCGTTTGTAATATAATAGCCGCCGGGGTACCGAACTGCCAGAATTATACGCGGTGTTTCCGAATTGCGGACAAAGTGACAAAAACCATGTGAGTTGCGGACGAAATCTAAAAAGGTAACATATGAATTGCGGACACAAATATAAGATACTAATTTTATTGCGGATAATGTTCCAATATTTACGTGGTGAAATCAGTAGAATATCAGATGAAAAATATTAAAAATCGTTAGTTACAGTTTTTTTTATAAGCATTTAAAGTTCAAAAATTGACAAAATATGGAAAAATCACGAAAATTAGCAAATTATTTTGAGTTAAGAATTCGTAAAAATTTTTCTTTTTATAACTAAGATTTGAAAATGTAATACAAGATTACTCATAAGTTTGTCTACCTTTATCAATAAAAAAATCTCTACCGGACAGTCAAATTAAATTTTTATGAGCGTTTGAAATTCAAATTTTTACAACATTGGATGTTCAGTCGATTTCTCATGTAGCGATTTCCTTATTTTGTTGTTATTCATAAACGAATAACTATAGATACATGAAAATTTCACTGAAGTTTTATATTAGCATTTCCTATACACCATACGATTTCGAAAATATTTTGACTCTTTTGAGCTGTTTACGGACATTTACAGCTTTCAATTTTTTTTTAGTTTTTTTTTTCTATGAATATCAATAAAGTTTTATCTGTTGTGCCAAAAAGTGTAAAAATGTAATACAAGGCTCCTGATATATTGTTACAATATTAGTTGAAAAATATTAAAAATACATAGGCACAATTTTTTTTTTATAAGCATTTAAACATCGAATTTTGACAGAATTTTTCAAAATCTCGAAAATTATTAATCATCGTAATTAATAAATTATAAAATGTTCAGTTTTTATAGCTAAGGATTGTAAATTAAAAACAAGATTCCACATAAGTAGTTAATTCTCTTAAAGAAAAATCTAAAAAATATACAATCACAGTTTATTTTTATAGTCATTTTATGTTAAAATTTTAACGAAATTACATATTAAAAAACCTAGTTATTTTGTTGTGATTATATAATTTTATTCGTGGGTACCTACTTGAAACTTCTAAAGTGTACTATTATATATCTATGATAGTATCAGGGTTTGTTATTGATGTTTATGTATAACGTGTTATAAGTACCTAATGGATATTGTGATAATGTGATATGATTAATTTGGAATTTATTATAGGTCAATTTTTTTTAATACCATAGATATGTATATAATTTGTCTTAAACCTAGACTGACATACCGTCTTCGCTCAGAATCGTTTTTCTTATACAATGATATTGTATCATTGAATTCAAATTTAATAGCATCCATTATACAGTGACCCACTTGTAACCTACTGTACAGCAGAGCGACATCCACTTACCCACCTTTTTTTCTTTAGTACCTAATGAAATTATTGGATGCGTTTTTGGAAATTATAAATATGTGCAAAGAAGAATTTTTTTGTACTACTTTAATAGTAGCTATCCCCCCTTCCCTTTTTAATTTATGATTATCTGCGATGTAATGTTTGTCATGTGATAATTTTTTCGTATCAGAATTCTGAATCAAAATTCTTACGAGTAGTTTTGAGTTATTTAATTTTGTATACTTAAGATAATAGGTCTCTATGATAATGGGTTTGTAAGATATGAGTGCTATGGTGATTTAAAAATGTTGGTAATTAATATTAATCGATCAACATTAATCATTTGTAAAAATGGTTATAGTATAATAAATACTATATCCAATATTACATCTGTTTTATATTTTTAGAATAAACATATTAGTTCCTCGTTCGGTTTTTAGATTAGGTAGGTATATAAAGCAAATGTCAAACAACTACTAAAAACTAAATAATTTACTGTTAAAAAAGATAAGTTCTCATCATTTGAAAAACAGAAGTTTGTATCGTATAATGAGTCTTTGAATGTAATTAAAAAATTAAAAATCAGATTTTGAATTATTTCATTATTAAAGGAAACAATGGAGGAGTGCTCATGCTTATTGAATCACCCTGTATGGTGTATTGACGTCCATTTTCAAATCTTCTCGTTTAAATATTAAACATAATATTATATTATTATAGATATGTACCTACTGCAGTGTATTTGCATTTTGCTCATGTGAATAATATATACTTTTACTCGAACTAATAGAATATTTTCATTTTTAACGGGAAACTACATGTTTGCAGTAGCCTATATAGTGGGTGTAATAATAATATATATGGTAATACTACTGATTTGTAGTGAAATATATATTAAAATAATCATTCAATAGGCATAATACGCGTAATGTTCGACTTTATATAAATTATTTATTCGTATTACATTTACTTATAGTATCTGTATGTATGTAAAGTAGGTATAATAGTTATTATATTAATATAATGCACTCGAGTGGTTGCATCGTTGAGGACGCAACGGTTTCCCCCCGTTTATGACTCCGAAGTAAAAGTGTACCTGTATACAAGTAAAAATAGTAAAATATTCCAGCAATGTTCTGACTTCTGAAAATGTTAATTATAATAATATTATATACCTTCATCTAAACCTAATATAAATTCATATATAGGTATATATAAGTTCATATTGACCGGTATTTATAAAAGTATGGTTGATTTATTGATTGTAATGATATTAGAGAGAATTTAGCCCATATGAACATAGTATGCAATACGATTCGCAAGTGTACGGTATACGAAGGACCAATTCGTCGTCCCTAGAACGTATAGACACAGTTGACGATGCGTGGCAATCGTGGCATATTATATCGTACACTCTAACTGAAAGGGCTGGGTTTGACAACAATTCATCATCGTTTGAAATCGACATTCATTACAGAAATGAGTTTTGTATGTTAGGTATATTATTGTATAAAGTGTAAAATATGTAAATGTATTTTATAATAGTTTGCAGTTGAGTTCAGTTTTTACAGAAATTACCCTCGAAAGCGTAAGTCACACCCCTGAAGCAGCGTCCGAACCAAAATCATTTACCAATAGAATATGTATCTGGCAATGTCGCGAACATTCGATTCCGTTACCTATCGGTGATGAGGGTAAATCAGCAACATTGTCGGACGAATGTATCATTGGACTAGACGAGGCGACCCAAAGGTAGGTCGTATACGAACCAAAATAATATATATCCTGCAGTCACACTCAAACTGCGGCTATCCGACCATTTTTATGTGAAATTGGCACAATAACAAAAAACACACTAATTAAAAATTATATTTAATTATAAATACTATGGTATAATACTATTATAGGTATATACTATAGACAATAAATCAAAAAATTGTAAATAATTATTAATTTATTTTAATTGTTCTGAATACACCCCTACGACCCTATACATAACCACCCTTGTATTGTGGCCCATCCAAGGTAATGAACATTAATGAACATTTGTCTATATAACCCAATTAAACAGAAGGTTGCGTGAAGGACTCTTATGAAGTATAATTTTGTCGCAACATTTTCATATTCGTCAGTTTTATTGTTCTCTTATTAAGAAGCATGGTGAGAAGGGTGGTTAGGTTTGACTTGATTTGTTTTTACAAAAACTAACAAAAAGGGATCCAACGGTTTAATGTGTTATATTATATATTTTTTATAATATATAGATATTGATATTAATATCATATTGATATATGATGAAGTCTGAGGCTTCGGTATATCAATTTAAGTCCCAAACCTTGCACCTCTACGGCAGTTGCGGAACTGATAATATAAAGCCTTATAATATAAAATCAATAACAATCATTTCTATTGTAATCGAAAAAAAAGCTTCACGGTGAAATACCTTATACCTATATGTATATCGCTAATTCGCTATACGATGTTTTCGGTGAATTTATAAAGTTTTCCCAAGCGTAAAGTATGGTTTCGATAGGGTTAAAAAATAAAACAGTCAGCAGGTACCTGTTCGTGAGAGACCGCAATTATATAAAACACGCAAGAATATTCGACCCGCTGTACGAAAACTTGTATAATAGTGAGTAAATTGAAGCACAGTTTAGTCTTGAACCAGTGGCGTAGCCAGGGGGCCAGAGAGGGGCCCCCTGCCCTTCCTCCATCGGTTGTATTTTTTTTATTATTGATTTTATATCAGTAAATCCATAGACTATAAATAAAAAGTATATAAGTATATAGTATATAATATATATATAGTATGCTACCTATAGTGTAACGTCTCCTCTCCACCTGTCGCTTCGTATGCTGCTTGGGTGTCATTCTGTTTATATTTACGAGGTCTCGGGGACTAGACCTCGGAGTGTGATATTATTACTAGGGATCAGGGTTACCTTATGTGAAGCAAAGTACTCAACGTGTATATAATTGTATATATATAAAATGTACCTGTTATTATTAATCCTACAACATATTTTTACAATCGTAAATTATAAACAAGGGCCGTGGTGTGTCGTGACTCGTGGGTGATGATATCCAATGTCGGTTGAACCGGTCGTCCGCGGGTCCTCTTCATGTCACCCACCCATTGACTGCTACTGTTGACCATCCACTATCAACTATCAACTCTAAACTATCAGGTTACCCGGTAACCATTCATACCGATTTGCGACAGTGCAAGACGTTCAAGTTGGAGATATTTAAATTTTAAACTACACTGTTGTACAATGTTCACTTGCGATAATACTGACTGCTTTTATTAAAAAATCTCCTAGAAGGATGAAAGTTTTAGATTCGACATAATAATACCTAATATTGAAAATATTTACCTTATATTTATGAAGTTGTCGTCAATACATTTTTATAAATAAAAAGTTGTTAAATATTTTATTCATTTCATGTAGGATGTGTTTGGTATTATATATGTATATTATACTAAATTTATATATTTGTAAAACATATAAGAAATTGCACAAGCGTATTCTACCCTATAGGTAGATATGGTCGTGTGGATAATTAAATTGGTAGTAAAATTACCTAGATACGCTGAATTATGTAACATAATATTGGTTATTAATGTGTAGGTTTTTGCGCCGCGTTATATTCCGACAGGCAACAATTATCGCCAATCGGATTTCTAATCGGAGAGAGAAATTCAAATAAATAATTCCTATTCCTGCACTTCACAGTGTACATAAATATATAATATACAATATATTAGGTACCATAATAATACTATACAACTCACACAATAATATTATTATATAGGTACCTCTATTTAACAATTAATAGTAAATTTATATCCGTATAATACATTAATACTCGACAGCCCGCAAATATCATATTATAGGACGCACGTACTATATTATACGTGCTTTATATTAGACACATAATATACTATACTGATGGATATTTTTACGTCCACCCGAGTATCAACACTCTCGACTCTCATTCTCATATCTTTATTTCCGATAGCCAAAGACAGCAATTTATTATTACATTATTGTCGTCGTCACAACTACTCACCAGAAAGACGCGTATTATATGACGGCGTATAATAGATAGGCACATAAAGACACGTAATAATATTTTGTTGGTATTTCGTGTAAGTTCTAGGTATAGGTAAAACGCGGTAGTCAAGTATGCCCATTTATGGTCGGTTGGTAAATTCGAATATAAACGAATTGATTCCCATCATAGTTAAGAAGTTTCTAGACGTTCGTCCAAAGTATTGAATACTTTCGTGCAAGGACTTTTAGACACTAACCGATAATCAAACGTTCCACTTATCGGTGATACCGCCACTATGCCGTCGTAGTACGGTATTGATCTTAATAGAATTAATATATTTTATTTGAAGATCGTGTTGGATACGGAGGGGCTTAGAATTATATTATTTTATAGTGAACAGTTTTATAATTGAACGACATAATTTTCCACGTTTTGGAATAAATACTCAAAATCGAATCTGGTCTGTTAAAGCGCTCAGTAGTTTTCTTTGGATGTTCTTTTTTGTGTCATTGCTTTCATTAAATATAACTGTATAGAACAATAAAAAAAATATTAGACCAACATCGATTGATGCAATAAAACTTACTATGACCGGAAAACCGTATATTGATCTATTTATATCGTTTAAGCATTCTATAACTTCCAAATACAAGTCTCTGAAGATGAAGGCACTAATTGTTGATATAATTGTATGGGTTTGTTGATTTATTATGTACACCATTCATTTTATGTATAATATATAAGTATATGTATTCACAAATTATTGTAATCTACCCTGCGACCTAAAACAATATTTAAAAGATAGAAACGAATTTAATTGTGCTTATTTAAAAGTATAATTAATTATATATTATTATACAATAATTTCAACTCTCAAATTGTCTAAAAATAATAATATTTTAACATATATTTGAAAAACAAGAAGACACAGATATCGAGAAATGAAGAACCAATAATTTACTCATTATCATTTATAAGATTCAACAGTACTTAAATATTTTTAGTTGTTGATATTACCTTTGTCATATTTATGTATGAGGATCTATTTAAAATAAAGTAGTTCCAAAACATATTAAATGTTATAAAATGGACAAGAACTCCAAAAATTGAAAGCCAATTAAATTTTATTTTCATCGGCTTGGCCACATTCAGATGTATTAATTTGTCGTGAATTCCTTCAAGTTTAGTCAATACCACTGAGAGTTTATTATCGAAAAGTAGGCGCCACACATTGGAAAAGACTGGCCCAATTAACATCGACTCATAGCAACTTATCATTACTAACGACGTAACGTCAAACATGTCTGGATCAATAATTTTGCCCTGTAAAATATATTTATTTTTTAACATGACACATATTTATTATATTTAGTAAATAAGTACCTACTTAGTACTTAGTACATAAACATAATATTATATAATATGTAACATATTATTTAAACAGATATTAATTATTGAACATTTAATGAATCAACATAATATTAAGCTAAATGGTAGGTAGGTACTTTCGTCTTTCATGCTATTATTTTATCTCTAACTAGCAGACATCCCATTTATTTATTGGAACATTTTTATTATATTATTGATTCATAAAAATAATCTACTTAAATAAAACTATGATAATGAATGATGCATCAATACAAAAATTGTGTGTGGACAAAGGAAATATTGTACCTTGATTATCACTATTATTATTATAACTATTATAATAATTATAAGCACGTACGCGTATTACATATAGACATAGAATATACTAAAGTCATTGAAATTTGTACCTACTACCACCACCCGAGTCTCAACACTCACGAGTCTCGACTCTCATTCTCGTAACCTTTATTTCTGCCAGCCAAAGGCTGCAATTAATTGTTAGATTATTGTCGTCACAACTCCTCACTATAGACAGATGCGTGTTGTTATGACGGTGTATAATAGAGGCACCCAGGCACATATGCATTGGGGGTCAATCACCGATGACTACAATATAAAGACCGCTATGAATCCCCCTCGAATTTTGTTTTGTGTACGTACCTACCTGTAGGAACCCAACGATAGGTACAGGCGGAGTGTATGGTGTATTACTTTGGTACCTATACACGTAATAATATTGTTAGACGTACGTGTAAGTGTTACTGTGCTAGCAAACGTGGTATAGTCGAGTACAGCCATTTATGGTCGGTTGTAAATTTGGATATACGCGAATTGATTCTCATCATGTCGAAAACAATGTACATCCAAATTTATTATTGCTTATCCCGCTTAGATTTTACAAATAAATTTCAAATTTCAAACAGTTGTAAGTTAAATTTTTTTTTTTAAAGTTGAAATATAACGTTATTATTCGGTTATGGTTCATGTTATTGTTCTTTTGTGTTATGAAATAATAAAGTAAAATATGTTAAATGTCAAACAGTGTTTTAACTTTAATGTTCAAAATACAACAGTTATCTTATAATGTATACCGTAATTGATAGGTATATAAATAATATAAATAATAAATACATTTTATAATAGAAATGTATGAAAATATGTTTAACCACCCCAACTAAATATATACACTGCTTAGGTTAACCTAACCGTTCTGTAAATGATACGCGAGACACAAGTTCATTTTGAGCATCACAATGGAAACCGGTATTGAAAGTAATTATGGTACAAGAACAGTTGATTTTAATTTTTGGATTGAATTGTGAAATAATGGACTTAGGTTAGGTATACGTCGCGGAGGTGCACAGCTAAAAACTGAAAGGAAAAATGTTGCTATTATTTTTTAATAAACTTACAGTTCCCATTGTCTTGTAAGACGTAAGTACCTACACTGCTACACTCCCTAGCCAATTACTCGGCTAATCGTAGCCTATAGGTATAAATATAACAAAATTGGCAATAAAATTACCTACGCTGTATTATGTACCACGGTATTGGTTATTCAAGTGTAGGTTTTCACGCCGCGTTATATTCCAACAAGCAACAATTATCACAAATCGGATTTCTAATCGGAGAGAGAAATTCAAATAAATAATTCCTATTCCTGTACGTTGTATATAATACAGTAGCCAGTATAGGTGCCATATAATAATACTATATACAACTCACACAATAATATTATACACATCTATTTAACAATTAATAGTAAATGTATATATACCCCGTATACCCCGACGGCCCGTCAATATTATATTATATAGCACGCACGTACTTTATGTCTATATGCGTGTATTGTATGATGTACTATTATAGTGAAGGATAATTATAGCATATTTGTACCTCCACCCGAGTGTCAACACTGTCGACTTTCTCATACCTGTATTTCCGGCAAAAAGACTGCAATTATTACATTATTATCGTCACAACTGTGAACTATAGAGTCCAGTGTTTCCCTACCTATTGGTCGTGACCCAGTACTGGGTCACAAAATATTAATTATAATATGGGTCACTGTCGTACAGGCCTCAGAGGTAGGTACTCGATATTTTTCAGAGATTTCCTTGATATTCAGTTTATCAACTAGTACTTATAAAGTAAAGACGTTAGAGGAGCAATACATGATATTATATTATATTGTTTATTGACATATAGGCAGTGGCGTATTTTTTTTTTTTTTTTTGGGGGGGGGGGGGGTGTCCTTTATGGCTGGACACCCCCCGACTTAAAAAAAAAATCCTAATATATTGGACATTGGTGCTATCATTTATTTTATAGTATATTAGTATATTATTTTTATTTTATTATAAAATAAATTATATTTTGATATAAACGGCAAAACGGAAATTAATTTGATTAGATTCGACGACATAGAGACTAAATTTCTACAATTTATCAGGGATATGCAGAAATTATTTGAATTTCACCGGGTCATTACTATAATAAAAATACCCTCAGGCCTCAGCAAAAGCCAAAAATACAATAACAACGAAAATATTGTGAACGTATTTTGTATATTTTAATTTAGTTTACAATTTATGAGTTTAGATAATTATACATTTCTTTATTAATGATACCATTGATAATAAATCAATGACTAAACTATTAATTATTATAGGTACTTTATTACTACTATGGTATTATATGTCAATTTGTCATTCATTTTTTGGTCTATAGTCGTACCACCGTCCACCACTGTACCAGGTGATAAGTGTATTAACAACAATTACTTAATAGGCACAGAAAGAACTTATACTTTATTACTTTAACTTATCACCAGGGCTCAGAAGCTCTAGCAAATGCATATTTTTCTGGGTTCGTCCTAAAACATCCAAAGTAAGATGCAAATATGTATCACACTTCTCTGATGTAATACAAGAAATTTTATTTTGCCATTTTTTGCATATTTACGGTTTTTATTGCTATTTTGCTGATTTAGGGTTTATAGCGCTATTTTTGGGTAAATTTTTATAATATACATAATATATGTAGTATGTACCTATACCTACATATTTTACAAGATATAGAAAATTATCACATTATGTTGAAAATAATGATTAATTCGGTTAGGAAATAAATAGACCTTATAAGTTATAAGTACACTTTTACAAACATATTTAAGTAATTTCATATATTTGTTAACAGTTTATAATTCAACTAGTCCAGACAGTCAATGGCGTCTATGAGCCCGACAGTTTTATAAAATTGTAAAATGACTATTCATTTTTTTCTAATAAATTTTAATATTTTCAAGTTAAATGCATATTTTTTGATTTTTTGTGCTATTTATAGCGCATATTTTGGAGTTTTAAAGTGCACATTTAAGAGCTAAAAAGTAAAATTTTTAGTGCTACAACTTCCGAGCCCTGCTTATCACATTATACACACTGGACATTGAGTTCCGAGCGGTTCGGCGTTTAACACGAAACGACGTAACTGACTAAACTACAAAATTATGTTCATAAGGTCACAACAGAGTAGTGGGAGGGAAACACTGATAAGTGTTAACAAGTGAATAACGTATTCAAATAAATTAAATAATTATTAACACAATGGGGACGAACGCCATTATAGGGCAATAAAATAAAATATTGGGAAAAAATATTGATATTCAATACCGATTCAATATAATTTATATTACAACTCTGAACTCAATATAAATAAAATATTAGTAAAGTTAATAACTCTAAAAATTTTGTTTGCGAGGTTCAATAAATGTTGGACACCCTCCGATAAATCACCCAAAATACGCTACTGCATTTAGAAGTGATTGATAATCGAAAATATTTTCATCTAGCTCCCCCTTTTTCGTCCGCATATTGTTAGCAATTTTAGAAAATTACCAGTCATTTTCAAAAATGTCGGAAAACAAAAAAAAAATAAAAGACTGGAATCAAAACCTGTTTTTGAAAAAAAAGATTTAGTTTTTTAGATACTTCAAATGTTCACAAAATGTTTAGGTTTATATGACAATTTTCCATAAATAATACAATTCTGACTAGTTTTGACCTATATAGTATATAGGACATAGGTACTTACATCAGAAATATTTGATTTTTTAATTATTGTTAATAAATAATTTTTTTCTTGATCAAAAAACTTTGAAATTGAATTCAAGTTTCCTCATAAGTTGTTATTAGTGTAATTAAAAAAATAATTGAGGGTATGTTCACAATAATTTTTTATGATCCTCTGAAATTAGAATTTTGACATAATTCGTCAAAAATGTATTCAGCCTACTGTATCTATTGACTATTACTAATAGTAAAATGAATTAAAACTATCATAAAATACACTTAGCGTTAGTAATATAGGCTGACAGACCGTCTTTGATCAGAATAATTGTTCGTATAGGTATACAATAAATTATTTTATATCATTAAATTAAAATTCAACACATCCCATTGCACTATTGCAGTGACCTAATCCCACGTGATACCTAATGTACAGCAAAGCGGAAAAGTGGTTTTATTATATTTTAATTTAATATAAAATTTCGATTTTGGTACTACAATTTTGAACCACATTTTGGATTTACAAAATTCCTTAATACCTCTTATTGAACTGTATTTCAAACTGACATGTTCCCAGGTGACGGTTTTATCACCGAGATCCGATAACAGATAGGTACTGAATTACCATTTATTAAATCACCCTTAAATTGTAGGATATGAATGCATACATGTATTGATGTATGTTCATATTATATATATGACAATAATAATAATTATTCGCTGTTGTGTAGATGACACATTGAACATTCCTGAACACGCCCCTGCTTAACATAAAGAGGAATAATAAATTAATCAATATAAGTAGGTACCAGAGATAATTAAAGAAAAACTTTATTGATCTAGATGGGTTTTTTACTTTGTCTTTAAATTATATTTATCCGGATGAGATAAAGAAGAAATTCTCATATTTTAAGACTCACTACTCAATGCCCACTTCCGGTGTTTTGTCGTTTTCTTTTAATCATGCCGAGTTAGGCTACATGGGGGCTATTCCAATTTTTTCGTTTTGGAGGCTGAACTACTTCATGTTTATCCTACCTCCCCAAAATAGCGAAAAACAAAAATGTGATTTAAATTTTTTTTCTTGTGCAAACTGCAAATTTATATTTTCTATCTTACCAATTAATATTTTCACATTTATCTAAATCAGATTAAAGATTCCTATAATACCACAGATATCTATATAGATAGTACCTACTAGAATATAGCACACTATCCCACCAAGCATCAGGGGGCAATTGTATGGTATTTTAAATGGTAAATAAGACTAATTATATGATTTATCTTGTATTGTATTTTATTATTTCTAAACCTGTAGTTGCTTATAAAAAATAAAAAATATTTTGTATAAATCATTTTGCACTTACTATTTTATTTTACCAAGACGATGTTATTCCTAAAACACTTTTGTATGATGAATTAAATTTGTTGAACTGTCCATTTTACATAATACTAAAATTTGAATTACACTGATTTAAACATAACAGTGATTTGATCAGTCTTTTACAAAATATAATTTTTTGTTACAATGACTCAGTGATTGAAAATATAAACAAATTAGCAAAATATACAGGTTAACCGGGTAAATAGAGTTTTACAAGTACAAACATATCCTGAATAATGGAAATAATTTATTAGCACCAACTATATTAATACAATATTTTGTGTATGAGTCGCTTATGAGTAAAATAAAATATACCAAAAAAAATAGGGTAAATATGCAAGTACAATAATTTTAGTTAACTCGTTGAAAAACTAGTAAGTTAGGAACTGAACACAACATTGTTTATTAACGGCAAGTTAAAATTGATTCTTTTTAAGTAATAGCGCTGGCCCGGTTAAAGAACCGGGTCATGGCCAAATATTTTTTTATTGATGTTAGTCATTTTTTAATGAAAGACAATGTTGTATATAAAATAAATAAAAATAAAATAATAAAGAAAGAAGTTAAATACAAATAAATACAATATTAAATTACAGTTAATGATAAACAAAAAACTAATATTTGATAAGAGTATACAAGAAAAAAAATAGATAACATTAGAGAATTTTATATGATAGCGATTCTGTAGCCAGATTTAAGCAATACATTGTATTCAAAACCACGATTTAAGATAGTACTATCTTACATCGTGTCCAAAACACAACTCGTATTGTACACAACAATATGATAAAATATTTACTGACAAACATTCACTATTTTAAAAAAGTGATAATTTAAAAAAATAAAAATATTATTACAAGCAGCATAACAGTCAATTAACTTAAAATGGTGAAAAATACAAAAAATAATGCATGGAAAACACAATTGTGACGGCAATGAAATGGCACTAAAAATTTACATTCCGAGCCACACAGGTTTTGTTCAGCATTAATATTTTTTACTGTCTTAAACGAATGTTCTTAAGTCTTATATTATGATTGCAAATGTTATTATTTCATAATACCATTTAAATAATAATGTGCATTTATACATTTAAAAGAATGCAATAAAAATATCATAACATTTAAATATTTAATATATTATTAAATATTATAGCTTAAAAGTATAAAAATAATACAATTAGAACATAGTACGGCGTTATTAACAATTATTATAGATACAAATCTTAATATGTAAGTGGCTCGGTAGTTTTTGTAAACTAAAATAACAACTTAATAAAATTGTTTCGTTACAAATATTTTAAAGTAAAAATCAGATATAATAAAATGGAAGCACTAAATACCTTTATAACAAAACGTCTAGAAGAACATTTTTCGCGATTACACACATCGATTTATAATAAAAACAAATAACAACATAAATATTCTATAAAAATATGTTTGTATGTAGGTAATACATTTTTCTAACAATCTTTGATTTATATTTATGCACATTATCAATGCAGAATAACAAAAATATTAAAAAGCCTCATTAAATTACCCTATATAAAATTATCTAGAGGCATTTAATATAACGACATATTATATAATTAATAAGATACATAATTTATTAATTCGTTGTGAAATTGTCTCAATTGATGATTGAAGCATCTATATATATAATATAGGTAACTCAAAAATAAAAGTTAAAGCTCGATTATTATGTCAATTTGATTTAATACTCTTAAACAAAATAAATATGTTTAAAATTAAATACAACTCTAAGCACCACTAATGAATATAAATATAAGGCACATGTCGACCCGTTGGAATGATTTAGTTGCCGAAACGTAGAACATAAACATTTTTCCAATTTTGTTTTTTTTTTTTTTTTATTCACTTCTAAACCGAATATTCAAAGACTTTATTTTTTGTGTAAATGAATTATAGTACTGCTAATGAGCCAAAGACTACAACCTATCATACATGGTGCCCAAAGTGATTTATACATTATACCAATTACTTTGTTATAGCTTATAAATACTTAGATAATATTGAACACCTGTTTATGGCCATGGTATTGAAGGTGCATGGAAGTTATTAGTAGTGATACCATGGTTGACGTCTGACCCAACATAACCGTATACCAGTGTCAGTTCTTATTTTAATTGAAGCTGCTTCGGCTGCTCGAACGGTTTCTTTAACAGACTGCATCAGGTTCTGTGCATTACCCACTAACATGTCTGTAGCTTCTTGATCTTCTTCTGAGCCATGGGCTCCCAACATAGTTGCTTTGACTGTCGATAAGATTTTTAGTTGAGTACCAATGGTTGGTATACGTTCACACACTTGCAGCAAGTTCTAAAAATTAAATAAATTATAATAGTAACTTATAAGGTAATTAATAAGCTATTATTTTTAAAATACTTACAGTTCTCATTCTCTTATCAGTACACTCCCTAGCCAATTCCTTGGCTAATCGTGTCACTTCCTCGGAAGCTTCAGCAATTGCTTTAGCACAAGCAATAAGATCACGTTTGGTACCTGTCTGTCCACGAACCAATTGGGATAACCTGCCCATTAAAAGTGCCATTTTCTTTGCGGCAGCAATGATCTTGTTATCTTTACTAGACCACTGTCTCACTTCTTGATGAAGTCCATGAGCCGCAGCCATAATAGGTTGATTAGGTAATGGGGCATGTTTGAACATTTCATCTTCATCATCAGTTTCAGCTGGTAATGGAGGTCTTGGTGGAGGTGCCTGTTCACCTGGCAATGGTGGACGAGGAGGAGCTATTTCGGGCTCGATAGACAACTCATACAGGTCTGGTACAACAGTGATAGCTCCGCGCACACCGCGGACCGCATCCAACAACACATTATTAGATTCTCTCCAACGTTTAACAGCTTGATCATTATTGGTATTTAATGCTACTGGCTTAGCATCTTGAACCATTCTTGCCACAGCAGCTTGTAAGATATCTGCTGCTCTATTTAATGTTGCGTGGAACACAGGGTCTTCAGAATTGTCAGCCTCCTGCTTGGCAACTTGATATACTCTGTTTCCTAAACGAGCAATAGCTGTCGTATGTTCTACCATTTTATTAGGGTCGTGCCTGGCAATAGCATCCTCGCATAGTTTTGCATGTTTACGCATTTGGTCCTCTATAAATAAAAATTAAGTAAATTATATTATGTTAGTACAGTCACATAGGCGCACATTGGGTGTGAATTTAGGGGGTGCTGGAATAATTTATGGTTCACAGATCCCCCACACCCCCCTAAATCCTAATATTTCTGAATTGCATTAGATTTAATTTGTATAGTGTATACAATAATATCTAAAGTGCAATGTATCAAATAGTCTGTATGATTGTACAGAAGACGCTAGGTACACCCACATGTGTTGTCTCCGTATTACAAACGTAGGTACAACATAGGTAAAACTGTTTTGCACGGGTATAAAAAACATTCAGGCTGTACTCTAAGCTAAGAAACTAAATGTTCACACTATAAAAATGAGAAAATTTACTGTGTAACTTTGTTTTTATATTTCATAAAATTTGAAAACTATATATTAGGAGCCTTCTATTACATTTTTAAGGTTTTATACCCAACAAATAAAATTTTATTGATACTTATAGAAAAAAAAACTAAAAAAAATGGAAACTAAAAATGTCCATAAAAACCTCAAAATAACTCAAAATATTTAGAAAATTTTATCATGCATAGAAAATGGAAATATAAATAACCAGTAAGATAATATAATTTTCTATAATGATATGATATAATATGATTGCTACAAATGCTACATACTATTTAATGTTTTGACAAAAACTGAAACACTGAAACATGCATTCACACAATACTGTTTTAATCGTGAATTCGTAAACAGTTGTCAATATTTGTAATAAAAAGAAAAATTCCGAACCAATAAACCACGATAGTTTATAAATGATTGGTGAAATACTGAAATAAACTGAGGGTGCTAGTTTGAAGCTTGGGGGTGCTAAGCACCCCCCTATGTGCGCCTATGAGTACAGAGCTGAATCAAAAATGTCATACTAATTAGTAATTTTACACTTTTATACTAACCAGATAGTCGAATAAAAGTTGCTGAATCTGTAGCCTCATCACAAAGATTTCTTATGTGTGTTGCTGTATCAGCATACTGAGAACATAAATTGTCAAAATGCTCTCCAGCTACTTTATTATCAGAGTACTGTGATCGGATTTGTCCACCATTTATCAACTGAGGTCCAAGAGATTCAAGTTGTGTAGCAGCTTGATTTAGAGCTTCAGACAACTTTTTTCCACCACTACCAGTTGCAGCTACTAGTCGTCCAGTTCGGCCTGCACGTTTTGACCATTCAGATAATCTAGTTGCTCTATCAGCAAAGTTCGCCTCTCTACCAGGAGTTCCTTTAAGTAAAAATAAAATGTTCTGTATAATAAATAAGACAAGTATAACTGTAAATGCTAACCTTTTGGTACATGCACAGCATCTGTAAATTGTTTTAATGGTGTATTTATGTCAACAAAATCTTCTACAACACGACTGACCACTGCATCTTGTATCATTTTTTTCAACTCGTCTAACTTGTGAGATAATTTTCTACAAATCGTACCATTACAATTAAATACTTAATATAATATATATTATACAATAAAGGTAAGAAGAATATTTATTGATGATTACCTGGCTATTTGTTGTGCTTGAGGGGAATTACCTTCACCCCGACGACATAAATCACTTAATTGTTGAGATAACATATCAACCTCATCACAAAGATTTAATATTTCTGCTCTTTGAACACCGGGAAGTCCATCAGCCACCTAGCATATTTTATTAATATTGAATAATTAATACTAATAAGGCGACATAAACTTAATCTATGATTAATTTTTCTCTATTTTACCCTATGTGCTTCATCAGTTATCAACAAAATGGCTCTTTGCCCCAAGCCATTATCATTTCTTTCTGGATGTAACAACCATTGTCTAGCTTGATCCAATTGTCCGCCAAGTGTATGAGCCACTTGCTGTCCTTTAGCAGCAACTCCACTTTTATCTGTGTCATTAACTGCTCTTGTTACTAGTTTCACTAACTCCCCAATTCTTTCATCAATGCTACGCGATAAGCTTTCTGCTTGAGCAGTAGCACCTTTTCCATCGTGTCTTAGTTCGCAAAGAGCGTCAGTCATAGTATTGATTTCCGAACACAATTTCTGTATTGGCTCTCGGACTTTAGGTGAACAGCGTTCTGATATTAAATGAGATTGTTCAAGTAAATGACGAATAGACTTTTCACCCAGACCACCAGGCATTGACAATGGTTCCTAGAAAATAATTACATTTAAAATGTTAGCTACAACAATATATTGTTTAAAACTTACTTGTAACCAATCGTGAGAAGTATGGACTTTACCTTCAATTACATTAAGAGCTTTTCGCATTACAGTTATGTTATCAGCTTCCCATTCATCTTCATCATAAGTTGTCAGCTGTAATACTCTTATTATTTCTAATAACTCTCCTGTCATTCGGCTAGTGAGATAATCTCTATTCTCAGCTGCTTCAGCAGCACCCTTACCTCCTGGAATTTATCTTAAGTTAATATAAAGTAGGTAATAATAAAAATGTTTTTCAATTTTACCTTCTGAAAGAATATGAATATAAATCTTCATACTGCATATAAGTATTGGAGCTAATGTCTTAACTTGATCAAGACATCGAATAAGTATATCACGGTGAACTTGATGAGTAAGCTCTTTTTCACGAGCTCCTACTTCTCGGGATACCTAGAAATAAAAAAGGAGAATTTAATTAGACTAAAACTGTTAAAAAAATGTAATGACTCAACTTACTTTACTTAGACATGGACTTAAATCTTTAAGAAACTGCACTAAGTCTTCCATACTTTCAATGACTTCGGCAACAGCTAAATAATCCAAAACTTTTTTACACTCTCTAATGATTTTTCTGACTTCAGATTCATCGAAACACAACAACAAGGATGATGTTCCCTGCAAAATGCCTCTAGATCCTTCTATCAGTTTTCTCCGGGCTGGTCCACTATATGGATCTTGTTTTAACATGGCTGAAGCTTCTTCAAGTAAACGGGATGCCCCTTCAACACGATAAAGTGCTGAAGGAAGATCTTGTTTGAGTATTGGATCATCACTACTGTTTATAGTTTCTTTTCCCACTTTGATAAGGTTCATAACTGCACGACTGACAGCTTGAACCGGCTTTTCCAAGTCTGGCATAGCACTTCCATCTTCGGCATCTTCGTGTAAAATTACCAACCGGGATACCTATAAATTTAACATATTAATAATATTTTGAAAACACATAAGATAACAAATTTAAATTAAATCAACTTTATACTACAGTCTACAACATACCTATATGTTAATAAAATTATATAATGAAATACAATGTGCCTCTTAAGTAGTAAACTATTAATATACCATAAGACTAGTTGGTAGTAAGTAACTATTCATTTAAAAATATTGAGTGTTAAAAAGTCATTTGGAATCCATATGTATCATGTTCTACTCTAAAAATAGTAATGTTTTGTCCCAACTGTAAGACTACAACAGTTATAAAAATAGAGTAGTTAAAGGGTAAACTAAATTATTTCTATATACGCCTCTCTTGGGTCCTTTTAGTCAAAGAAATATAAATATATACAAGAAACATTAGTTCGAAATACATCCTGTGTTTTGAGAAACATATTACCAGAAAAATCACATTTTCTATAAATATCTTGTTATAGACAAATGTAATTAGACTACCTATTTAAATGTATTAATTATAAAAATGTTTTTGTAGGATTCATGTACCTATACTGTATTCATGGATAGATTAAACCAAATATAATTTTAAACTCACAAAAAATTATTAAAATATGACAGATAATCAATTAATTGTGAGATTAATAATTTTCCCAAAATAACATCCAATAGTTATAAGTATACCTATTTAAAATTTTGATTTTTAGGATAAAAATCAATATTTTAATGTTAAATACAATAAACATAGGTAAGTATAAATATTAAGGAAATTAATTATTAAGTATCAAGTACCTAGATAGATATTTAAATTTTTAAAATGCATATTATGTAAGTAATAACTTCTCAAAATAAATTTAACTTTGAAAAAAGTTTCAAACAAAATATAATAGACAGCCATATATTATATAGGTGCCTACTACCTACAAATTCTATGCAACTGTTTATAAATGTATAGATGTAATGGGGTTCCAAATATAATATCAATAATCGCTAACTTTGTGTTTCAATTATTAATATACTTGGTAGTTAGGTCTTAAGGTTTTATTATGCAGCTAACCTCCCCCTTAAAGTTGTAATGAATGTTTATCTATTATGACAGATGGCAGGTAGTGAATCAATTTAAAAAATATTATTATTATTATTATTATTATTACCTATTATGTACTTAAATACTGTCAACATAGATAGTTGTAAAATATGGTATGTTAAAATAATATTTATTATGAACTGTATTATTAGGTATCTATTATTCTATATTTATCTATCACATTATTATATACTTATCAATATATTATATCATCATGGTTATATAATATATTTAAAAGGATTATTAAAATATTCATCATAATATGCACTAACAATATTTTATGACAGAGCATTCCTGTCAAAATCTAAAAATTTGATAATATGTTAATCTAATCACTAAAATAGTAAATTATTGAATAATTTGTTAACTTGTTGTTTAAATAAAAAGATTCTGATATTAACCAAAAAAAATAGTTCATAATAAATCTTAAAGGTAACTTATTAAGTTATAAGTACCTATTATGGTTCGAGGTTTTTATTCAAATTATAAATTTAAAAATTTAAATAAATGGTATAAAAAACGAAATTATACTTTATCATTAGTACTTGGTAATGCATTTGGTATTTAATATGAATCACTAAAGTAAACAGACAAATATTATTTCAAATCTCAAAAAAAAATGCTTTCTACCTACTCAAAGCATTTTTCATTATCTTTTATCATATTATAATGAATTAAGTAATGTGAATGTATTATGTATATGAATTATAGGTAGGTAGGTACTCATATTTTATCGGTGAGACTTCAATGTCACATGACTCATACTCTTATCAAAATACTTCCTATTTTTTTTTTAAAGGTAAATTTAAAAAAAAAATGATATTAACATTAACTGTACATTTTTAAATTGCAGTTTTGTAATTTTTATCAACATTATAAAGATAAACAAAATTCCTCTACATAAAACTGTATAGGTAGTTTTGTTTGTACCTACAATCAAATATTATAAATTATATGTTTAATATATAATTAGGTACTATCCTGCAGAATATATTGTATGATAAAAATCATTAAACTAGGTACACCAAGTTTTTATTGAATATTACTTATTAGCTATCATCTGACCAGCTGCTGACCTATCGCATTAAATTGTTTACGTTGTCTCTTTATAAAAATGTAGTTACTGAAATAATAAAAAGAATTTGTCTCTCATCAATGATGTCTAGGAGATTCTCTCAGGTAGACTAGGAAACTCAGAAGGCCTACGTCCAGTCATCAAAGAGTTTACAACAATGAATTGCAGCAGCAACAGCCGCCGAGCATACAAGCAAGACATTCATTGTGCTCGTAAATCAATTATCGCGTAAAACATTTCAAACAAACACGATGGGATGAACATGATGGAAACATTAATTGAAGCCGCATTGGCACGAGTCCATCACACATTATACACGAAAAATCCTTGAGATCAGATCAAAAGGAAAAAAAAATAATAGCAATAATAATGAAGTAGACGTACCTCTCGGGGTACCTCCTATAAAATATAATATATAAACATAATCATTCTTCATTATTATACAATATAATATTATATTAAAATTGGGTCAAGCTCGCAGACGAGGAAAGTGACAAGTGTAACACACACACACACGAGCACAATAACATTCGATTATATTCCACGACAGTAAATATTATAATAGGACGATTATGCGAGGAGTGTTGTTGGCATTGGATAAGAACGACGGCCGCGGCAGCAGCAGATGGTCGTCCTAAAAGTCGATCTCTACTACACAAGTCCATACCTTACACGTCGTATGGTCTGCCTACACACGTCGTTCGACGTGACATTATAATATCGATGATAATATGGGTAAGGCATAGGTAGGTATATCAATATTTTCCTCGATATTTTCGTATCGCGACTTTAAATACATTTTAAATCTCGTCATTACCTGTTGGGCGACGGGTTCCAATATGCTCTCGATGGTTTTCGTGTGAAACACCGGCATTTTGGCGGCGGAAAATTCAAAAAAAATTTGAAAACCCGGACGTTACTCCGCACGGGACGATGATATAGGATACCTATCAGCTATCGGGCGCGCGCGCCAACACACACGCACAGACACGCGACTGTCGCGCGGGCGTCGGTGAGGAGGGTAGGGGCGGTGCGGCGCACAAAGGTGCAAAAAAGCGGGCGCGCACAGCAACACGAGCGCACACAACACTGTCAATGGACCAGCGAAATAACCATTTATAGGAAACGACGTCGACTTCTTAAAATAAACGCAATTCTACTGCGGCAGTGCGCGGCTCGGCAGACGGTTGAGCAGCGCCAGCAGCAGCACTGCGCTGTCGTAGCCACTCGTCGCCACACCTCCTCGCGCACTCCCACCAGGACAGTGACTCGGTTTGGTAGTCGCGGTCTCCCCCCCGATGACCCATCAAATCGGCCGAAATGTCGTCCGTCCGGACCGAGTTAATATATATATATAATATATTTTATTATATTATTTCGCTTGGCGCCCGTACGCTTGGCGCCCACCACTGGGATAGAATTTTTAAAAAAAACAGATGAAGTATTAAGTGATTCATTATACCCAATAATAATAATAATTATGGTGATTTTTGGTTTAGATGATCGATAAACAATATCATTATTATCGACGATAGTTATCGCATTATTTATAATATGTTATTTCTACATAATATAATATTCAGAAAATCATTCAATAATAAACGTGACAAGTAATAAATGTTTTTCTTTCATAAAGTAATATATAATAGATAACCCATATTTTTTTTTATTTTTTTTAATCGGCTTCGTCAAACAATGGAAATATTAAGCCTTTTTTTAGAGAAATACCAGCGGTGAACAGGCCAACATGTGCCATATAGTGTGTTGTGGATTGTAGGACATTTGAGTCGGTTCAAAGTGTTTGCTGGGATGGCTGCGAAATGCTGAACAGTATTACTTAATTATTAGTTATTACTTATTACTTATTAGGTAGTAGGTACCTGCGGAGATGAGCAAGATACATGAAAAAAATTATCTAGATGCAAGTATACAATAGATACTATTATATTATAGTTAATCAATGTAGAATATCTGAATTCTGGGCCGCATATACACCTCCACTCAGTAGTCAGTATTACACTCCTAGGACACTACATAGCTATACATATAATATTATTATAGTTCTGTTTTTCATAAAGGTGCTTTCATAAAAATTAAAAATACCTATATAATATTCTTCTTGTAGATAAAACATAATACGTCTAGAGTATTGCACATTTTCGCAATATTAATAATATTAGGTATATAATATATTGTAACAATAACATACATCTCGCGGTTTTGGATGAATGGATCAAAGCCTGCAGCCCGTGCAGGTCCTCCCTCAGGACAGCGTGCGTCATTTTCACCCATCGAACATTATTATATTCAATATGACAATATCATATTATATTCATAATATTATTTTATTAACATAATATATGTTATAGCCTATAAGGAAAGTTCGAATTTTTTTATAATTATTCGTAGGTATTTATAATCATAAACTATTAATTTATACCTAAGTATATAACAGAAGTACAATATATACCTACACGTATTAGTGTATTACGTCTTCGGGTTTTAAGATTTATATAGATAGATACTTACCAGTGGTGTATACCCAAAGAAAGGTATTCGGGTCTGGACCCCTTCCACCATTTAATGATAGAATTTAAAATTCTTAAGGTGCAAACCACTGATTGTATACTTTTTACATGTTAAAACAAATTGGACCCCCGGTACTTATTAACCTGATTATTTGTATTTGAATATAGGAACAAATTGTATATATACCGATCACGATGTAAGCACTTTGCTATAGTTTAAAAAAAAAAAAAATGAAAATCATTCACACCCACCAAATTTAGATTCAAATATTTGAATAAATCATCCCGGCACAAGGTTTAATTATAATTCTTTCGATTTCGTGGCCAACGCAGTATTCTGCACATAAACCTACTGGCTACCATATACGCAGTATACCCAACCCGAAAACGGAAATTTATAAAGTCTTCTTGCCCTGCGTTGTCGGAAAATACTCGGAAATGCGCTTTTAATAAGCCCTTATATTTACACAGGCAAATACTAGAAACGACTAAAGTAACTATAGACCTCAATAACCCAAGAGTGTGGAAAATATCATCTCTATAGTCTATAGACTATAATATCATGATCGTGATGTGAAAAATAAAACCACTTTCCTTGATCGAACCGTAAATACATACCTAATCCGTGTAATTATGGATTTAAAAACAATTTTATTTTTTTTGTACTTTTTATAGAGCATAAATGCTTAATATATATTCCACGCGAAAGGCGTGTTCACTATAATATACTATTGTTGTGTATACTATATACACTTGACAGCACGTCGACCTACGGCCACCTACGCGTTTTTAATTATATAATATTCTATATAAATTATAGGCTGACTAATATATATGAACACGAATTATGATCGTCGATTCGACTTTACGTGAACATACATAGACATATAGGTATTTTAGTATCTATCATAAATAAAAACGTCAAGTCTTCTCAAAAGTCAAAATATTATACAAATCAAATTTCTGTTGCTGCGTATCGCTATTGCTATAAACACACACAAATAGGTACATAACGAATATTATATTATACAGGTAGGTAATAATAATGTTATAAAATAATATGATCACATTATTAGATTATAATGACAATGACGCGCCAACGAAGTATTTTTATTTTTATATTATATAATATTATAAAAATGTATAAAACTGACTTTCTGACTCACTGCGTGAGAGCTTGACTACACCGAACACGTCCAAGGTAAATAAAACCAGACGACGGATTTTGTGACGAATGGTTTTTTTCCACTTCCTTTTCCGACGATGACGCGGGAACAATAATAATAATAAATTATTATTATCGTCTATATACTCTATACTATAGAGTCTATAGTGTCCATCATCTGCAGTGTAATATTTTATCGTTATTTCAGTGTTGTATCTTTACGTTTATACTATTCATACAGCACGTACGTAGAATATTATTAAAAAAATGTCTGTACAGTGCCAGTGCGTAATTAGTAATTGATATTATTATGATGCGTGTGCCTAAGACACAACTACTATATACGATTAAACCCTCACTGCACATTGTTATTATTTTTTAACAATCGATAATTTAGTTTCAATTGATATAATTACCGTATGATTGCTATTTAATTAATATGTTATGTCGCGTAGCGTATTGTTATACAATTACTGCAGTAGCACTGCTAAGTACTAGCTGATAGTGCGACCCCCGTATATACGGCTAAACAATAATTATAAATTATAATAGTTACAACTTGTATGTTATGTAGGACGTAGGTAGTGTTAGAGTTAAAGCTTAGTGTCACTGCAGTTTATCATAAACGATTATTATTATATTGCCCATAATTTCGCAGACTATACGCAATATCATCAATGAACGAATAAAAAGAAATCTATTTTGATCGTTATTTATGATGAAGACTTAACGAAAGGTTTTTTTTTGCCTTGGTCGTTTATGTGTCATTATATTATTACTCATTACATAACAGAATCCAAGAAGCGTCGACAGACGAGTGCAGTTAATGGGCATACCTAAAATAACGATTTTACTATAAACGATATTATTATTTTTTTGACTTAAGTCCTAATTAAAAGTATATCATAAACAGTAAACACCATAAAACTCACTCGGTGACAGTACGGTGCGATCGTAATTTATATAATTGACAGAACCATTTCAAATTTTCAAAGCCATATATGAAAAATACAGTAAGTGGCATTATACATGGCGACAGCTGCAGTGATGATCAAGTCTCGGCGTCCCGCTGCAGTATATTGTATATTATATATTTATATGATAGGTATTTTAATCAGAGAAAATGTTATATTCTTTGATTTGACCACTCACGCTATAGTATAAGTTAAAAGTATACTTCCTAATATTCTCATTAAGTCCAAGTCAAATCTTTTAGTGACTCACTAACTCCTAGTCTCTAATACAACTCATCTGCTCTTTTGAGGAGCAAAAGTTGTTCATAAGTGCAAAACTTATATAACAATTAAAAAACATATAGTTACCTATAGATGAATATAATATAATATTAGCAGTGGTGGATTCAGGGGAGGGTCACGTGCTCCCCTGTTAATTTTCTATCGACAATTTTTTTTTATGTAACTACAAGTGTCATTTAAATGAAAAATGCAGTTAATAAGAACAATACTACCAACTATTAATTATTATTTATTATAATAATTATTGTTTAAAATGATAATATGTATGTATTATTAATTAAAATTAAAATTATACAATTTATAAGTGCCCCTCTTCTCCTATCAAAATATCGAAGACCCGCCCCTGAATATTAGTATATTGACATTAATAACTAATAAGTTATAAACTATAATATAGCTGTACTACTGTAGTCTGTACTGCAGTATCATAGTTTTTAGTTAGTAGTTACAGTAGTCAGTATTAGCCATTAGGTATACTGTAGTCACTAGTCAGGTTCAGGTACCTACATCGTATAATATGGTATATCGTATGTAGAATATAGATAATAGATATGTCCCATCATAACACATTGATACTTTATTTTTTATAAACATAATACAATATAATACAGCGTCGGCCTATAATCTATACCTATTATATTAAATATTAATATAACATATATTAAATATAATTACAAAAGAATATTATGTAAACCTATTATTTTATTTTCGCTTGCCAATTGGCTATGTTACAAAATAATAATATGGGAATATTATAAATTGTCAAAATGTGTTATACATTAATTTCGTGGGTCGTTAAATGTCAAAATAATTGGCAAATACAAGGTGTTTATTGACTATAGTTTTATTTTTATAATGTGGTCTGTAGGTAAATACAGAGCCTAGTCAGGAACCAGGCCTGAAAGACCCATGAACGTTGCCGAGGACATGAACTTCTATTTTTATTTTCTATATAGGTAATGGGTGCACGGATTCACCCTCCCAAAAAATATCTTCTACTGATCGTTTGACCTAATAAAAGAAACTAATTTTTTTTAAATATCATTGTGTATACGATGATTAAAAAATACGAAGAAAATTACTGCTTTATCATTTCATATATATCCAGGCCGACACTATAGTAAGTAGTAAGTACTTATATCCTTAAGATTTAAGTTTAACTTTTGAAATAATTATATATATATACACAATTTTAATTTTTAAAAAAAAACCCGGTAAGTGGATGTCGCTCTACTGTACAGTCATAGGCGCACATAGGGGGGTGCTTGGGGGTGCTTAGCACCCCCAAGCTTCAAACTAGCACCCTCAGTTTATTCCAGTATTTCACCAATCATTTATAAACTATCGTGATTTATTGGTTCGGAATTTTTCTTTTCATTACAAATATTGACAACTGTTTATGAATTCACGAATTCATTTTTTTTTTTTTTTGTCTGTCATCATCTTTTAGGACAGAAAAAGTGATTAGATTTTCTTCAACAGTATCTTTTCTGATAGGAAAGTGAATCTAGTTGGTACTTTGGGGGGTCAAAAGCAAAAATTTCACAGTAGTTTTCAAAAGCGACGTGAAAAACAAAAGAAAAATTAAGGAAAAACGGGAATTTTTACGCAAAATCTGTTTTCGAGAAAATTGATTTTGGTTTTTGGTGTAACTTTAAAACAAATGACCGTAGATAAATGAAATTTTCACTGGTTATTTATATTTCCATTTTCTATACATGATAAAATTTTCTAAATATTTTGAGTTATTTTGAGCTTTTTATGGACATTTTTAGTTTCCATTTTTTTTTAGTTTTTTTTTCTATAAGTATCAATAAAATGTTATTTGTTGGGTATAAAAGCTTAAACATTTAATAGAAGGCTCCTAATATATTGTTTCAAAGACAGATGAAAAATATTAAAAATCCTTAGTTACAGTTTTTTGTTATAAGCATTTAAATTCCAAATATTGACAAAATACGTGACAATTACGAAAATTTGAAAATTATTCCGAGTTAGAAATTCATAAAAATTTTTCTTTTTAAATCTAAGATATGAAAATGTAATGCAAGATTCCTCATAAGTTTGTCTACCTTTATCAAAAAAAAAATGTCTACAAGAATCTCAAATTAAATTTTTATGAACGTTTGAAATTCATATTTTTACAACATTTGATATTCACTCGATTTCTCATGTAACGATTTTCTAATTTTGTTGTAATTAAAAAACGAATGACTGTAGATACTTGAAAATTTTACTAAATTTTTATATTAGCATTTCCTATACACCATATAGTTTTGATTCTTTTTGAGCTATTTACGGACATTTTCAGTTTTCAATTTTTTTAATTTTTTTTCTATTCATATCAATAAAATTTTATTTGTATGGTAAAAAAGCTTGAAAATGTAATGCAAAGCTCCTGATATATTGTTAAAACAATAAAACTTGAAAAATATTAAAAATACATAGGCACATTTTTTTTTTATAATTATTTAAAATTCAAATTTTGACAAAATTTATCACATTTAAAATTTAATAATAATTTTATAGTTAAAAATTTATAAAATGTTCAACTTTTATAGCTAATGATTGAAAATTTAAAACAAGATTCTACGTAAATAGGTTATATATAAATTGCTATATTCACCTTAGTATCATCAAATATACTTAGTAATATCATAGGCTGCTGGCTGACTAACCGTCTTCGCTCAGAATCGTTTTTCTTATACAATGATGTTAGTATATCATTGAATTCAAATTTAATACCATCGATTATACAGTGACCCACTTGTACCCTACTGTACAGCAGAGCACCTTTATTTGTTTATCAAACTTAAATAACTTTTATTTTGGTTTTGATATCGGAAATATAAAAACAAAGTTACAGTGTAAATTTTCTCATTTTTATAGTGTGAACATTTAGTTTCTTAGCTTAGAGTAGAGCCTGAATGTTTTTTTATACCCGTGCAAAACAGTTTTGCCTATGTTGTACCTACGTCTGTAATACGAAGACAACACATGTGGGTGTACCTAGCGTCTTCTTTACAATCATACAGACTATTTGATACATTGCACTTTAGAAATTAAAGTACCTATACACTATACAAATTAAATCTAATGCAATGCAGAAATATTAGGATTAGGGGGGTGTGGGGGGCAAAGCCCCCCACGGATCTGTGAACCATAAATTATCCCAGCACCCCCTAAATTCACACCCTATGTGCGCCTATGTGTACAGTAGGTATTGTATTAGAAAAATGGTTCTGAGCGGATAGACGGTTTGTCAGTCTGGATAATTTATATTGTTATTATTTATTAGAGCCTGTAAGTTGAATTGATATTATAATTTTTATTCGTTTCTATGGTGATAAACAAAGCGTGAAAAATTAAAATCCCATTTTTAGCAGTTTTTCGAAATTTGTCGGTGGTTATTACCGTGGCATTAAATAATTATTGAGAAAATCAAAAAATGACCTCTCTAATGTACCATCTAGATCAAATGTGCTAAAAGATAAGATACCATATGTTGAAATCAAAGCACTTCTTCTGGTAGAAATTGTGTATACAGAATAAAAACAAAAAATAAAAACGCCATTGTAAAACCACTAGCTTCCTCGCTCCGCTCAGAATCTAATAAGTATAGATCAACAAAATATATTATTTTGAATTGAAATATATAATAATATTTTTATTAACTATAGGTATCAATTAGTACCTGCAGCAGTGAGATTTCTAGAATCTAAAAAGCCAGTTTCTATTTCTTTTTTAACTTAAGAGACAAGAGACAAGTCGTGACTCAACTCTCAATGTCTCAGCGTCTTTAAACTATAGTTTATTATAGAGTAAGAACAACAAATGTGTATTAATAGGCATGTGAGTGTCAGAGTGTAGGTGTACTATTTTGTTTTTTGCCAGATTGTTCAAGTTACTAGATCTGAATTTTTGTTATTATAAACATCGCTTTCAGAACTATAGGTAATATATATTAAGTATAATATACATGTATATTACACGATAAACTGATTTTTTGTCCAATATTTGCTTCTCAATTAATGAGATATATTTTATTATGGCTTAACGAGTGTAGGTGTACTATTTTGTTTTTATCCAGATTGTTCAAGTTACTAGATCTGAGTTTTTGTTATTATAAACATCACTTTCAAAGCTATATAGGTAATATATATTAGGTTTAGGTATAATATACATGTATATTACACGATAAACTGAATTGTTTGTCTAATATTTGCTTCTTAATTAATGAGATATATTTTATTATGGCTTAACAACTGAAATGTGAATTATGAATATTTATTAATTTGAACAATATTAAACACAAAATATGGTTTAACTTAAAATTTGAATAAAATATTTGACGCTCATTCATAGTATTTAGTATTTACTATTTACTAATAGTCACATACACAAAAAATAAAATACATACTTAGTCAAATTCAAATATATATAATTTATTCAGTCAAATTTAATTTATCATTGATCTATACTATACTCATAGGTGTGTACTGTGAGTCAGTGCAAAACTAATGCATAAATAATATAAACGTAGGAAGAAAAAAATTCAAAACACAACGACCAAATGGAATAATTATTGTAAATAGGACAACTAGTTCCTAAAATAGTCCCTACCAATACAGTTAAAACAGTTTACATAATATAAGATTATTATTATTATGGTTACCTGATGGCCGATTACCTAACTGGATATTGTTGATTTATACAATATCATTTTTATAATTTCAGTGGAGTAGCCAGGATTTTTTTTTTGAGGGGGGCTGCTCAACTTTAACACTTTTACACATTAAATACATATACTAGCACATATAGGTAGCTGAGAAGTGTTAATACTTATAGGTAGTACATTTTTTAATATTTTAAATACAATTTAAGACTTTTTGAGCGACTATCATAGACCATTAAAATAATTTTAAATTTTCTTAACATTTCGGGGGGGGGGGGGCTGCAGCTCCCTCAGTCCCTCCCCTGGCTACTCCACTGTATAATTTAGATAATTATATACTCATCATTGTGAAAAATGTATTGTAGGTTTATCATTTTAGGTACAATAATATTGTAGCCTTGTAGATGGTAGGAACTTGTGTTAATATTATTACTATTACTATTAATATTTAATGTATCAATATGTATCGATGGAAATAAATCGTCCAATTTATATTTCTGGTAGGTATTCATATACTAAAATAATAACGAATAATAATATAGGTACTTAGTATTTATTTTGAACTGATGAATAGGAATTCACCAACCACCAACTCTTTAATTCTAATAATTCTATACAAACAGTGAAAATTAAATGTTTTTACTTACCTAGACATATTTCGTATTCATAAAATAAAATTGCCTGCTTATTCCAGTGTTCGTTTTGTTCTCCGTTATATTGTATCAATTATAAGGTAACCTGGTAGCCGGTAGGTGATAATTAGAATTGAGTAATAGCCAATAGGTACTTAATTTTACTAAAAAGGTAAAGTAAGTACCCATAGGTACCTAAAATAAAATTTTAAAATTAAATGTTAAAATTTTTGAATAATTCTAGCTTTAATATTATTAATCATCACATGAGCACTTTTATTTTTCAAAAAGCAAGAACAACAGTTTTCCATTAAAACACCTAATCATAATTAGTCATGAACTCTGAATAGATATATATCTGGTAAGACCATAGATATAATATAATATTAATAACATATATATTTATTTAATATTATATATCTATGGGTAAGACCAAGACGTGACTTCTGGAAATATTATCAATTGACAAACACTACCCATAATATTATAATGCGGTAGGTAGGTACTATAATAATAGTTGTTTAACGATAAAATATGTACTCTGCTATATTATACACTTCCAGAAGTTTAACCGGTTGATTCTTCTGTCGGGACTTGTATATCGGGTCAATAATCAATATACGCTCGCACACACTTGGCCTGCTATATATAGTATACTAGCTGATCCCGTGCACTTCGTCGCCCGTTAAAGGGATCAACTCAATACTACCTACTCAAACTTTGTTCAATTCATTAACGTGTATGGTGTTCAAAATTTATCTTATCTTTCCCGTTGCCCTGAATAAAAATTCTGAATCGCAGCAGTACATTATCAGGTAGGCAATCTACCTGCGGTAGATCGCGGACCCCGTGCTGTTTGTACGGAAGTGTATGATTTAACTCTAAAGTATCAAAGTTATACCAAGTTTATTTTGATATAATACTGTGGATTAATATAATAAATTTAGTTGCTCGTAAAAAATCGCAACTCTTAAAAAAATTATGATTGTTGAACTCTATTTGGGTGTAATTTTCTGCGGTAAGTGCAACTCTGCCACCCTGGTAAGCATTGTTCAATAATTCGATTTGATGCAAGCTTGTACCTGATCTGCCCGAATAACCAATGGCAACCAATAAATAAATGCTAATTTCTAATGTAGACTGTAACCAATGGCAACTATAAATAAATAAAAATAAAATTTCCAATTTCTATCGTGAATCTCAATGTCCCTGTTTCAGCACCTATTTAAAATGCGAATTTTGGCAAATCCTTTCTTAGCGCACGTCTATATTATAATAGCTATCTGTATGCCAAATTTCAGCCAGATCCGTCCAATGGTTTGAGCTGTGCGTTGATAGCAGTCAATCAGCTTACTGTTTTTTATATACAGATATGGTTGCCATGGTAATATGGACACACACACACACACACACACACTGACATACATTCATTTTTATATATATAGATATAGATTGATATGAAATCTTGGTAACCTTAGTAACCATGGCAACCTTGGTAACCATGGTAACATGGACACACAGACACACAGACACACTGACACACTGACATACATTCATTTTTATATATATAGATAGGTACCTACTATATAATATAGGGTATATTATTATGTATAATGCCATATGAATTGTCCACTGATGATGGTATTATCACAATTATTATTATAGTAATGGCGAATACTGAATAGGCGTACTTATAATTAATAATTCATAATACATATCTGCATTCTGCACGTCTCACAACTTCACCGAGTAGGTACCGAACAACCGATTATCAGATGTGAGTAAACGACGTCATACCGTGGTTAATTACTAAAATAATATTAATGGATATGCATAAGTTTATTTTTAACACCGATGACGTATTTCCGTATACAGTTTGGATGTGAACATTAGACTAATCGACTACAGTATGTCAGTAGTCAGTATAGTTATAGTATTACTATTTACTATAGTATTATATATAAACCTATTTCGTTTATACAGCCATACAGCATACTATATAAATAATAAAATTAATATACGGGTACTAACGAGTTCCAGTAGCCAGTCTTTGGCTATCACTTTAGTCTTTTAAAATAGTGTTATATACTTATCTTCGTACCTAAGCGTGTTTTTGAATTCATATCACAATCACATCACAAAACTCTAATAATAACATTGTTCTGTGATAATAATAACAAAAATTATTCCTTTATGTCAAAACGACACATCACACTTATCAGTTATCACTTATGGCATGTACGCATGTAGGATGTACCATGTACGCATATTTATGGTTATAATATTTTTTTTACCTAGGTATGTATCTCTTTTTTCTCTTACATCCTATTGTATATTAAAATCATTTTTGTTTATATTTGGGCTACAATCCGATTGTCGCGTAAAGCATACAAATATTATATATTTATATACCTAGTGGACTACTGGACTGTTAGTGTTTAAAATTTAAATTTAAAATTTATAAGTATGGACAGGGCCGCATTTCCTAACCCAGATGTAAAAAGATCATTAATTGCTCCAGGGAGTCACTTTTGAGGCGCCGAAAAATTATAGATATAAAAAAAAATTTGATATTTATTTACAAATAATTTGTTTTTTTAACAGTTTAATTACTATGACAGTTTTAAAAATATCATAGTATTCATATCATAATATTCACTGTGTTAGGTAACGGTCAGACTATATCAATATATTACCTTTGTAACAAAAAAAATCATAGGTGAAAAATTATGTATAAATTAAATATGTATGAATAATACTGAAAAAAATAACATAATTACTTAGTATAATATAAGAAAAATGAATAGAATCACCGTTTCTAAACTTGAAAACGTAAAATTATATTGTAACACTGTTCAAAAAATATATTAAGTTATAAAAAAAACCATTTAATTACTTCAAAAGATAAATTATAAAATAATATAAAACATTAAAATATATCAATAAATATGAATAGGTACTTAATAATATATAGAACTATCTGTAGCAAAAGTTTGATTTGGTTCTTGAATAAAACTTGCAATGAATTGGTTAGAATCATTGTGTATATTAGAACATGCTTGGCTTGAATCTTCAGGACGTGGTGGCTGTAAATATCTCATATTTAAATCATTTTGATTTAATCTATTGCTGTCACATCTATCTTGTTCTTCCAAAAACAGTTGTTGCAACTTATGTCTAACTATTAATTTTCTATTATCTGGAAGTTCTTGTAAGTAAGGCACCAAACTTACCATAAAATGGAAACTTTCGTCTTCAATGATTGTTTTTTTTTTTGCGAATTTTCATTTATTTTACTAAAATGATGTAGTTTTTGTCTTTCGATATTAAGCAAATCACTAATTGCATCATGTTTATTAGTTTTTTTTTTTTCGTTGGTAATTGCTCATATGATGAAGAATCCATACCTATATAGTTGTTTCGTGTAATTTTTCCTATGTATTAAAGTTTTCGTTTACGACGTCAATACTGTCACTTTCTGGTGAATTAATTTCCCTAGTGTTTTCTAAATCGCTTTCCAATTCATTCATCGACATTGGTGTGGGGATATTACCTATCATTTGTCTCGGTGTTGAATATCTTTTAAGAAAGACAACGCTTCATAAAATCTCCACTTTGATGAGTTTCCTCCAGACCCAGAACTTGTTGGTTTTTTGTTCTTTTTTAATTCTTTTTTATAGGTATCTCTTAAATTTTGCCATTTGGTTTTTAATAGATCACCTAAATTATAAAATAATTAAATTACATAAAATAAAATTGTAAAAATTATGTAAACATTTATCTAAGAAATATGTTGTTACTATGATTTTTAAAAATGTAGTTAATTCTGTAACCAAAAATCTAAAAAATATACAAAACCATAGTTTTAGATTCTAAGCAGAGCGATGAATGTATTGATTTTACAATGATGATGTGGGTTTTTCTATTTTTTTTTATATCCTGTAAACAAAATTTTTACCAGAAAGAGTGCTTCGATTTCCACATTTAGTATCTTATCTTTAAATTGGATAAGGTGGTATTTTAAAGATGCAATTTTTCGATTTACTCAACAGTTATTTAACGCCACGGGAAAAACCACCGAAAAATTACGAAAAACGGGATTTCGCTGTTTACAAACATTTTCAGTTTCCAATTTTTTAAGTTTTTTTTTTTATCAATGTCAATAAAATTTTATTTGTAAAATGTACCTAATACAAGATTCTTCATAAGTTTTACTACCTTTATCAAATAAAAAATATCTACCGGAAAGTCAAATTAAATTTTTATGAGCTTTTGAAGTTCATATTTCTACAACATTGGATATTCATTCACTCGATTTTTCATGTAGAGATTTCTTTATTTTGTTGTAATTCAAAAATGAATAACTGTAGATACATAACATTTCGACTGAATGTTTATATTATCATTTTAAACTTGTTAAGAATTTTGTATTAAATTTTCAAATCTTAGATATAAAAATTTCTGACTCAACAAAATTTGCAATTAATTTTTGTCATTTTGACAAATTTTGACCTTCCTAATGTACCTACTATAACTAAATTCTCTTTCTCAACAGAAACGATACTAAAATAGAAAATCAAAGGAAAAATATCAATATATATACATCGCTCCATTCAAAATTTAAAATTGGCTTTTTTGAACTTTTAAAAAAAGAATTTACATCTGATTTAATTTTTATTGTTTTCTGTATTCAAAAATTAAAATTAAAAATGTTGTACTATACGTGTAAATTAGTAAGCGTATTTAAATTATATAGACACTTTTTTTTTAAATGTATTAGAATTAAAGTTATTTTATTTATCATTTCTTTCTGTTACACTCTGTAATCTATAGGTACAACTACTATACATATAGGTGTAACAGAAAGCCACAAAAAAAAAAAAGATGCTACTTTAACGTATGACAAAAATTGTGAAAATTATATGATTAGGTAATAAATACGTAATATAAGAAATATACTTTTATCAGCAAATTCCCAAAAATAATATTTTGAAAAAAGTTATTACTTTCTAAATTAATTTACCTACTCAAAAAAATATCGATATTGTAAAAAATTCTAAAAATTAAATTAGGTACTTGACTTAGATAAATGTTTTTATCATCAAAATTGTTCTTATAATCAAATTCACAAATTGGCCATTTCGAATTTTTCCAGAAAAATTTAAATCAAATTTTAAACTTTTTATTTTTATTAAATAGAATATTTTTTTATTATTCGTGTAACGCAGGTGACTATAAATTATATATAAAAAAAATTCTAATTATTGATTTGAATAAATATAATTTCATCTGTCAGGTCTTCCTGTTACATCCTGTATAGTGTTTAATATGATTATATGATTTTTGTATGATTAGGTGCTTTTTAAAGTATATAGTTAGGTTTAGATTACCAACTTACACATTTAAATTATGTTTTAGGTTTCTATCAACGGGAACTCCTTATAGATCATTGGCTTTTTCATTTCGTATGGCACATAACACAATCAGTGGAATAATTTATGAAACATGTAACACTATATGGAATGTGTTTGGACAAATACATATGCCTTTTCCAACAAAAGAAATGTTTTAGGTACCAGATTGCTCACGATTTCGAAACACTGTGGAATTTCCCTAATTGCATCGGGTGCATTGACGGTAAACACATCCGCATAAAATGTCCCCAAAAAACTGGTTCAATGTTTTATAATTATAAAAATTATTTTTCGGTACATTTGCAAGGAGTGTGTGATGCAAAATATAAATTTATTACAGTGGATATAGGAGCATATGGAAAACAGAGTGATAGTGGTGTATTTGCTGAGTCTAATATATATAAATACCTAGAAACAAATTCCTTTAATGTACCACCCAACAGACCACTTCCAAATACAAATATTCCAATACCTTTTGTTTTATTAGGAGATCAAGGATATCCACTAAAAGAATATTTGATGCGTCCATATCCATGGACCTCAAATTTGGATCCAGAAAAAGAAATTTTCTACTATCGTCTTAGTCGAGCCAGACGTATGATAGAATGTACATTTGGTATATTAGTATCAAAGTGGAGGTGTCTAAAAACGAAACTCCAAATAAATGAAGATCACGTAGACACAATAATTAAATGTATCTGTTTATTACATAACATAATTATCGATCAGGAAGGGGTTGATGATACGCTATTTGTAAATATTCATCAAACCAATACAGAAATTGAAATATCAAGACGAAACAATCGCTCTAAAACTGTAGCGTATGCAATACGTGATAAATTCAAAGAGTATTTTAATAATATTGGAGCTGTTCATTTTCAAAATTCCTAAGTCAGTAATATGAAATAATTTAACTTAAAAATAAATAAACTATATAGACTATAGGTTAACCTTTAATTTTAACTAGGTAGTCGGGTAGATAGATACCTACCTACCTAATTTAAGACTATTAATAATTTTTAAGATTTAAAATTAGGTTAATAGTATATTATACATATTACTTACATTTTACTATTGTATGAATTATGAATAATAAAAATTCATTTTTATACTAGTGTATTTTAATTTTGATACTCACTTTTAATTTCCATTTCTGCAGCTATTTCATCCCAAAGTTTCCTATATAATTATTTCTCTATTGTGGTAATGTTTTGATTTTTTATTCCACAAGGCATTGCGGTCATGAACTAAACTAATTAATTTTTCCGAATCAATCATTCTGATTCAAAAATTTAGTTTAAAAAGATACTCAAATTTAATTTTATCAAATCTGATCAAATTTAAAATACTCAATAGGTACAATTGAAAACGCAGGTCTAACTAGGTTCACGCAATTTAACAAAATGAACAACTAACAAGTATAGGTACTGTAAATAACTTGCAAGAAGAAATATACAAAAATAATTTTATAATCCAAAACAATTCTATATAAATAAATTATAATGGTAAAATATGGCCATTTTCGTCAATATGACGAAAATAGTTCATGCTGAAATAGACGCAGCGCATGGTGGATTCGGCCGGAAAAAACAATATATTTTGTTTTTATCCGACGTCGGACGTATTCGGCCGAATAATTCGGACGTAATCTGACCACAACAATTACATTGCGGGATATTATTGTTTTCGGCCGAAGACGGCTGTCTTCGGCCGAACTCGATTTCGTCCGAAATCGGATATAGTCTGACCGTACCCTGACCGTACCCTTAAAATAGCTCATCACGCCACTGATATATTATAGTGTTATAGTTACTAACTTACTTGTATAGTTGTATAGTACTTGTTACTTAGTGTAGGTACTTACATATACTTACAGTATCAAAGGCACAGATTGGGGGGGGTTGTTGCTAAGATTTTACACCCCCCTCCCCAACTTAGCCATAGCCCCCCCCTCAAAAAAAACCTAGGACATACAATTTTAATATGCTATACTGCAATGGTCTGCTTGTTTTTTAATATATTCAGCCCCCCCCCAAGTCAAATTTGAAATTGCGACTATGTGCAGTGTATAATATAATATTATATCGTCTGAAGTCAAGATTCGTTCACCGCACCCCGAATCGATTGCGATGCACCGGGTTTTTTCGACGACCTACGAAACCGTGTTGGCGAGTCGCGGTGATTTCGCAGGTCCGGTGACCAGGCGATACAGTTCAATACCGAACATCGTGGTATGCAGACAGCTTATCTTCGGGTGATGTATCCAGTAGAGCGGATCCAGAAGTCACTGAAGGGGGGGGGGCAATTTTCAAAAATTAAATTGTCTTTTTGTCAAGCCAAATATTTAAATAAAAAATAACGTTAAAAAGACAACCCAAGGGGGAGGGGCGAACGCTGCTGGATGCCACTGGATGCATCCGATATCGGGTTGCCTTCTGCCGCCTCGATGCAGGAGCCGAATAGCCGATGTGGATCGATCATCGATTCACCGCTTGCCGGCGACTCGATGCAAACGGTTTTGGTCGAGACAATAATGACGGCTGTTGCCACCAAAGTGAAGATCGAGACACCGCCCGTCTGGCCGTCTCGTCTCGTCGTTCCATAAGAAATCGAGAGAACACAGCTGGTACAATTCGTAAACATTTGAACTTCAAACGCTCATAAATATAACTAATTTAACTTTCCAGCAGAAATTTTTTTTTGTTAAAATTTCTAAGGAATCTTGAATTTAATTTTAAAATCTTGGAAATAAAAAAACAATTTTTATGAATTCCTAACTTTTTTTTTTTTTATTTTTATAATTTTATTTACAATCTGTTACAATAAAATGAACAATAAGTAACATATAGATAATTGAATAAGTGGCTTGAGGAAAGGACGGATTTAAGAAGCCTTCCAGTGAAGACACTTTGTATTTGAATTTCTAACTTAAAATAATTTGCTACATTTTAAGTCATGTGTATTATTTTTGTTTTTGTTCACGCATCACGCTCATAAGTCATAATATGGTTATTGTAACTGTTATTTATTACAGATTGTTCCAATATATTATGTTTTAATAAATGTAAAAAAAAAAAATAAATATTTATATTATCTACGAGCGAACTGAGTAACTTTTTTTCAAACCTTACTGATTGCTTAGCCCCCCCCCCCCCAGCAACTAATTAGCCCCCAGAAAAAATATTCCCTATAAGACCCCTATGGGTTATTTTAAATTAATAGTTTTGTTAGATGGGTTTTAGCCCCCCCCCCCCAAGGTAAAGTATTATTATTTAACAAGTGGTTCTCACATTATGGGCGTTAATTTTACGTTGCCACTGACACTTTGCACTCAAGTTAGTCTAAATAGTTTAATGCTGGATATACTGTTATATATTAGTATTACGTAGGTATATAAAAATATAAAATATATATTGATTTTAGTCTTATCTAACTAGTCGTCGTAATCTTCCAAAATAATCGATAACACAGATATATACAATAATATTATATAATAATATAATGTGATCGATAATCATTGATTTCTATATGATACCTACTTTAATTTTTTTTGATAATATTTGTACTCTTTTCTATGGTAAAGCTCTTCCAAGTCAAAAACTTAAATTGCGCCTAATTTACCCACTGTAAATGTCAGCTCCGGGGCGAACTTGATGAATTTATGCCACTGATTAAATTTCAGTAAAATAAAAATATACAGTCATACCTATTGAAGATTTTCAAGAAAAATTCGATACGTATCGATATGGAAATATAGAATAGTTACGTACCGGCTCGTATCGAGTCCGATACGGGCGATACGTATCGCTTGTATATTGCACGTCTTCTCGAACGCTCTTGAACTCAAATTTCTTCAATATACCTTGGTCAGGTTATTGTGATCACGGACTAAGATATACAGGACTGGACACGACAAGGTCGGAGGGTGTGGGGGGTTGACTACGAAATGTTTTACAACAGGCAGTGTTCGGGGGGATATTTTCCTTTTAGCATTACTAGCGCCGTCCTAGTGGATACTTATGGAACTAGAACACATCATACAAATTTCTAGTTCCATAAGTATCCACTAAGACGGCGCTAGTAATGCTAAAAGGAAAATATCCCCCCGAACTCCGCCTGTTGTAAAACATTTCGTAACCACAATATTCATCTCGTGTCCAGTCCTGTATATCTAAGTCCGTGATTGTGATATTGTTATCAGCTATGATATTCACGACTAGCAACGCCATCTAACGTTGTTTTTCGTGACTAGCCAATGGTATACAAAATAATATTATATACAATGCCGGCGATGGCCGGACTGATTTTGATTAGCCGACGCCGTTTTGTTTATGATGTGCGCGTTTCGTTATCGTTACCAAAGTTCCGGATGCCGAAGCCGAACTCGATAATTGTCATGTTTCAGATTAACTTTTTAGTTTTTACCGAATAGTGAATTGTTTATCCCCCGGGGAAATTTTGGAGCACATTCGATTAATCTACGTTTACCCTCGACTTCCAACACCAGAGTAATCTCTTCGTCGGTAGTCGGTACATAACTTATTAGGTGAGTACGTAATGAGGACTTGTGGTTTTCGTCTTCGACGGCGTCGTGTCGGCGATGTGTTTTCTTAAAAAATAATGTTAGAAAACACGTTATTCGATTTTCCGCGTAGAGCCTTTGGCCCACTAATTCTTTACCTGACGATATCGCCAACATCACCTTGATGAAATTATGTTCTATTTCTATGCTATTTATGTCTTTATTTGACCAACACATTTACAAAAATTTCTTTAGTAAATCTCACGTATAAACGTTTATGAGGATTTCTTGTTTTATTACAAATTTTAAGTTAAAAGTGTAGGCATTTATCGAATATCGAGATAATGTCTTGTTTCATAGTATTTAATATGTAAATAACGTTAAGTTAACAATTTAATATTCTGCAATTCATAGATTGGCTAAGCATTTTTTTTTTTATATATTTATACATTATAGTCAATATCTATTATAGCATCTAATTTTATTTATTTTGTTGTATTGTATTGTAATATATTATATTATATTATATGTTGTATTAATTGAATAAATTATTTTTAGTTTGTAGAAATTGTGTAAAAATGTTGGACACACGTCCAAATCATACCATCTATATAAACAACTTAAACGAAAAAATAAAAAAAGATGGTAAGTTTTCATTGGAGTCAATTAATATAGAATAATAGTTGCTTAAAACGGATGTATTTTACATTTAATGTATTGTTTACATTCATTTTTATTTTTAAAGACTTGAAGAAATCTTTGTACGCTATATTTTCACAATTTGGACAAATACTCGATATTGTGGCAATGAAAGGTATTAAAATGAATGGACAAGCGTTTGTTATATTTAAAGATATAACCAGTTCTACAAATGCTTTACGTGCAATGCAAGGATTTCCGTTTTATGACAAGCCTATGGTAAGTATTAATACCTAATAATATATTATAGTAATTTCCGAGGTTATACCTTATATAGTATCAGAGTTTAGAAAGAATGTGTTTGTGAACATAACTCACTTATATCATACATAATATGAATACAATTTGTTTCCACAATTTATTTTATAATGTGATTGAATCGAAATTTTGTCTACTCAGTAGTATTGACAAAATCAAATGTTCAGTCAAAATTCTTTCTCTTTGCTGATACCAATCACTTAGTCCAATCTGAAATGAATTTATTTACCTTTGAGTACAGCAGCTAGACCTTATCTCAAACTTGAGTAATCATTATAACCTTTTCTAAGCGTCGTCCTTCTGTAATCCACAAATACATTCTTGATGGCATTCCTCTTAAACGTCTTTCTTTTCAAAGATTTTGGAATCTATTTATATCCTACCTTAAATTTTGATCACTACATAATATACATCCGAGTAGTGAAGGCCCTCAACATTTTAGATTTTTTTAAATATGTTACAGCAATGTTTAGCTCACGTTAGTTTGCCTCCATATTATGCTCTACTTTTCCTAGTTCGCTCGATATTTGAGTATGGGGTTGTGGTTTAGCATTCTTAGTTTACCTTACTCTTATAATTAAAAAAATATTAAATCATAATTTAAATGAACGACCAAATTAACTTTTTTTTTTATGCTGTAAACAAATTCAGTTTTCAAGTAAACTTTTCGAATACTGTAAATTATAAATACTAGTATTTTACTAAGGTCATCAGTTAGTTTGGCATTCACCCTGGTTGACAAACCTTTTTCAGAATAAAATTATGTGTTATAATTTTAATTAATTTTATAAGTGTAGCAGTTTTCATAGATGATTTTTACTCTAATGTTTTAATTAAGTTTTTACTATAAACAATTTGACTGAATAATTTCTTTTCCACACACTTAATTAACAGATATTCTTTTCTGTATATCGTAGTTATTCGTTCAAATTTTATAAAGTTCTTTTATCTATATTTTATAAAATTTAACTCAATACATACCAAAAAACACAGACATTTTACATTTAGTCATCAATATTAATAATGAGTAATATAAGTTTGAAGAAAGGAAACTTATTTGTTATATGAACACAGATACTATACAAAGTTAAATAAAATATAATCAAAAACAGAATGTTTTACTGTTCAATGTAATAGAACAATACAGTATCGATGTTAGAAGAATGATTTTTATTTTATTTTTTAGCGTATACAATTTGCTAAATCAGAATCAGATATAATTGCCAAAATGAAAGGTACTTTTGTTGAACGCCAGAAAAAACCCAAGAAGCCAAAGGATGATGAAGAAGCAAAAAAGAGACGCAAAGCAGCCAAAGAACAGGCCCGTGCTTTGGCACAACAAAACAACCCAGGAGGTGTATCTGGTGGTAGTGAGTGTTATTTAAACTTCTTGTTTTACGTTAATTGTATTGCCATTGTATTAAAATTAATCCTTGTTCTTCAACAGATGTACCCGAACAACCGCCTAACCAGATTCTTTTCTTGACCAACCTTCCAGACGAAACGACTGAGATGATGTTATCTATGCTGTTTAACCAGTATGTTTTGTATGATTGTTTTGTAAACGATTGAGCTTAATATGAATTATTTTAATTTCTGTAGATTCCCTGGATTCAAAGAAGTGCGACTTGTACCAAACAGACACGATATTGCTTTTGTTGAATTCGAAAATGAACACCAATCAAATACCGCCAAGCTATCATTAAATGGTTTCAAGATCACACCTACTCATGCAATGAAAATTACATTCGCTAAAAAGTAAAATTGTTCATGACGATTAATGCACTGATCATTTGTGAAGTAACATAACATATATATTATTATATTTGTATAAGTATTCAAGATTACAATAAAAAAACTTTTTAAATATTTCAAATTACACTAATAGGGATTTATGTTTTTTTAAAAGAGTTTAAATTTGGTGGTGTCATTGAATATGGCATAGGTTTATATACAGTACTCCAAAATACTACTGTATCGCTTTCTACATGATGAATAAAAAATATAAATGGCTTGTTTACATTAAAAATAGTCTGTCCTCCTCTTGTTATAGTTACTACAGTAGCTGCCGACGCCACTGTACCAATTTCATTGATATCAATTTCAACTTGATGTAAAATATCATCAATGTAAGAACCTGGATCTGAAGCCATGTTTGATAAATCAGCCTTTGAAGGGTCAAACAGTTTGCTAATTCCTAAATTCTAATAAAAAAAAAAAAAAACCTTTAAATCAAATTGTATTGAAAATTAAGTTAAATATATACCTGCAAGACTGGTCGTAGGTTGGTCAAAGACTTAAGAGTCATTTTAGGCACAAAGTATGTAAGTTCTGTGATCTTTGCAGTTCTGGTTATATTTTTGATTGTTTTTCCATTCATTTTTGCTGTTAAACTGCTTAAACTGACATTTGCGTCGGGAAGCACAAAATATGTTATAAATTGATTCCCTTTGTATGGTAGCCCTATGGCTTTAAACTCTAATCCTTCATTTTTATGAAATAATACTTCACTACTGCCTACCATCATTTGGACATATATACAATCCTTGTTTTGTTTGGGTGATTTTCTATCACCAGTAATAATTGCTCCATAACAAAATGGCTTTCTAAAAAAAACATAATATTTATTACAGTTAATATTTTATATAAACTTTTTGAATAGTTTGACTTACATTCTAGTATAGTTGATAAAAAATGGGTTCTCCCATTCGCCTGTGAAATATAAAGCACTTGCAATAATAGTCTTGGTATCTGCTGGAGGGATATCAGGCAATATATCATTGATTTTTCCACGTGTTTGATTCGACACCCATCTATTTAAATATAAAAAAATTGTTACCATCCATAATAAATCTATAAAATATCCTTATGTAATTTATTAAATATTCAAAATAAAATTAACTTCGAAATTTTAAATTTAAAATAAATGTGTTCTTTCTTCAGTCTTTTAATTTTGGTTTAAACTTATTTTATAACAACTACTGTACAAAGTTATTATTTTCAATAAAATATTTTTAAATTTAACCTGTGCACATAATATATTAAAGTTTGAAAATACATCATTAAAAACAAATAAGGGTCGTTCTTACAATGTCCGGTAAAGTAAGTTAACGTTAACCAACTGATAACAAATTTTATTACCGGCAGAATTTGGCTGGTTAAGACATTGTAAGAACGGGCCTAAGTTTTATTACTTTTATTTTTTTTTGTTTACATCATTTAGTAAATGTTTTCCAATAATAAATCAGTAACTAATGAATTATTTAATTGCAGTAATTAAATCATTTTTTTTGTCTTGTACATTATTTGAAACAAACAATCTACACCAGATTATTCAAATTTTACAACTCCCAAATTATTATGATGAAATTTAAACAAATTATAGCAAATATGGGTGATAATAACAGTGACTAGTACTATAAATAAAATTTCAAATAGTCATGTTATACGTTTCATTATTGTTTCCATAATTGCTTTAATGATTATAAATAATATTTATATTAATTATACTTGACATAGATTAATTTTGGTTTCTGCTGCTTTGAAGCAGCTCCCTTCGACAACTCTCACGATGCCATGGGAGCCGCAACGCACAGTTTGAATACCTCTGATCTATACAAATTTTGTATAATAGGCTCAAATGATTACATGAAAGAGGCTACTGACAAAAAATATGGTGAAGCTGCCCACTGGCAACAAATACTGATATAATATTTAATTATGATAGACTAATATTATTAATAATAAAAAGAAACCCGATTAATAGATTATTCAAGTTTATGAAAACCACATTTATCAATACTAAAGGATTAAGATGATGTAAAATTTTATTATGAAAAACTAGTCAGTGAAATAATTCATTACCTATGGGCTATGATTAATTAATCATTCAATTAATTATAGTCCCTAAGTAGTTATACCCTAAAAATCTAAAATAAATGTTTATATATATTATGTAATAATGATCTTCAGAAATATGATATATAAAAATAAGAAAAATTAACTGAGCAACATGACATACATTATCAGGTTTAGTTTATAAATATAATATTAAGAAAATTAAACAGTTATAATTAAAAGTGACATGTATAAATTAAAATGAATTAACTAAAACTTTATAAGTTATAACCTACACTACCTACTGTAATTCATATTATATGGCCAGTGAATCATCAGTGTGATTAATAAGTAATCAAATGTAGTGACTAATAGTGATTAATACATACTGGTTTATAATGTGTTTTGTGTGTTCTCCATCTGATTTGAAATTAACTGTAACCAATTTGGTGCTTAAATAATCTTCAGCTGCTTTTATAAAATTGTTTGTAAGATTATAGCCATTTTGAATAAACATTGCTTTTGCTAGGTTAACTTCTGTGCCCAATTTTTCACCGGAGTTGGTTTGAAAGTAATTCAATAATGTTCCCAAAGCCTTAAAATTGTGGTTACCACTATAAATATATAAAAAAATACTTTTAGAGTTTAAGCTACCAAATAAAATTTACAAACTCTCACTTGTCAGATAAATGACTTAATGTGATCTCATCGTAACCAAACAATTTACCAACTTCTGTTTTGGTTTCACCACGAGCTCCCAGAAGGACAAGTGACATAGCAGCCGCTAAACATATCGGTGATATAACTATATTATGATCATGATTAGACCCATGTGATTGTAAACTGTAAATTGATCTGTCAATATTTAATGTCGCATCTAATAGACCTAGTGTCAATTTCTGAAATTTAAAAATATAATTAACAAATATTACAATATACAACTAGAGATAAAATAATTTACCTCTGCATTTGAAGTTGAGTTTTGTACTTGATGATGAATTGTTTCATTTATGGGTTTAATTTCATTTATAGGTTTAGCTTCATTTATAGGTTTAGCTTCATTTATAGGGTTAGCTTCATTTATAGGTTTAGTTTCATTCATAGTTTTAGTTTTATTCATATTTTGTGTTTCATTCATAGTTTTAGTTTCATTCATATTTTGTGTTTCATTCGTAATTGTATTGATGTGTACAGGTCTATTTACATTATTAAAATTATCTAAAAACATAGAACCCATAGAAACAATTTCATTCATAGGTCCAGTTTCATTCGTAGCTAAGGTCTCATTAAAATGATTTTTCTGTATCACCGTATCCAAAAAAATGATTTTACTGCCATCCACTATCGACAGTAGAATGTAAATATTTAAACTTAACAGCAACATTTTTGACCACATCTAAAAAGATACAAATACATTTAGTTTTCATAGGTGACTTATACATAAAAAAAAAATATATACTGTGTTGAAACTAAACGATAAATTAATAGAAAGACCGTTTAATTTCCAGTAAAATATTGGTGCCTACATTTTCTACATTACTTGGACTGAACATTAACGTGACACAACCAGGATTTTAATATTTTACAATTAAATCCTAATAAGTACGACTATTGATAATTTTTGATTAGGAATCTGATCACAAGTGTGACTATGATTTGGTTTCATTATAATATTGGGAGGAAATTATTTTGAGTAGGTATACTGTAAAATAAATACTTAGCAGTGGTAGCATAATCCTCATATAATATTAAAAAAAATTCCATTTTAAACATAGGTACCTCCTAGGTATACGCACTACTCAAATATTATAAATATAAAATATTATTATTATTGCCTATATTATTTTAATACTATAACAGTATAACGTTAAAAACAATAAAACATTAATATACCTCTGCAGTAGGGTCCAACGGTGGTATCCTATATGTGGATAATGCGGAGTTCACGTACTGCGGCGTGAATTCATTAAATATAACTGATCGATTCTCAATCCAATACCTATTCAATAATAATAATAATACTCGTATGGTAGTGTAAAAGAGTAGAAATGATAATAATATTATAATGGTCAAGGTCTGACGTGTGTGAGTGTACAGAGTTGTAGTAGTGGGGCCGTGGTGTGCTGCAGGAGCGTACCGTACAGCGGTTCGTACAGGAATGGTTCGTTTTGTTTTTGTCTTCCTGTAATAGATTATACATAATATTAAATAAGTATAATGTATATACACATATTTATATATATATACATCGTACACATCGGTATGATGTTGGGCGCTCGTAACAAAAAAAACTCGTTTTTGCACGTTGTAAATTGTAATCCATTTTACTGTTCCATTTCGTGTGTATTCCGACGTGTAGGTAATAATATTATTCGTTTTATAATTACCTGCGCCGGTGAGCAATATTCAGTCTCTTATTTTTTTTTCCGAGCTCGATAAATAATAATAATTATACGTACACTGTACAAGAACGTCGTCGTGATTTCGTGTTGCAGAAATGCGCGAGGGGGAGCTTTAAAACTTCTATTTTAATTATTATTATATCTTATAATAATTACAAACACCGTACGGCCTAATACCTACAGCAGTGGACAGTCTGCTGCAGAATGCAATACAATATTATGGAGTATTATGAAGTATACTTTACGCAACGCGCAGTGTTAATTACGTCGTAGATAAAATAAATAATAAACCCATTTCTACATATTTTGAAGTATTAGAGCTAATGAACAATATTAATGAATATTGAATAGGACGTATTGAATAATTCATACATACTATTGTGTTGGACATTTTAATCGTCGTTGGTTGTTGGCTCGTTGTCGTTTCTCAAATCTTTTACATCGACCTCGCGTGTCGCGATATCGTAAGATCATAACAAATCGTAAACGTTTAGATTAATTATTATAATATTAGATATCAGAACAATACTGTGTTCAGTGTTGTGAATACCTACCAACTAATAACATTTTACCAATCACTTATGATTTTAGTCTTAAATGTTTTTGTTTCGTGTAGGAGGTACCTACTCGTTATTATAAAAATATAATTAAGGTGATGCAAATAAATAATAACAACTAATGTATGAGTGAAAAAAAACAAAATTTGTTCAACAGGTAGGTCACCAATGTTTGTTGCTTTGGGGTAATATGTTTGAGGGTATAAGCTTCGAACCTCTCACAATTATATTCGGTATTTTCATTAGGTAGGTAGGGATGCAAATTGTTGTATATGTAATCAGAGTACCTCTACTATTTATTTTCAAAAAAAAGCACTAAAAATGAGTGCCCTACCTCCGTTAACCGCTTAATTTTCAACTTACCATCTAGGTACTAGAGAAAATAATATGGGGGGGGGGGGTAGAGCGTGATTCATTTTCGGTCAAAAAAATAGCTCACGACTTCAATCACTACGCCCAATATAATGTTCTAATATTAATTTTAAAATCAGATTTGAATTCGTCACTAAATTATCTATGCTTTGACAATTACATTTTTCTGATTTTATTTTTTTTTCACTCAGAAATTTACTTACAAAAAGGGTAAAAATAGATCATATTCATAATTCAAATTTAAATACATTGATATAGAGTATAAAAAATTTATGACAGCCAAACTGGTCAAAACATAGTAAATTTAGAAGAGAATTAAAATCTGCTTTCAAAATTTAAATTTGGACATCCTACTGAGCGTAGTGATTGAAGTCACTGGCAGTATTTTTTGGAAAAAAATGTTCCTAATTTGATAAAGTAATATTTGGTGACATGTGCATGCGCATAGGTAAAATAACGAACGTTTTATGATGCCCCTATACAACGTGATCGTACTACGAATTACACACTCTAATGTTCATTTACTTTCAACCCATTCATCACTAGACCCATATGAACTGAAATATAAAATGCCTAGTTTTTACTCCCTAGAATGGATTACGATCCAGTTCCCTTATAATGTATACTCTATACTCTATAGTCTATACATATTATATTTAAGTAGGATTTACTATTTCATTTTATACATACTTACGGTCTACAGAGTTCAGACTGTACTACTGCAGTACTTTGTAGCCTGCTGGTACATCATATAGGTGCAATTAGGGGGGGCTTGGGGGGATATAGCCCTCCCAGTTTTATTCGTAGCCCCACACTTTTTTAGTTTAAAATACAATATATATATATATATCATAACTATTGTTCTTGCAGCTTTTTGATAGCATATTGTGTGGCACGAGGCGCAGGCGAGGACTGCATTTCGCCCAAGACTGAAATGGCCTTCCCGCTCGAGCCACGCATACTATTTTTTGTCACGCCTCTGCATTCGTCGATCACGGCAAAGGTAATGCAGGGATCTTTGCAACAACTAGACTGTAATTATACGACAGCAATATTTCGAAAGACAAGAAACGATTTGGTTTTATTTATTTTTAGCGTCACGCGCATGGAGGTTATAATATGACTATCAGATTTAACCAAAAGTTTATGTTTTGTAAAGACCGACGACCGTGGTATAGATTTCAGTACGTCTGTTTGAGTACGGTATATGCGCGTTAAATGTACGAGTAGCACTTTTGGGGATTTCCACTTTATCGCCCTGCATTTTTTGGGATTTCCACTTTACCACCCGGCACTATTAGAAATTCCCACTTTACCGCCCGCTGGACGGAAAAACGACGCTTTCAAACGCTTCAACCGCTATCGAAAACCAAACTTTCGGTGCAGGCGTAACAAAAAAATATTAAAAATACATAGGTACGATTTTTTTATAGACATTTTTAGCTTAAATTCGAACAAAATTTGATATTAAAACAAAAACATATACATCATACCTATAATATATATTATAATTAATAATTTATAATATTATTGTTATTGGATTGTTAATTATACGATTATAAATCAATACCGAAGTACTTATACAGAATAAATATATTAGGTACTCAACATTTTTAAGCTTTTTTTCTTTACCCTAAAGTACCAAGTACAGTGGTATCTATTATTTATACCAGTAGTAATTTGTAAGACAACTACTCGAGTATGTCAAATAAAATTAGATGCTTACATTTTTTTAATTTAATAATCATATTGTTAAGTTATGATATCTATCGTCAGTGTCGGCCTGACACACCAAAGGCCCATGGATCAGTCTTTTAAGCGGCCCCATAATGAAATACAAAGACCCCAAAAAAATGTAGTTGATATTTTGTTGAAAAAATGTTCTTCCCCATATTTTCTCTTAAAAATACATGGAGTGAGGCAGGTGGCTGAGCGACGGGTGATGGGGACCAACCACAGACGTCCTCTTCTCTACAAGCAATCCAGGCTGGCTGGCCAGCCGGGTCGAGAAACCCAGGTAGCAGCAACGTAAGCCGTAGCCTTTTGACATGAAGTCTTAAAACAGTTGAAACCATAATATTCAAGTATAATATACTATTAATATAGATAGTATTATATTTTTTAATTTTTGAGATTTTTTTGTACCACATTAAGGAAATACAATTCTGAATTCCTGTGGAGATACAAACCTATGTTTAATTTTAAAAAAACCGACGTATAACTTATTTATATATTTGGGTTGTATTTGTGCGTCATCGTTAAAAACCTAATGACTATAATAAAAATGAGAAGTTATAATATTATTTAGGTGCCTACGTCATTGATCCGAAATTTTTATAGTTTTTTTTTCAATTTTCCATTCCTAACCCACTCTGCAAGTAGCACTTGCAGCGTATTGTATATTTCAATGTTTTTATTAATTGCAATGTTTGTCAAAAAAACGTATACCTATAAGTATATAGTATGACTATACCATAACTAATAACTGTATGTATATATTTAGTAGCCAGTAGGTTGTAGGTACTATATAGGTAGTTCATTATCATTATATGATTATACCTAAGATTTCATAAATATATAGGTAGGTACCTTTGAGTTTTGAGAGCTACTATAAATTGTAATTGGTCGCTGGTGCAATTTTCAATTTTCAATATTTAATATTGTATTATGTAGGACGTAGGTACATCCATCCATTCCTCACTCATTCTAGCGCAACTATTGTCCAACTGACGTCAATACGTCAACTCAATCTGCTTAAATTAGCTTGCGCCTTGCAGTGTACAGATATATTATATTAATATCTATGCACGTATCTATATGTACCTAAATATATAATTATTATTAGTACTGTATCATTATACTATTATTAGTTAACACGTAGGTATATATTATATTTAGTTACTTATTAGTATCTCTATATATTATGACTATATCCATTATTATTAAGTATTCAGAACAACCATAAATATCATATTATTATGTATCTACACATTTAGATTTAGCTCTGTTGTGAAGACTAATATAGTAATATACTATAAATATGTGCGTTTCTCTACAATATTTTCTACTCTATTTTCTATTCTATAAAAACCAAGGCCATAGAACAGCATGAGGAGGCCTCCGTCTCGGATGTTTAAAATAGTACATTTTTCATACTCTTTCAGTGACTCATTTTTCAGGGGTGCAACTATAACAACGTATACGTTAAAAGGGGTTATTTGTAGGCTATTTCAACGGAAAATAAAGAAAAAAGAAAATTCAATAGTTTTAAACGTTATATTATTATGTTACGAACCGGTGTAGCCAATTTTTTCTTGCATTTAAAATAAAATTAGTCTGTACTATGTAGTCCTATAAATTATTTTTGTTCGATTCGTAGGTAGTCCGTTAATCCTTAATACCAACAAAATATGGAATGTAATTGAAAAACACGTTTTGGTACTTAAAATACTTAGATAACTAAAATAATAACTTAGTATTAATAACCAATACTTAGAATTGTTATAGGAGTAATGTTAGTTATTATAGTTATTAGCTATTGAATGCTATAGGTATGGCATTTTAGGTTCTGAGCGGAGCGATTAATGTATTGATTTTACAATGTGTGTTTTTTTGTTTTGTTTGTACTTGTATATTTATTTATTTTGTTTATTTATATTATAAATTGACGGAACGGGCCATGCACATAATATTATAAAACATACATAATAAATGCACATACATTTATAAAACACAACACATTATATATACTTAAAGTAATCAAAACAATATAAGAAAATTACAAATGTTCTTATAAATTATAAATTAATTGAATTAAAAATAAGGTAGGAGTGATGGGCCTCATTGACTAAATGAATTATTCGCAAGACGGGTTAGTTGGCCGCACACAATTGGTCACGGAATGGAGAAAACTTACTCCAGTTAGCACTTGGAAGTTGGAACCCTAACGTTAAGTACTAACCCTAGCTAATATATCATGAGCATCAACTTCCCCACTTATGAGTTTGGCTAGGAAATAGGAAAGCTAAGTTAGCAATGATTTTTTTGTTAGGTACTCATTGTATCTGGATTTAATTTTTCTAATACCGGTTGCAGTTTAAATGAGCGGGGCTGGAGAAACGTACGTTATATTCAGAGCAAAATATGCATATTTCAAGAATTTACGCTGAACACGTTCAAGCTGGTAGGAGTCTCGTAAAAATAAGAGAATCACTATACACCATATTCTAGACGGGAACGAACAAATGCTGAAATGCTCAATATAGTGCTTTTAGAAAACTACACATTTTAAATTCGGACGATATAGATTTTAATGAAACAAAGCATTTTCAGAGCCTTTTCAATATGAGCATTAAAGCTTAGAGTGCGATCGGATGTGACACCAAGGTCAACGCAGCACTGCTATATCTGAAAAAAAAATGTAAACTGATATCATCAAGTATCAACTAAATAGGTATAGTTAATAGTCATGCCGAACAGGATTACGAGAACGCGTGAAATACATTTAATTACATTTAGGAACAGAAAGCTCAAAGCTAAGCTGCCTAGATATACGTTACGGGCAAAGTATACAATTTGGCCGTTATATAAAATGCCCTCCGTGTATTGGGTAATAATTAAGATAATTAATAATGATCTATATTTATACTATCATAAATCTTATATTATAAGAAAACATAATATTTTATTTGAATACCACTTATGGCACTTATTGTTGCATTCACCTATAATAATTGTAATAATTGTACCTACTGTTTTCTGTGGTTTCCTCTGATTAGAACATGCACTTCCATGTTTTACATTCTTGTACATACGTAAAATTCCTAATTGGAAAATTTCCGTGTTGTCTCCTTTAGCGAAATTTTGATTTGTGACTTTCAGAAATCTTTTTTATTTGCAAATTAGTAATTACAAATTGGTTTCTATACTGCACAAAGTTGAAAGGCGGCCTTCGTTATAGTTCCGAGTCCGTACAAATTATTGCTAACCGTAAAGACGCATACAGATATAATATGTGAACTGTCACATTCTAAGAAAGCCAATAAGAACAAACAAATTAAGTAATCCAAATCTTCAGATAATAATCCGTGTTTATAATCAGGCCTTTGTATTTTGACTATATTATGTTTTACGATCACGAATTAAGATGTACAGGATACGGATCGAAACCTTATCAGTTGATGACAAAAGTTTTTTTTAAATTTGACTCATATAGCGACGGGTAATCGACGGTGGATTGTTTTTTTACTGTATGTCTATATTCATGAATGATTATTGATTAGGATGGATATATACGTATATATCGACCTTGATTGACCAATAAAAAAACTGTGAGATCGGAGATCACTATGTATATAGTCGTCTAATTTAAAACTGAGAACATTCCAACTTCAAATTAAAATATTTATAGCAAGCGGTGTCGTTTCGTATCCTGTAAATCTTAATTCATGTTTAAGATTAAATATCATATTATCTATATTGCCAAAATTCCAAATATACGAAAGGCATTTAAGCATTTTAAATAACATTATACAGCATTGTAGAATATATGCCCGAATTTCATACTTTGCCCATAACTTATACATATGACCTACCAATAAAACTTATACACCAAACTACCAGACTGTAGAAAAAATGCTTCAATTTTAAACTTTGAGGTTGCGGTTACTGAAAGCAAATATTATGTAGTTGGTACTTTTGAATTTTAAAAATAGAAAATCTCCTCAGTATTTTTCAAAATAATCGAGAAAAACAAATTATGGAAAATGTAAATTTTAAGCAATACCAGTTTACGGAGAAATCTATTTTACTAATGTGTATAAATTCCTCTTATTTTTCTATAAATGGTATAATTTTCAAAATATATTGACTATTTAACCTATTTATTTATTTTATAATATTTAAATTTTTTTTTAAATATCGATGAATAATTTTACACGCGTTCTAAAAGTTTGAAAATTTAATACAAAGTTCATAACATTATTACTAAGTTTTTATTAGCAATTTAATAATGTTAAAAATACATAAGAAAGATTTTTATTATAAGGATTAATTCATAATATGTTATAAGTTCAATTTGAACGAAATTTAAACAAAAAATAACGATTTTAATTATAGGTGGCTGGGGCACTAAAGTCAGTTGATTTTTTAGACACCCCCCTACCCCAAACTGGTCTACAAATCAATCGATTTTTCTATCGTATTCACTATTCAGCAGGTCCGATTATATTAGGTATAAGAATTTCAAGGAAGCTGAAATAAGTGAGATCAAACTGTCAGTAACTCGCTGTTTTCTTAATGACGTTTAATTTCAATGATAATTATTATAGTCGATTCAAATCTCGAGAAAGCTCATTTTCCCAATCGGTAATCAATATATAATTGAACATTTATATTCTTTATTTATAACTAGTATTACCTACTTTATTTGCATCACAGAAACGTAATTTTTTCACTAAAGTAAATAATTATTCTAACGCTTGAACTTAATGTGTGAGTGGACTATTCATTAAAAAATATAAGTAATAAATAATAATAATAATAATAGTAATATAATGTATGTATATGTATATAATATATTAATGTATAATGTATAGCGCATATACCTACCGTAATACCTATATCTTCGCGTTTAAACATAAAAGTAATTACCTAACTGTTCAGTTAGTACCTACGCGTAACGCGTGTATATCATAGGTTAGGTTACCTATAGTCGGGCTATAGGTAATACACTATAATATGGTATAATTAACTATAAGCAAAAAATTAACCTATATGTTAAATGTTTTGAAAATTATATTGAATAATGTATATACATATATATTATACTACGTGCCCTTCGCTGCCCGTAAAAAATCGCACCTCTTAAAAAAATTATGATTGTTCAACTCCTTTTGGGTGTAACTTGCTGTGGTAAATGCAACTCAGCCACCCTGGTAGGCAATGATCAATAATTTGATTGGATGCAAGCTTGTACCTGATCGCCCGAATAACCAATTGCAACCAATAATAAATAAATACTAATTTCTACTGTAGACTGTAACCAATGGCAACTATTAATAAACAAAAATAAAATTTCAAATTTCCATCTTGAACTTCAATGTCCCTGTTTGAGCACCTATTTAAAATGCGAATTTCGGCAAATCCTTTCTTATTGCACGGTGAAAATATGAGAAGAACTTCTATTCCAAATTTCAAGTCCGTACGTTGCGTAGTTTTTGAGATACAGCGATCAGTGAATGGTGGTATTTGGATTTTATATATGTATATAGATTATTCAATATAATTATTATTAACCAAGGGGGAGGGGGGATGTCTCAAAAATCAACTGACTTTAGCGGTTTAGCCACAAACGACCAACACCAAATTATATGAAATAATTAAAAGATGTTATAAAAAAAATCGACTGATGTAAATATTCATATTCTAACATGTAAAAAAACAATAAAATTATAAAACTGAAAGTATATAAATTATTTAGTTTATAAAATGTATAATTGTTTTTTATTTGTTATAACCTGAATTTCCTTCAGCTGATTTTATCATAGCATAATTTAATTATTTAAAATCATTTGGTGGTGGTGGCTGAGGCGCTAAATTCAGTTGATTTTTGAGGTACCCCTCCCCCCCAAACTGGTCTTCGAATCACCTGATTTTTCTATCGTATTCGGCAGGCCCGAGTCTATAAGCTAAAAAAATTTCAAGGAAGATAAAATAGATGAGGTCAAACCGTCAGTAGACTACTATTTTGAATACCGATGCCTACCTACTCAATACCATAATAATTTAATATTTCTATACAAAGTTGTTCTTTGAATTTATGTTATATAATAAAATACAGTACCTAAATACTTATGTTTTAGATTCTGAGCGGAGCGAGGAAGTTAGTGGTTTTACAATGTTGTTTATTTTTTTTTTTGTATACGCAATTTCTACCAGAAGGAGTGCTTCGATTTTACCATATATATAGTACCTACCTTATCTTTTAGCAAATTGGATCAAGATGGTACTTTAGAGAGATAATTGTTTTCAATAGTTATTTAATTCCACGGTAAAAACCACCGACAAATTATGAAAAACTGCTAAAAATGGGATTTTAATTTCTAACGTTTTGTTTATCACCATAGAAACGAATAAAATTATAATATCAATTCAAATTACAGGCTCTAATAAATAATAACAGTATAAAATATCCAGACTGAGAAACCGTCTCCGCTCAGAATCGTTTTTCTTATACAATGATATTATATCGTTGAATTCAAGTTGAATACAATCCATTATACATTGGCCCACTTGTAACCTACTGTACAGCAGAGCGACATCCACTTACAAGCTTTATTTAAATTTAAAATTTTTAAAAATGCCATATGCCAGTGTCGGCATATATGTATACTTATAGTTTGATAGTATACGAAAATATAAGTATAATATAGTATCAATGTGTAGACTGTCTGACTGTATATAGCCATCTAAAGATAAAAAAAAATCATTAATTATACGAATACATCTATAATAATATGTAGATAGGTTTTAGCTTTCAAATTAATTTTCTATACGTAGGTGTATAGATGGCAAATTATTTTACTATAAGAGCAAAACAAATTGAAACCGTCAATGGTATTTCAAACTTTCATTTAACGTACCTGTACACATATTATTTACTGTCAATATACATCATATACATTTATATACAGTATTTAATATGCATTGTAGTTAAGAATTTTGTTCTAGATTTCTGCAAACATATCCTTAACCATTGATTAAATATATTTAAATATTTAATATATTTAATCAATGCCTTAACGTTATTTTCTCTCATTAACATAATTTAAATTCACGTTAGGTATATTTAACGTGGATTAAATTTTTCAAATGGTATAATATATTATGCAGATCAGATAATAATTGTTTATGTATATTTGTAATCAGATTTCGTGCGTTTGAGCAATAAAGTATAAAATAATAACAAAGTGATAATACTGATTATACTTGTATAGTTGGCATTAGTTGCATAATATTTATAGCCTATATAGGTACTGTAATATACCTATATAAGTGTTAAGTTTAGGTACAAACATATGTTAAAAATATAATACTTTATTATAATTGATAATAATATGTATTTATTAATATATAAATATAAATCGACATTGACTTATAAGTAGTTATAACTAATAAGTTAATAGCATAGCTTGTAAATAGTAGAGCCTAGGTAATAGTATACATGCGATTTGATTTTTTTGCGAAAACCAGTGCAAACTAGGTACCTACTATCAAACTAATATCAATATAAATTTATTTTGAAGTATCTAATATGAGATGTAACAAACCAGTGTGATCACACTGTATAACAATATATTTTAGTTTGTTATTTTATTTTTATTTTGCATTCGTTTACAGTATGTAAAATATGTAAATATGTAATTATAATAAATAATAATTTAAATTTATGTAGCAAAAGGTCAAGTTGTAAAAGTGAAATAATGATCAATTAAAAAGAAAAGGAAACTAAATCTCAAACCTCAATAATTGTGTCACAGCAATCATTATAATATTTTCAAATTATTAAAAAATGTTATTCATAATTATATAATAATAGAAGATAATACAATGTATTGTAGGTACATACATGCATGATTATATTTATTGTTGGAAATCAAGAACCGTGCCTGCACAAATATTGAAAATACTAATTACAGTAGTTAGTATATTTTTATTTATTTATTTCTAGATTCTACTAAAATATCACACAGCAGTAGTTCAAAGTAAATATAGGTACATACATACAATTTCAAAATCGCGTAAAAATTATGAGTATGAAAGCTTGACAGTTGACGATTTGATTGGCCAAAAACACTATGTTATTTGTAGATATTTTATAAAATATAAATTATTTATAGTTGACTGATGATCTAAGTGATCACTTAACCTTGTGTGGTTTTTCTTTTGACATTTTCCATAGGATGGAAATTTACCACGAAACTCAATGTCATGTGCCGAATAAATAAAACTAATTGGAATCCTATGTTGTCGGTGACAATTATTTTTATTTCATATTGTATATAATAGCTTTACCATTCTATTATAATAAATACGTATTTAATAAATATAATATCCAGAGTATAATTTTAGGAAATACTTCTGCAGCCTTCTGAAATAAAAAAAATACTGAATTTAAATATAATTGCTTTGTTCAGAGTTGAGGTATTCTTCACTCACTTCTTAGTTCTTACGTATAGCTATACGTTTCGTTCTTATATACAAATATTTAGAAATATTACAAGAGTGCAAAACACATTTCGATTTCGGATACCTGAATTCGAGTAAACTGAACTCCACCACATTATGCCTCGGTAGATAATGAAGTTTTGATTGTGAATCATATTAATCCTGACATATGATAGTGGATAATACGAAATTGGTTTCCGCTAAAAATTACTTATCATTATACAATTTTCGAATGGTATAGTTCCCATAATGTACAATGTCTAGGAAAGTTTATAAATATATAATATTATATCTTATAGATTGCTGAAAAGGAAAAGTTTATTGGTGAAAATAAGCTATATGGAACAAAGTCTCAGATATTTACCGCTAATAACCAAAATCAATTTTGGCGAAAATCGATTTTGAGTAAAAATTCTACTTTTTTCTTGATTTTGTTTTTGTTTTTCCTGGTACTTTTGAAAACTACTGGGAATTTTGAATTTTGACTTCCTCAATGCATCAACTAGATTCACTTTTCCATCAAACAAGATACTGAAGTTGAAAATCGACGCATTTGACTAGGTACTTATCGTATACAGACGCAAAAAAATAAAAACAACATACATTGTCATTGTAAAATCAATACGTACATCGCTCCACTCAGAATCTAAAACATAAGTCGCATACAGTGATTAGCCATTAGGTATATTATGTAGGTATAATTTAGTAAGCGTCGAAATAACCAATTCTTTGCGAAACACTAGTGCGAGATAATTGATAATAATATAAACATTAAACATAATATTATACGCAGAATAGCAGTTTGTTTTTCGTAGGTACCTAGGCGTTATTATATAAGAAATAATAATACATTAGACCGGACCGGCACAGTGTTAGTTGGTATTCTGATTTATCACGGTGACGCGTATCATCCGACTATAGAGAAAATGTTTTTTGAACAAAAATTATTATGTTCTCGTCGCAATATTTCATATTACGACTATTACCGATGTGCGACGACAACGCTAATTCGCTCGTATAAAATACATATGTGCTCAACAAATTCGACCGTGGACTTGGCAATTGGTGAGCTGTGAAATGCACTTGAGAGTTGAGATATGTACCGTCAATCGGATGTGTTTTGCTTGATAAAATAGTTCGACGAGCAAATTTATAAAACGAATTAGGTACCGCCCGTGCTCATATAAACGAGTGTACCTAATTATAATGATTTCATAATATACAATATCAATTATTTGAGTTATCGATTTAATTTACGGGTATCCAAATTACTGAAGCCCTTGTAACTAGGTCTGTACTCTGTACGGCTGCTTCTGAGTTGGGTCCCAAAATTAAAATTCCTATACACCAGTTGCCAGCTGGGTGCCGAATTCTTTTAGGTACTTACCTATTATACTTGAGTCCCACATTATTTTCGGTATCACACTAGTTGGTTCCCAAATTTTTATTGGTCAGTACTACACGAAATTAACGTTTTCCTTCATGTTTTAATAAACTTGTCCCCTATTAGGACTGTCTATAATCTATTATTTGTCACAGGTATCGAGGTACTATGGTTAAAAATGTTTTTTGCCAGTAAAAATATAAATAATTAGAATTTTACAAAGTATATATCATATAAGTAGATAATATAGAATATACAATAGAAACAAAAAAATATCAAAAATGTTAAAATTCTAATAATAAAAAATAAAAATAGGTACATAATATTATAATAAATAATATTAACTACGATTTAAAATAAAATCACTTTTGTGTTGGTAAAATTAATAAGATGTTAAAATTCTATAAAATCGAATAGACTAATTTTTGTGCAGATATTTATCTGTGACTTGATTTAAAATATTAAAATTATATACGTATCAATAGACAACAATTGAGGGATAATTATATTAATTTTGAATTAGCTAACAGAGACATTTTTGGACCGGGTTTTATATTATATAGGTACTTTTATATGGGTACTATATTATGGACACATACTAGTTGCGAACGAATTATTCAGGTTAGGAATTATAATATAACAATTGCGGACACGAGTTTCGTATTGTCATGATACTAATTGCGTACAGAGCTTTTTTTTTTTAATAAAAATTACGTTAGTATTGTGGACACAAATATTTCCCTTCACCACTTTTTCAGGACTTGTGACAATAGCTAAAAAAAAAATTGGTAGAAATATTTGTGTCTTGCAAATCGTTATTTTTAAAATGTTGTTGAATTATCAATTGTTTTAATTTTGTGGAAAAAATTGTTTATAAAATATTTATAGATTATCGTCATGGTTTTTAAAACAGCCTGTATAATATATGATATTCTACTGATTTCACCACGTGAATATTGTAACATTATCCGCAATAAGTATCTTATATTTGTGTCCGCAATTCGTATGTTACCTTTTTAGATTTCGTCCGCAACTCACATGGTTTTCGTCACTTTGTCCGCAATTCGGAAACACCGTATATTATATGTTTTTAAATGTTTTAGTTCCGATATTTACTAGGTACTTATGATGAATCTTGTATTAAATGTACATGACTTAGAAATAATTGAACATTTAATACATTTTTAACTACTAAATAGTTTGTCATTTGTAGTGGTTTTGACCAGAATTGACAAAATTCTAACTACCTACAGATGCTCCTAAAAAATATTTGTGTAATAGGTAACTATCAATTATTTTTTTTAATTCTAGTGATAAAAAGTTATGAGGGACTTTCTATACCTTTTTAAGCATTTTTAGAGAGCAAAAAATTCTAAAATAGCTTTAAAAGAGTCAAAATATTAAAAAAATTTTATCGTGTGTAGGAAGTAATAATATTAACATTTGGAGAAAATTTCAGTAATAATAATTACCTAATATAAAGTGTCTGCGGAAACAAAAAAAAAACTAACGCTCAGAATCTAAAATTGTTGAACGCAAAAATAATGTAATAGAAAAAAGTCAGGGTAGGAGGTTCAAATTAACTGGTATAAATTTAGAAGTATTATGTTAAAATTTATCATTACAACATTATGGTGTAGGGTGTAAAAAGGTCACACCCACAAAGGTATCCAACCCTCTTTCCGCTTTATAGATACTTGCTTACTACTTGCAAAGGGGTTATACTTATATTGCACATATTATTGGAGCTAAGTGGTAAGCTGTGTACTTTTACAATCTATATACGAAAGTTATTGATTTTGGTTGTAGAACTATTATATTATTACATTAGGTACCTATAGACTATATTTGACAGCTATATACGGAAAATTAATATTAAATACACGCATAAAAATAATATGCAAAACAAGTACTTAACAACTCATGATGTGGATTGTGCGAGTAGTTTCATAAATCCGGTCACGGTTGTGGGTTGTGCTGCAGATTTAATGTGTTTTTCATGGGAATACGTTTGTAGGAAAACCCAGCGTTTTTTTACTCACTACTACGTAGGTATATAAGAAGCAATAAATTCCTGACCACCAGTACCTAATAGGTTGTTTTAATCAATAATAATCGTGTTTATAACACGATTCAATTATTAATTGTGTTAAAATAAAATTTTTTTTTTTTAATAACTGAAAAACTAAATGAACTGGATGAGTATATAGGTACCTATGATTATAATGACAATTGACGTTATTACTGTTATATAAATGTATAATGTAATATTAGGCACCGAGTCGTATTGTTGTAATAATAACGGATAAATTAATGACACAATTATTAGGTTTAACCAGGTTCAATGAACCTATTTGAGCTTAAAAAAAATCGTTAACTGCAGTATTTAAATATTGATGACCACTAAGCCCCTCCACTATTTGCGCCAATGGGGGTAGATCTTATAAACTAATATTAGGTTTATTATTATATTAAATTACCTTCATACAGGGCAGGGTCGTATGTGGGTGGTGCCCCTGGTGAATCCACAAATATTTGAATTTGTGTCCCCCTCCCCACAAAAAACATCAATTAAGGTATTTATAATATATACTTTTTTTTGTGCAACTGACAAAATATCAAGTTTTATTAAATTATCGTTCCTATATGAAAACTTTTTCCACATCTATTTTTATTTATTCAAGCTTTTTTACCCTAAAACAAAAATTGTACCACTATATACTATAATATATATAGGTACCTATAATTAGTACCTAATTAAAAATATTTTCACTTGGAGGAAAGTATAACATATACTACAAAAATACATGATTTAGTTTTGGATTTAACAGAAGAGAGATAATATATTGATTTATTTCTGGAATTAATTGAGTTTATCTTATAATTTAAATGATTAACAAATTCAAGAAAATCCCAGGAAAATTAGTAGGTAATAACTAAAAGGCATTTATTATGCTATAATTAACATTTTTAAGATGAAAAAATAATGTGCATATTTGTTGTATAGATTGTAGTTTGTCTTTTTACTCAATAAGATGAAATATTTTTCTGGAGGTATCGAGTGTACCTCGTCATTGAGTAGGTTTTAAAATGTCTATATTTCCGTCAAATTAATACATTTGAAAGGTTTTGATAGTTTGTTCACACTACTGACATGATGTACTCAAAACCATATGGATAAATTTATATATTCTTCTTTGTTTCAATCATCTGACTCCACTCCGAAAATTGAAGAGAGTAGGCCCCTTTTTCACAATGTTCGATAAGTACAACAGTCAATAATCGTAATACCTCAGAATAAAATAAAACAAAGATTTACTCGTATGTAAATTAAAACATTGGTGTGATTAAATCGTTTACCGGAAGCCCAAACGACTTCCAACTATATAGTTCATGGGTCCGGCAAGTGGCAACTGCTGAAGGAAGCTGCGATGAGAGGGGCGCTCCAGCAAACACCTGTTACTGAAGTTGAAATAAAATTCACAAAAAAAAACCAATAAAATATAAGTTTAATGTGTAACACATAGTCGTTCACAAATTCTATACCGGAAGTAATTTGGGCTTCCGTTTTCCACGCATCAAACTATAATTAGGTATGCATACTCCACATGCGACTAGACTAAGTGTATAATTATTACAGTGGAAGGCAGTGAACCACTAACTCCATAACCGTATTCTACTATAAATGTACAGGACGTACATTTATAGTATAATATTTAGTAAGTATATTATACTATATTGTATTTATACCAAAGTGAAAATCCTAGAAAAACTACGGTCAGACTTTGTTGATTAATTTATATACAGAATGCAGACATTATTATAGGACAAAATAATATATATATATATATATATAATACTCGATCAGCTGAAAATAATCTAAAAGGTTTTCCTAAATTAAAACAACGTTTGTCAACTGATCAGTGATCTTATATATTATAATATAAACATTTAACATATAGTTATAACTTACACACTGCACTAGAAGCGTAGGAAGGGTATGGCGAACTGTGCCTACGCCAGGGTCGCAAATTATGAAGGGGCGCAAATTTGTGCTTTTAAATTGGTACTTATTTTTATTCTACCTTCAAAACGACATTTGTTTATTACCTATTCGACTATACATTTTGAAATGTGTATGATTTTGTTTATCTTGTTCATCTTTAAATAATTCGTGTTTCATGTGTGTGTGTGTGAACACTGAACATCGAGCTTATCGTTATCGGATCGCCCGTGGCCCGTCTATAAAGTAGATATAATAAGTAATAATAAGTAGTATATATATATTATATTATTTGTCGTCTATATATCAATAATCTTATTTTTAAAAGTGAAGATAGTGCGTATTACAATGCATAGTACGATGCAGGTAATTGTATTGATTGATATGGCACCGATTGATTTATTAAAATGTATTCATAAACAAAACTTGCAAGATATTTATCCTAACATAGAAATAGCGTTAAGAATATATCTCACTATTCCAGTAACAACTGCTAGTTGCGAAAGAAGTTTTAGTAAACTTAAACTAATAAAAAATTACTTAAGATCAACTATTGGACAAGAGAGACTAATGGCCAAATTTATAGACGATACTAAGATTTTACTTATATTCAACTTTGCTAAGTAAATATTTTTCACTAACTCACAAGTGGTATTTATAAAGGGTACTAAGTTATTTCTTAGCTAAGATTTTTCTAAGAATATTTCAAGTAAAAATATTTCTTAAAAGCAAAATGTTCAGGAGATTATATATAATTTTATTGTTATCAGCATAATTAATATTTTATTGCCACAGATTAGCTGACTTATCTGTGATAATAATATCAAATATTGCTAATACGATTTCTTATTAATTACATTAGTTTGAACCGGGCCATCTGCAGACTATGTCAAAAATTTGCATTTTAGGACCACAAACAATTTGAACATTTAATGGCATCCATCCTTTTTGATTTCAATACATTTCTGCGTTGTTGCCTCCGGGACTTTTAATAGGGACATGTGTACAATCTATAGCTCCAATTACACCAGGAAATTCACCAATTAAATAAAATTGTTCCTTAGTGTCTTGTAAATTTGATGGAAATCGAATCCATTTTTTTCCACATTTAGCTTGTAATCCCGATACTTCTTTAACTACAATAGAAACCGAAGCTTGTGAATATCCTAATGTGTCTCCATTGACTCTCTATAAAACAATAAAATTAAATTAACAATAATCTTACCATAATTACTCATTTAAATTGCATTCAAATACTTGGTCATTTCCACTTGCATAGAAACGTAGGGCAATTAACACTTTTGTAATATTATCGATTTTTAACCCACGTCTATCAAAATTGCAATCCATATTATCCAAGTACCTATATCATAGGTAAAATTATTTCTAACACAATATATTTTGGAAACCTAAACCGTTGGAAAAATTGCAAATCTGAAAATCTAGTAATGTTTACTAATAAATATTTGTAAAGGGGAATTATTAAAAAATATTTCAAAATTACTTACCCTTCAAATGGAGTTTTGCATATCACGTAAATATCGTTTAGGAACACGAATAGTTTGTTCTAGCCAATCATAGTTTAAGTCATCATCAAGATAATTAATATCCATTTTAAAATAGTAAAAAATAAATTAAATAAAATTATCAACTTTTTATAAAAGATCGAACAACAATTTAATAGTATAAAAGTAACTATTTTATACCAAGTTATTAATTTTGTGTCTGTTGAGTGACTGTTAAGCATGGTTAGTAGGTACCTTAGATATTTCTTAATTTTTACTCAAATTTTTCTTAAAATTTTTCAAAGTACCATTTATAAATACCAAAACTTAGGATTTATTTAAGTTAAAATATAACTAAGATAATTCTTAGTAAATATCATAAGTCTGATTTATAAATACCAATTTCTAGTTTTAGTTGAGATAATACTAAGATTTTTCTAAGTATCATCTATAAATCTGGCCATAACAAGCATGGCAATTTTATCCATAGAACATGAATTTGCTAAACAAATTTCATATGACGAAATCATCAATGAATTCTCTAGCCTTAAAGCAAGAAAAGAAAATTTTTAAAGTTTGAAATTTACATTATCATAATAACTGATAGTTAAATTATATTGTATTACCTAATTATATATCTAAAAAATAAATGTTAAAAAATATCATTCCGTATTTTCGTCAATTTTTTAATCGCTAAAAAGGCGCATTTTCCTAGGTTTGCCAGGGGCGCTAACGAGTCTTTCTACGCCACTGCACTGCAGTGGCGGCGGTGGCGGTGAATTGCTGCAGGACACATTTCACCGCGGCGGCGGCGGTAAAGCCAAGACAATAGAATTGAACTCTATCGTCACCGCCACCGCTGCAGTGTGTGGGGACCTTAAGGGGATTGGAAGCGGCGATTTTCTGTCTTTATCTAACACACGTGGAACATAGGATTATAGACGTGTTCTATGTCCAACGTACCGATTAATCTAATGAAGCGATAAGAATTCCGAAAACAGATTTGAATTTGTCGTCAAGTCTACTTGAGATCGACTTTCCCACATTTTTGATATTGTCCCACCAAAATCATAAAAATGATATATTATAAAAAGTACTTAAAAAATTTACAAATTTCAACTTTTGGAGAAGTTTAAATCAAAAAATCAAAAATGTGGGAAAGTCGATCTCAAGTAGACTTGACGACAAATTCAAATCTGTTTTCAGAATTCTTATCGCTTCATTAGATTAATCGGTACGTTGGACATAGAACACGTCTATAATCCTATGTTCCACGTGTGTTAGATAAAGACAGAAAATCGCCGCTTCCAATCCCCTTAAACTAATAATAATCATAATACCTATAATAGGAAGTTGTTAAAATAAATGTATTACGTGGCAAATTTATTATATGGGACATAAGTACCTAGTATTGAAATTTGCACCTCTGGCCCATACCTCTTGCCCTGCCCTGATACGGCCGTACATCATATGCGCATCAAAATTCTGAACAATAGAAAGGTATAATAATAATTGTACACACATATAATATTATATAGATAATGAACAATTTAATATATATTGGCACAAGTTTTTGTTCAATAAGCATTTAAAGTTCAAATGTTGACAACATTTATCAAAAGCTCAAAAATTTGCAAATTATTTTGTAGTTAAAAATGTAATACTCAGTTTAATTGGGCACATTACATGGTCATAGTTATAGTAAAAAATATACATATAACATATAGGTAGTTTGAGTAAAAATGAATTCAACTAAATTGTGTTCAGTTCATTTAGGATTGAATTTTATGATCAAAGTTAGAAAACAACGCTTTTGGGTATACACCTTTTTTCAGTTCTATTATTAAATAATATTAATGCGCAAATGATGTACAACCTTTTAAACGGTCGATGCTCAAACGATGTATAACCCAAAAATCAAACGATGCGCAACTGTCTTACAAAAAAGGTCAAAAATAACAATAGTGATGCGCAAACGACAACCGGCGCCTGATACAGGGTGATTAGTGATTACTGTAATTCATCAAGCATTTTACATTTTTACCCCCATTTATTCTTTTAATAGTGAATTTTATTAAAATTCTGATATTTGAAATTATCTACGCATAACTGCTTATAAGGATCATATTTTTAAATGGCTACTTAGATTTTATATACCATTGATATAAACTTTTTTTTTTAATATGAGAACCTTTTCTTAATGTAAATTGCTAAGTAGATGATTATTGTGAAAATTTTGATGATGTAGGTTAGGTTAGTCTAAATCAATATTCGAACGACTTGTTAATGATTTATGTAAGTGTACTGTGTGTACCAATACCTACGTAGGTACTAAGAATTGTGGTTTTACATAAAATATATAATTTATTATAATATTGTGTGTAGTGCGACTATTAGAATTTATAGTATCTATAAATACCTATACTTACTAAACTCATACAATTAGTAATTACACAGATTTGTGAAACGTATTTTTGGTTTAAAAATGTTTAAAAGTGTTTAGAGAAGGTATAAGTACCCTATATACTGAATACAGCTCACCAAGTATCATAGGTTCTCCAAAAGTTTAAAAACTAAGTCAAAACATTTTTTAGTAATCACTATTCACTGTTGTAAATATAATTTAGTTCTGATAGATATAATTTGTTATAGTTAAAAATGTGTTTATTTGCATTTTAAAAACACGATTCGTTTAATATCCAAAATGCTGACCAGTCATGTATTAGTGCGTATTATGTTGTTCTTTATTAGTGATAGTTGCACCACAACAATGAATTTTTTTTTTACAGAGAGTTATATATTAGTTTAAAGCTATATATGTATTTGGATATCCCATATACTGTCATCAGTGGCATATTTAGGAATTCGTCATGGGGAGGGTCCAGATCATTTTTAAAACACAGAGCCGTGGGGAGCTCATATGTCCATGTAAAATTGTTGAGTTTTTAATCATCTAATATATAAAAATCTCGTGTCACAGTGTTAGTGTACGAACTCCTCCAAAACGGCTCGACCGATTCGGGTAAATTTTTTTTTGGACATTTGGTAGGTACGAAAATAGGTCGTCAAGTATTTTTCCTCTCCCCGGGGAGTTGGTCAAACGCAAGGTTTATAGATAATATTATCTATAAACCTTGGGTCAAACGGGGGATTTTGGTATTTGCTGTAGTAATGTAAATACTGTGCAAAATCACAATGTGATACTGGCAATGTAAATTTATAACAAAAAAAACACGATATCAATTGAAAATGTTGACAATTGAAGCGACGAAAAGTTTTAACAAAATCCTTCGTATTGTATGATAAAATTTATTTTTCTTAATCATGTAAAAACCCAAAATTTAACATGTACGAGACTCGAGTCAACGGGAGGGGTCCGGACCCCATGGACCCCCCCTTAAATACGTCACTGACTGTCCTCGATCGACGTCCACAATAAACGATAATAATAGTATTTATAACCATTTTCTTGGTAAATAGGTATAGTACTAATAATTAGTAGTAATATTTTCGTATTGTTAAATTATGAAGTATAATAGCTGTCAAGCAAAAGCTTATATTGCATAGTAAATATTTTGTTATCGACTTAATAAATAATAAGCTACTAATTAACTATCGAAAACCGATATAGAATTGTCCATAAATGATAAATAGGTAAATAAAAAATACTGAAGGATAACCACGACGCTCGAGGGCAAGGTATTTTTATTTAAATAAAAAAAAGTATCCAATAAAATAGTATTAAATAATAAAAAAGGTGGGCATTTTATACGTTTTTAACTATACAAAATAATTATTCAATTTTAAATTTGATACATTTTGTCAAAATTCGATATTTAAATGCTTATAAAAAATAATTGTGCCTGTTTATTTTTTTACTATTTTCAACTGCTATTGTAACAATATATCAGGAGCCTTGTATTAATTGTTTACACTTTTTGGCCCAACAAATAAAACTTTATTGATATTCATAGAAAAAAAAAAAAAATTTTAAATATGAAATTGTCTGTAAACAGCTCAAAACAAGTCAAAATATTTTGAAAATTTGTTCATGTATAAGAATTGATAAAATCATTGATTCAGTGAAATTTTCATATATCTACAGTTATTCGTTTTTGAGTTACAACAAAATAAGAAAATCGCTACATGAGAAATCGAGTGAATATCCAATGTTGTAAAAATTTGAATTTCAAAAGCTCATAAAAATGTAATTTGATTTTCTTAAGGACATTTTTTTTTTGATAAAAGTAGACAAACTTATAAGGAATCTTTTATTAAATTTTCATATCTTAGAATTAAAAAGAAAAACTCTAAATGCTTATAAAAAAAACCGTGACTAAGGATTTTTAATATTTTTAAAATTTCAATGTAACCTTATAGTAGGAGCCTTGTATTAAATTTTAAAGTATTTTTACTCAATAAATAAAGTTTTATTCACATTCATAGAAAAAAAAACTAATAAAATTGGAAACTGAAAAAGTCCCTAAACAGTTCAAAATAAATGAAAATATTTTGAAAATTGTATCGTGTATAGGAAATGCAAATATAAACAACCAGTAAAAATTTCATGTTTCTATACTGTCATTTGTTTTAAAGTTACACCAAAAGCCAAAATCGATTTTGTCAAAAACAGATTTTGCGTAATTCGTTTTTCCTTAATTTTTATTTTGTTTTATTTCCGGGCGCTTTTGAAAACTATTGGGAATTTTAAATTTTGACCTCCCAAAAGTACCAACTAGATTCACTTTCCCATCAAACAAGATGAAGTGGAAAATCGAAGCATTATTTCGACTACTAATCGTGTACTCACACACGAAACAAAAGCACACATCATTGTAAAATCCAAGGCTGGGCAAGTTAACGATTTTTTTTAACTCGTTAAGTTAAGTTATTTTAAAATAATAAAGTTAAGTTAAATTAAAAGTTAATCATATTTTTTACGTTAACTCGTTAAGTTAAAAGTTAACTTTGAAAAAAAAGTAACTTAACTTAGTTTAAAGTTAAAATTTTCTATTTTGCAAAAATAAAAAATTGCACACATAATATTAGTTTTTTCACACTCAAGAAAAATACTAGGGAAATTTTTTAAATGAGACATAAAAGTATTAATTAGCTATCAAAAAACCGACTTTTCCAAAATAAATCTTAGTCCTGAACTCATACTCAAATCAATTTACCCAAGTGGTACATCAAAAAAAAAAAAAAAAAAACACCTTAATAGTTTTCTCCCAACTGCCAAGATACCAATATTTTTAATTGATTCACATAAATTTTAAAAATCAAACAGGCAGTACCTACCACCCAAATATATTTTCTATACTGAGGACAAAATGCAGCCACCGTGTAGTTTTAAAACCTAGGCTCAGCAGCCTCAGCACAACATGAACAATTATTATCAGTAAAAATATAATTACTTTGTACTATATTATTACGTTCACGACAACATTCGACATCCACTTCAGGGAACCCATTTAAACGATAATCTGTATAACCTATCTTTGAAAATATTATTAATACAATTTATAATGATAAACGTGTAGGTAGATATTATATAGCCCATATAATGACTATTAAAGTTATTTTTCATATTATTTTCGTCTACAGGAAATTCATATTTAAATAGTAAATCATAAAATATACTAAAAACCTCATTAATAATTTGCATTTTTCTTTGCACTAAAATTAACTTAATTTAGATAATTTTAAATAAAATTAACTTAAAGTTAACACGTTAATCTTAAAAAAAAAGTAACTTATTAAGTTAAAAGTTAATTTGTAAAAAAAGTAACGAGTTAATTAACTTAATTAAAATTAACTTAACGTTTTAACTTAATTTTAACTTTTAACTCGTTAATGCCCAGCCTTGGTAAAATCAATACATTCATCGTTCCACTCAGAATCTAAAATTGAAATTGTCCGCGAAAACAGCTCAAAACAAGTCAAAATATTTTGAAAATGAGAAAATGTTATCAAGTATAGGAATTGATAAAATAAACGTGATATAAATTTCAAGTGTCTATAAGGTTATTAGTTTTTGAATTACACAAAATAAGAAAATCGCTACCTACACGAGAAATCGAGTGAATATCCAATCTTGTAAAAATATGAGCTTCAGAAGCTCATAAAAATGTAATTTGACTTCTTTGTAAAATTTTTTTTTTTTTTGAGGAATATTGTATTACAAATCTTAGATTTAAAAAGAAAATTTTTTATGAATTTCTAACACAAAATAGATAGCACATTTTAGTGATTTTTACGTGTTTTCTCAAGATTTGAACTTTTAAATGTTATTAAAAAAATTGTGACAAGGTATTTTTAATATTTTTCAAATGTCATTATAACAATATATCAATAGCCTTGTATTAAAATGTCAAGCTTTTTTACTCAACAAATAAAATTTTACTGACATTCATAAAAAAAAAACTAAAATTTTTTTTAACTGAAAATGTAAACAGTTCAAGTTAAATCAAAATATTTTGAAAATGTTATCGTTTATAGAAAATGTTAGTATAAACAAACAGAGGAAATTTGAAATTTCATGTATGATATGTATATGTTGTTCAAGAGTTGCACTAAAAACAAAAACCAATGTTGCGTAAAAATCCCGGTTTTCCTTAATTTTTTTTTTTTGTTTTTCTCGGCGCTTTTGAAAACTACTGGAAATATGAAATGTTGACTTCCTCAATGCACCAACTAGATTAACTTTCCTATCAAACAAGATATACTGAAGTTGAAAAATCGAAGCATTTTATAGACTACTTATCGTGTACAGACACACAAAAAAAAAAAATTAAAAAAAAACACATCTTTTTAAAATCAATATATCCATCGCTCCACTCAGAATCTAAAAAAAGTATTTAAAAAAGTATTCAATTCGGAAAAAGGATTGGAATACTTTTATTTAAATACTTTACAACACTGAGTATCACACATGTTTATGTATATATATAATATATATAGGTGTATTCATTATATATATTATTATATATACATTCCTTTATTGTTATTATTGTCCACTTTAAAAACGTCGACACGGAAATGTATTTCGTTTTTCTCGGGACGATGAGTGCAGTGTCTATGTAGACACTGTTTACTTATTTAAAAATATATATATATATATTATATATATAATATACACATAACAACAATATCTATTATTATTATTATTATAACTCGAGCGAATACGTGTAATAATATACACAATTTTGTATCGCCGTCGCTATAGGTTTGTACTCCAATTTAAATCACGACTATATATAATATTATTGTTTGGGAACGGCGGCGGATTGTATGCGGCGTGCCAATTTAATTCTTCAATTCTCATGTGCACCGCGCAAACAGGACGCGTCACTTATGTAAAACGCGTTCGGGGGGGAAAATGGAAAAAAAATCGACGTCCTCGCGTCAATTTGATCTCCGCAGAGACATTGCGTTTCATTGCTATTTAATGTGCACAGAGGTCATAATCATAACCCCGCGACAAAGGCACCAGGTGCGTATAAAAGACCTCGGAGACCGCGGCCGGGCGTCAGTCGAATACACTCGTCGATCGTCGTACCAGGTGACTATTTATACTGCAGCGCGAAGACCACAGAAGTCAATATATTACCGTTTGTCGCTCTTTAGAGTTAATAATTATAAGGGATACACGCGGGCAAACTTAAATTTCATTAATTATTACACCGAACAGTGCAATACCTAGATATCATCGGCGTCGTGCGAGATCAGCTCTTCGTGCATACCTAGTACATTCGTCGACATTATGAAGGTATCTGCAGCGACCGCCGTCCTGGTCGCTCTGGTCGCCACCGTGCAGGTAAAAACCAATTCAATACCACGTATACATATAATTATAAATAGGTACCGTTAATGGTTAATATAGCAGGGTAGTTGGTTATTATTACTTACATAATGTACCTCCAGTCGCATCGAAGTTTTGTTCCGGACTTGAATTTCCATATGAAGCTTTTCCGTTGGCTCATCTATATAGGTTCCTGCAGGGTTTGGTATATTAAAATCTACAACTGATAAATAAAATAAGTCTTTAAATAATGATTAAAAAAAAAAAAAAACAAACTAAAATCTATGAGTCTATAATACGTTTAGAACAAGGGTAACATAGAATTCGTATAGCAACTACACTAAATAATGGATGCTTTCCAAAATCCAATTTGTTATGACAGGACGCCTCAAATATCAGTTGGGTATCTTCGTTAAGTGCATTCGAATACTAACTATTTAATACTGTTTCTTAAATATAAGTCGGGAATCTATTATATCTTGTAATTAATATTCGTAGGTATATCGTATAGGGACATGAACCAGCTTCTATGGGTCTATATTACATTATTACAGTGACTCTGTTGAATGCTGATTCTTAAGTACCTAGTCTAGTCTCAACCTAGGGGTCACCGTAATATTATGAAGGCTAGGTATTTTATTATACACACGTGTATAGCACTATAATAGCCGTATAGATGAAGTTGGAGGGAGGTTCCTGGTAGAAAATTGGAACTACCTAGTTGGTACTTTTGGGAGGTTAAGATTGAAAATTGTCAGAACATTTTAAAAACGTTGGAGTGTTGAGAATACAAACTTTAAATATTATTAGTTATTACTAAACAAATTCTTTGGTAACCAAAAATGTAGACCTTCTTTACTTCGTCAACACTAAGTTTAGTTAGTCAGTTTTTTAACGTAAACAATGGTTTATCAATTATCTTTGAGTTCAAATTTAACACTTGCAGAATATGCAGATCTATTACAGTGCCTATACTCAAGCTGCAGGCTGCAGTATAGAAAATACGTCCTACTTGTCGGTTTTTTTTTTAAAACCACAATTACATTTTAGATTAATAGATTTTATATCTACATCGTGTTGGAAACGTTCACATAATATTATACGGGTCGAATAATATAATATAATACAATTACAATAAGATTAAGACCGTTTGCTCTAAAAATCTGCATAACTACGAAATAGTAAAATATGATAATTTCAACTCTGTGTTTTTTACTCAGAGCTCGGACCCATGTAACATATCTACTTGCTACAAGAGTGGCACGACGAAGCCGCCAATGGCCGTTACACCCACTCACCTGCCGGTTCAGTCATCTTCCACCCCGACCAGCCATCCACAGACCACGTACGCCAAGGATCACGTGCACGGTTCGACCACCATCAAGTCCGGTGCCAATGCCACGGTCACGACAGCCAGCGGAGCGTCCGTCAACGGCACTGAGCGGCCGGCCGTCATCAAGTCTTCCGCCGGAGTGACCGGAAACTCCACCACGCCCAAACCTACAGTATATTAAGTCGTTTCAAATTATTATTTAAGTTAAAACCGAATCAACCCCAACCGGCCAACCCTCCAAAAAAAGATGATTTGGTATAAATGAGAGCACACCATATTTTGTTTTTCCTTTTGGCACTGACGTTTAAATATTTAATACCCTACCGACTGCAATAGGGACTAGCGGGTGACATATTCGAAACTAAACGTAGATACGTATGCAATAATAATATAAACAGTTGCAGTAGGTAACTTGTATTGAACTATTTAAAAACGTTGGGCTAAATTATACAGCTAATTCTGCAACGGTTAGACGAGGATGGGTCGGCTATGGCTATCCCCGAATGTCTTACAAGTACCCTTAAAACTGAATTTCATAATTTCGTTTTTCAATAGTTTACTAATAAATAGGTAGTAAGCGATAAATGTGGAGTGAATAAAAAATTACTTTATTTTTATTAACGGCAACAGAAATTATTTTTTAAATTATAAATCAACGTTTCACAACCTGTGGTATACACTTAGAAAATCTCCCTTTATAAAAAAAAAATGGAATGGATAATTATCCCAATAAATATTATTTGGTATTAATAATAATATAAATAACAATTGTACATATTTCATTTTATTTGTATGCATTAAATGCTTATATTATCATAATTTTGTAGTTCCTAATAAAATTAATTCCATACATGTAAAATAACGTAGGTACTCATTTTTGATAAGCAAAAAAATAAACGTTATTTGATCAAGTAATACATGAAAATGTTCAAACTATGTAGGTGGTACGCGGATATAAAAAGGTTGAGAACCGCTGTTATAAACCATAAGGAAAAATCACCACAACGCAGGACTATTCAAGTACAAAATGTACTACTCATAAGAATCATACAAATAAAAATATCTACTTAATTGCAAGTGTAAAATATTTAATATTTAAAATTTGAAAACTTATCTAATTATTAATTAACTACATGCGCGTACAGAACATATAAAATATTTAAAAGATGAAAACTATACAATAATTCAGTAAATGTGTGTAAAAAGTTTTAACTAACGGAAATTATTAATTTTATCTAAAAAATGGCTTAGGAAAAATTCTCAAAATTTAATTAATTATTACCTACCTAATTTAAACTTTCTGTTACGAAAGCTGTTAAATAGGCTGATTTATTCTATGTTCCCCGCAGCTACACGATGATATTCCATTTACTTACACGTTATATTCGTTTACACAGATGACCGAAGGACACGTGGCTCTGAAACAGAAGTTGAACACAATTGCGGTGAAGTGCAAGGATGAGCTGCACGCGCCCCAAGAGATCATGGCACTGGTCAGCAACACGGTGGTACCGCAGAACGAGCAACAAAGGTGCTACTTAGAGTGTGTGTACAAAAATCTTAATTTGATCAAGAATAACAAGTTCAGTGTAGAAGACGGCAAGGCGATGGCTAGAATACGTTTCGCAAACCAACCGGAAGAGCACAAGAAGGCAGTAACCATAATAGAAACTTGTGAAAAAGAAGGTGGGTTCGCGACTGTCTCGATAAGTTTTATATTGAAAACTCGGGACTGTCGAGAAAGGAAAATATTATACAAATGTAGTTTCGGATGATAATCGGGTTTTATTCTTACAGCTGTTATCGATCCGAAAACCACTGAAAAATGCGTAGCTGGACGAGTAATCAGAAACTGCTTCGTTAAAAACGGAGAAAAAGTGAGTTTCTTGTTTTAAATTTCGAAAAAATATAGTATGTTATGTATGTTTATGATATGTACTTGTATTTAAAATATATATATTTACCATTTAGATAAATTTCTTCCCTAAAGCATAAGTCTTGATATGTGGAAGGGAAATGGAAAGTATGGAGTTTGAACATTTCAACCAAACATGGATATACTAAAAATACCTATATTATGTAATATTAAATTATTTAAGTTATGATTTTTACAAATAAAACATAAAAAAAAACATAATTCAGTATTTATTTTATTAGCATCCATCATAAAATTATTTTGATTTAGAACATGTTACAAACTACAGAATGTCAAAAATAATATACTATTAGTATGTACACATTAAAATTATATTTTTTAATGAATAGGTATATATTATAAATCACAGTTTAGTGTGGACATATTTTTACACAGAAAGGAAATATATCAACTTCACTAATGTAAAAATGAAATTACAATTAAGTATACAACATTTATTTTTTATACCTGCATTAATAACTAAAGAACTATTGCAAACTTTAATTTTCCTTAGCATATACTATATAATATAAGAGTAGTAAAATATAATGATAGTTCAAATAAAATATGAGACAATTCATTTCTTTAAGTATAATAAAATTACTATCAAATTAAGACTTAGGAGCTTTTAAAGGAGAACAAAAAAATGTCATTAATGCTAAGTCTTAACAGTACAATTATTTTCTTTAATTACACTTTTTAAAATACTGCAATAACAAAAATAATAGAGAAATTAAATTTATTAAAGAAGTCTAGTTAAATTTTTTTAAATAATTGCATACAAAATATATTTCATAAAATTGACATCTTAAAACTATTTGTTACTTTTAGAGGTTTGTGTGTATTTTTATCCAGTCATGTAGTAACAGATCTTTGAGAGGTAAACGAGTCTCTGGTTTCACTCTTAATAACTAAACAACAGGAATTAATTATATAATTGTATTATGATATATGAAATAAATCCACATATAATATAGGGATTGAAAAATTATGTTTAAAAGTACTTACACGTGATATGAGATCTCGAGCCAGTGGAGCAACATGTGGTGGGAAAATATATTGAGCATTTAATATCCTTCTATACGTTTCTTCATATGTCGAAGCTTCAAAAGGTGGTTTGCCAACTAAAATCTCATATAATAATACACCTATGCTCCAAACGTCAACTGATTTGTCATGAGAGTTTCCACTCACCATTTCTGGTGGCAAATAGTCCAAGGTTCCACATAATGTCATACGCCTGAAAAATAAAATAATTTATAATTTATAGAACATAGGTTAAAGGTGTTAACTTTGAAATCAAAGTGGCCTTTTTGACAATAATTACTTTGAATCCCGTGTATGTACGGACCACCCAAAATCAGCAATTTTCAAGTCACCTCCTTTGGTAAGTAAAAGATTCTCTGGTTTTATATCACGATGTATAATATTCTTATCATGGCAATAAATCAGCGCTTCTGTTAATTGCTTAATATAAAATGCTGCCCTATTTAACACAATAGTAGTACATATTAATTTTTTATTGAATTAATAATTTTTCTATAAATGTTCAAGACAAGTATAAATAAATTATTTTAATGTTAGAAAAAATTGATTATTTATTGATAGGTATAATTATAGTTGACCCAAATACATCTAATAATTTTAATATCACATAGGTAACTTGTATCAAATTTACCTATCTTCAGAGAAACGTTGATTTTCTTGAGCTTGCAATTCTTTGTACAGCTGTTTGGGTGCATATTCTAGGATCATATATACTCTAGCATCATCATGGAAATATCCAAACATACGCACAATATTAGGATGCCTGAAAAAAAAAGATAAGAATTAATTTGCTTTACATACAGAATATTTTTTTTAATTTAATTAATTTAGCGTTTACCTTAGATGTGTTTGAATTTCAATTTCTCTTTTGAGCTGGTGCTCAACATTTGCTTTTAAAATCTGCGTTTTAAATAACACTTTGAGAGCAACAATAAATCCTGAACTCTTTTCTCTGGCAAGATACACGTTTCCAAATTTTCCTTTTCCCAATGCTTTACCAATATCAAAATTTTCCAATGTCCATTTCATTCTATTTAAATAATAAATAGTAAATACATACCATTATTAGGTATTTAATGATAATTTATTTATTTATTTATTATGTAGGTATGTTAAACTTACTCATTTTTTTTATCTGTTAGTCCCATGTTTTTATTGTTTTGTTGATCAGTAGAAGGTTTTTCTTCAAGGGTGGCTGCCTTCAAATTGTTCTGGAGTTGATTGACTGTTGTAGGTGGTTTGGCCACTTGGGTAGCTTTTTTTGGTATATTAGCAACAGTTGGAATTTTAAATATTTCTTTGGGGGGTTCCCTGAAAAAAAAAAGGTAATATATTATAGAATTATTCAAGGTTCATTCATTACGACATAAGATACGGTCTGTATAAGAAATTTAAAAAAAACTAATGATGAATCATGGTAATTTAATGATATTTAGTGAAACTATTTAAGTGTACAGTACCTACTTATTTGATAATTAAAATTTCATAAGCTCGTGGATAAAACAAAATTCTAGCAAGTAGGGATTAACTTCAAGTATAGAATATGGGTCGAAATTAGAGAAGTACATAAATATGATTGAAAAATTGTCTAAGAATAAAAATTATTAGTATAGTTTCTTTATGAATAATGCATAGGTAATAACAATGACTAACAAGATACAAACTGTTTAACATCATATCGATACTCATAAATTCTAATATAAAATATTTTAATAGTAGGTAGGAATAATAATTAATCTAATCTTAAAATATTTTAATTCAAAAAAATATAAAGTAGGTACCTACTGTGAACTACATATTATTTTGTATTTTAAATTATAACAATGTATGTAATCACATTTGAAAAGCCTATAAAAAGAATTGGTAACAAGGGAATTTCAAGATTATTTAAATACAAGATAGGTAGGTAGTTACCTGTATATTTATCCCAATATTTATATTATTAATTACTTATAATTTATCGCTTAACCTTTAAGCTTAAAGCTTAATATCATTATAAATAATTTAGGGTTGTCATAATATGTACCGGTAATACAATTGTTTTGTGATAATAATAATAATTTCTTTATCTATGGATGGCCAATTGTTCTAGATTGAAACTTCAATCATTTATGTTTAAGTTTTGTCTTTAATTAAATATTTTTAACCTGTGGGTTGGGCATGCTTGGCATACACAATAAGTACCTATGCCTAAATCATAGAGAGAATGCAAGTCGCTTGCACATCCAAATGAACGTGATCCGCAGTCTGGAGGTCTATATTCTCCCACCTTACGTGTATACAACGGCAATGCTACACAGTATAGCAATGGCATTTGACAGGCAGCATTCGCACTGATAAATTGGCGGGAATTAGGCGCAGCATTAGACGAGTTTTGGGGGCTGTGTTCACTTGGTGATTTGGGTATAGAGAGCCTTAATATATTTAGCTATTAAGGCTGTCTAGGTAAGTATACTTATTAGTATTATGACCTATAATATACCTATAATAGTGATATACCATAACCTTTTTTTTTGTTGATAATTACCTTTATTTATTATTATTATTACAAAAGAAGGTTTATTAAAACAATAAGCAAGTTAGATACAATGAAAACAATAATAAATAAAAGGACATGAGAAGATGACATTGGCGTAACCCTGGGTGCGATTTTAGTTGTTAATAAAAAGTAGATTTCTACACCAGTTTTTATTTCAGGCGTCTGGGCGGGTTCATAATTATATATAGGTAAATAATATTATAAATTGTTATATTTTAATCCTAATGTTATGAAATGAAAATTATCACAAAATTTAGAAGTTCAGGCCAAGGAAATTTAAAAATTAATAAGGTATAAAGAAGATAAGTACATGTATAATATTATTTTATTTAAGTAGATCTTTTTAATATCTATATTGTTTCCTATATTAATGGGTTTGTAACTAGAGTTAAATGTTTCAATGTTTGGTGGGTAATTGGTTAACTGATAGGATTTTAATGTTAATGTAGATTGTAGAGGGTGGAATTAGATACAAACCAAGGGGCATTAGTCGAGATATTAGTTATCATAAGGACTGAGGACTTTTAGTTTTTTCATATTTGTCTAGAAAAGTTGCAGAACAATATGAGAGACGTATAAATGTTTTATAACAGAAGAAGATTATATTAGTTAAAATTGTGTTTGACATATTTTGATGATATTGCATATTAATGCATATTAGACAAATTAATAGATTATATATATATCAGGACTTGTAACTTCATGCACTAAAAATTGTCAAAATATGCATTTATATGCCCTAACACTTTTAAATTATGCATTGTATAAAAAACTCATGAGCAAATTTTAAAATCATAAGAATAAATCCATGCATTTTTATACATTTAATAGAAAAAAAAAAGAATAATAGAAAGTGTCATCAATGGGTGGCTCCTTTCATCAAATTATTTGTCCTGTGAATGTACTTTTAGCGTATATTCTTATTGTATTAATGATAGGTACAGATTGTATATTACTTGTAAAAATAAAAATAAAATGAAGTTCATATAGCTTTGTCATCTTTATAAATCGTAATTAGGTAGTCATTTTAATTTTAAATCCGAACAATATAATTTTATAGAGGAGAAAGTAAATAAGAAACAAGAAACTTTTCAAATATTTGTCTAAAATATATTTTTATGAAATAATATGCACTAACGACTGTAAAAAATTGACTATATGCAAATATACCTTTAAACCCAAAACATGCAAAAATATTATGCACTATCAAATTTCATATTATTATTACTTTTGTTAAGAAACGGATTCGTATCTCACTTAGCATGTTTTCCCGTGTAGCAAAAAAAAAAACATGCAGACGCATAAACTTACGGGCTCTGATAATAATGAAAAAGGTACTAATTTGGACAATTTTGATATTACGTTAAATAAAACATATAATTTTACTTTCCAAATGTACATATACTTACATATCTATTATTAATATTATCGGTTAGGTAATTCACTGTCTGACCGATAGCACTGTCAAGGACCTGTATATAGGAAGTAAACTCTAGTTGTCCACTTGTTCGTCATAATTTATATTTTATTGCATAAGAACTGTTATTTGATTATTGTACAATTCATTTTTCAAGGTTTTATCAATTAATTAAAATAGCATTTTAAATATTTAAGAAATATTACAATTTAGATACCATATTTTATATAGGTAAGTATTACATTTTTTTAGAAAAAAAAGAATGTTTTTTAATGCATAAGTGAATATATATATTGAGTACTAGAAGACCTCTAGGTATCATGCATAGTGACTGATTCAATATATCGAATAGTGGGTTAAGTCTGAAATTTCTCGATGTTTGTCAAAAAAACGTAGTACCTACACTGTATTTAGGGATATGCAACTGCCAAGTACACTGTGATATTTTAAAACCACACATCTTTCCTTAGACTTCCAGATTTACATCATTCTGTCACCAAAACAAGATCACTCACATCCACAGGTAGTTACATCAATAAGCATCTCACCTTGACTGGGCCAATGGTTCACACGGCTGTGACGGTGCAGGTTTCTGAACAGTTTTGGAGGGCAGATTTTTAGTGATGTCCGGCTTGCAACTGCGGTTGGAGAGCTGTTGGCCACCAAACTTGGGAGGGTGTAGTAGGTCCGGTGTCTTGCTAATAGCCGTGGACACGGATCGACGGTATTGCGCACCATTCGGTTTTGCAACCGTGACGGTGTTCGTGGTCGTACCGAAACCCACGGTGCGACGGGGAGCGGACGAAGCCGTATTAGAGGCCACGGCGGTTACCGGTGGAGGCCGAGGTCTCTGTATTCTGTTTTCTTTCGACTTGAGTGCAAAACTACTCATGTTTGATTAAAACTAAAAATAAACTAGCCGGAAGACGTGATATTGTAAATAAGGATCTCGGGAAATCGAGGAAAAGCGCGTACGCCGATTATTGATACATGCTAAAGAACTTGAGTCAGAAAATACTCAAATACAGAACACTCGTTTAATACTATAACGTCAACTTGACAATAATGAACAAAGAAATTAGCAGAAAGCAGAATACTTCAATACTGAATTAAATTATTAAGAATCTGAACCCTATGTCCCTACTCTCCGCGGCCGACGACGGTTATTTTTAAAAACGTCATGGAATGTGGATTAATCATTAATCGCCATCTGGAATGAACTTATCATCTGGGAGCGCACAGTGCATACACCGACGAGGACGTTACCTCTTTGAATCGAAGAAAACAGTGTGGCAAACCGATAATAGTCGTTCGAATTTTGTGATTTTTCGGTCGTTTATGAAGGATGAAAACGTGACGAATAATGATCGAAACTCGTAAGATAATTTTGGATGAGACAATAATATTGACATATTTTGACAGGACCGTGAAGAGTAAAGACACTAGACAGTTGGACTATTTTGAATTTTCTCAAGTTTCAGAATTTTTCACAAAAGCAACAAACTCTGTACTTTAATCGACAACGGTTTGTTCATCAATCTGGTCACACTGGTACAGTCGTAACGTACTTTTTCTACGTTTCCGAAAAGCGTCGTAATTAATTCGAATGCCGATTGCCTCCGCGGCTGATTATAAGAATTGAGATGATGGCTGGCAAGTGATGACGATTTGTTCAGTTTTCCCATTAAATTATATTATCATATGATCACAAGTTCAATCTTAGATCTATTTAGAATATTTTCAATAATCTATTCAGTTTCAGTGATCCGTCTCCCGCCGTTTTGATTCATCCTGTTCGACAGATTTAAATAATTAAAAAATGGACGAAATGAATTCGTTTGTGCCTATGACGCCTCCGAATCATTTTGTCAAAGAACTGCGGGTAGTGTTGGATCAACAGAACATACTTTCGGCCAAAACGAAACAAAAAGGTAAAACCGAAATAGGTACCCGTTAACTTACATTGATTCTTTGCTTACTTAAATCTTTTTGTTGTCGTACATAGTGCTGAGGGACTTGGACCAACATATTTGTGATGATAATGAGAAACGCATAGCAAAGTTGAGGATTCGATCCATTCAAGAGATATGTGTCTCAGAAACAAACTATATCCACCAGTTGGACAAGTTGATAGCAGTAAGTCCGTTTGAGACTACATCGTTCTTATATTTTATGCCATCAGATTGTTTTAACTAAGTATGGTTACAGTATTTTAAACGCCCAATGGAAGAACAGAAACTTGCCTCAAGTCAAGTCATAGGTAAATTGTTTGGCAATGTTGAGACAATACTGAACGTGAATAAAGAACTATTGGTTCAATTACATCCGGCAAAAGAAAATATTGGACAAGTTTTCTTGAACACTGCTCCATTTCTTAAACTTTATTCAGTTTACGCATTCAATTACAAGAATGTATTGGAAACACTTCAAGTAAAAATATTTTTTTATGTTTTAATCAATTTAAAAACTAATTGTATTCTCTTTTAGGACTTACCAAAATCTCATCCAAAACTCTATCGCTTTGTATGTACACAAGAATCAAGGCCAGATGTATCTGCTAAGTTGAATTCACTCTTGATAACTCCCATTCAAAGAATACCTCGTTATCTTATGCTTTTACGCGAACTTCAGAACTATACGCCTACTGAACATGAAGGTTATAATGATATTAAAGGTATGTAATTACATTAATGGAAACATATTTAGTTAAGTTAAATATTTGAATATTATTTCATTGCTTAGTAATTTTTATAAATATTATTAATTTAAAGCTGCTGTAGAACAAATAAGTAAAGTCGCAGACCATATCAACAACTTAGTTCAAGAACAAGAAAACATGTCCAGATTAGTGAGCATCCAACGTAGTCTTTCTGGTTGTGGCAAAGTGAACATTGTACTACCAGGACGTAAATTAATTAAAGAAGGGCCTCTTATGAAAGTGTCACCCGAGGGTAGCACATCTATTCCCCGTTACTTGATATTGCTTAGTGACATGATACTATATTGTAAAGAGTGGGTGGATCCAGAAAAGTTGGTTTGTCTCAGAGTATTGCCACTCAATAAGTGTGAAGCCAAATCTGTCATGTACAAAAGAGGACTGTTTTCAATAAACTGTCAGTCTGTGGAATTTGTATTTTACACAATGGACGCACCTCATGCCACATGTTCTTGGGTAGAAATGTTGCAGCAATCTATTGACAAAGTATTTTAATTATATGCATTATTGATAATTAACTATGTTTTTGTTGTAAAAATGATTTTATTTTAGTGCAAAGCCAACTCTTTGATGCCAGTAAAGAGATGTGGTCCTTTGAAATTGGTCAAAAGAAAAAAGGAGAACAACACAAATAAAACTGATGAGAATTGTTATTCAAGTCCGACTAAAAAAATGAAATCGGTAAATAGTCTTAATATAATATTAAATAGTCAAACATTTTTTTTTAAAAAATTAAAAAATTATACTTAGGTATAATATATTAATTATACTCTATAGCAGCGGTTCCTAACCTTTTTGAGACTATTACCCATAAGTCAGGTTAGATATTAACATATACCCCCGACCCAAAAAAAAAGGTTTGATAAAAAAAAACAAAACAAAATAATATTATGATAATAATTAAAATGTATAAAATATAAAATATATAAAATGTGTAGACAATTGTACAACAAAAATAATTCCAGGAAATTCAATATAATGTAATATTCTAAGACTCTAAGTATTATTTGAAGATAATAAAATTATCAATGTCATTAGGACATAAGATAAGGTATTTCCCAAAACTATTAACAACAATATTACAGTCATAATACACATGAGTAAATGGATAATAAGTACTTAAAATACAAGTTTAACTTTTACCCCCCAAAAAAATCGTGTTTTTACCCCTTAGGGGGTAATTACTCCCAGGTTGGGAACCGCTGCTCTAATAGTACACCTTTCTCATAATAAAATTTTTTCTAGGATTCAACAATTGTTAGGTCAAATCAAAATATGTCATATATGGCTTCAGCAAGAAATCTCGTATTCAGTTTTGGATCAACATTAAAAAAATTAGTGGGAAGAAATTCGGTATAGAAAATCAAAAATGGAAATAATTATTTTTTTAACTTATAATTTTTTTGTGCTCCATCCATTTCCGATCTCAGTTATGTTGTCCAATTTTGTTTGAATGTAGTTGGTAACAATTAACTAATCATATTTGAATAATGTCTTAAGAGGTAATGTTTCCTAATGTAGTAACATATATTACTTAAGTTAAATTTGTAATATGATAATTATTTTTAAATTTGAATATTTTTCACATTTATAAAAGTTTGTATTGTAAGTATAACAATTATATTTTTTTACTACTTAATTTATTTTTATTAAAAACATGTAACTAGTTATTAGTTTATTATTTTTTTTGTACAATACTTATTACTTAGGTATACCATATTATAAAAATGAAGACCATAACATATTACGTTAATGGCCTATAATCAAAATGTTCTTCATGTAATCAAATAAACGATAACTTCCATTCTATAATGAATAAATCAAGTTTCTTTATTTCAGTCATTTCTTAGGCGATTCATAAATTCTAAAATAACAGTGTCAACGAGTTCATTTTGCCACCTGTTAACAAAAGTTGTCAAATATTATTTACCTATGTATAATTATTGTTGTTTGAGCTTTGAAATAAGAAAATATATTCTCATACATGCCATGTTTCTTGAAGTGAGATCCAATTATGAATCCGTCCACACCTCTGTACTCGTGTACATTGTTTACTGTTACACCAGATCCAACAAGTACTGGCACATCCACAGAGTTTTTAACTTCTACAAAACATAATTGTAAATTGGTTAAATTTAATATTATATGCAATGGGTACAATGTTCTATGTTCATGTAAAAATAAAATATATTATAATTTCATACCAGTAACATCATGTGGTTTGGCGGGTTGTCCTGTTGCAGTTCCAGTCACTATAATTCCATCAGTCAGAAAGAATTCTGCAGCTTTGGCGGTTTCTATTAGACTTACATCTTGAGTAATGGCATGTGAACTATGAGTAATGACAAGAACCAAATAATATATTTTGTTGGACCAAAAGATTCTTGATCTTTACAGTTTGAAGATATTTGATTTAGTTAAATAAACATGATAGTACAAAGAAATTACCTGTGTTTTTTTTTTACATCTGTAAATATACACACATCTTGTGCTCCTATTGATTTGCGATACCTCAATAACTTACCAGCACATGCATCCATGTAACCTTCATCAGCGACATGGCCAAAAACAAAACCTTCAGCCCTAATAAACTGGAAGTCTGTTGTATGTGCAACAGCGATTGCTTCTTCATTGGCTGCAGCCAATATCTAAAGTCGTTTTTGACAAATCAGTAAATGCCGTACAACAGTAATAATTCTAACCCACTTGCAGACCACAAGGGATGTGTTCAGGTACCAATTGTCTAACTGCTGTACAAATTCTAGTCATTGAGGACACAATTTCTGGACCTATTTCTTTGGCAGGCATATATGGTATATCATGCATATTTTCAACAACAATTCCGTCCTATAGTTGATGACAATTGATAGTTATAACATTATTGTATTGGGCACTGTCTTAAGAGGACACTATACTAGCATGTGTTGTATCCGTCTTACCATAGGCGTTGAATGGTGGGGCTATGACCCCCCGGAAATCTGTTTAGCCCCCTGTGTAAAAGTTTACAGTTTTATTTTTATACATTCATATTATGTGAGAACTGAAAAAAATTTCTTTTATTATAGCTAATAAAAACAGCTTAGAAATTCTATGACCGACGATAGATTTTCAAATCTATCGTTACTGCGTATTGAAAGGGACTTAGCTAATATTATTAATTCTGAAGATATTCTTAATATATTTGCCCAAAAAAGTAGGAATTTAAACCTTATACTATAGTAATAATTTCCAATTTAAAATGTTTTTTTTAAATATTTAATTCAAATACATATTTTGTATTTGATAATAATATGATGTATGGTAATATATTATTTATTTATATTTTACTTTAAAATGGGCATCTATAGTCCTTTTTATACATATTTTCTTTACATTTTTCTATAGTTATATTTGTAGGATATTATGTTCTGAATCCGAATCATTATAGCCCTTTTACGAAGTAATTCACAAGAAGTTCTGACATACCGCAAAAAAAAAAAAATCTTAACGCTACGTCTATGCGTTTTACAAACACAACATGGCAAAGTGTATACTCTGAATCCATTTAACTATTATGAAATTTAGAGGTAAGAATATTATAAAGTGAATCTCTTAGGTACTTTTACATTTTAATTTTAAAGTGAGTTATGAGTATTTTCAGAATTTGAGATGTACAAACAATTTACAATTTGAAACTACTCATAAATCGCTTTAAAATTAAAATATATAAAAACAACATAGATCACTAGACAATAGTCTTACTTTAAATTTCATACTAGGTTAATTTGCTTTTACATTTAACATAACAGAGTTAATATAATTGTTCAGAACGTACAGTTAAACTGTCTCTTGTCTAAAGTGTGATATGTTTATACGACAGAGACAACACATGAGGATGTAGAATTTCTTTAAGTATAACTGTTGAATGCTTACTACACCACATTTCATATATATCTCAGCTTCTTTGCAGGCAGCGTATACTATTTGTTTAATGCTTCTATCATGCAACGGTGTGCCTGAATATCATTATTCAAAGTTTAAAATACAGTAATCAAATTTTATCTAACGGCAATAGTGAAATGTATCTGTTGCTGTGTACTTCTACACTCTTACCTGGTAATGGTTTAACATGAATCATCCCAAAGACGTTATTCAATTTCGCCTTGAAAATATTTTGAATGGTATTCATCATAGAATAAATAATTATTTCACATTAAAAAATGTGCTTTCTAATATAATAATTTCCTAATTACCATTCCATAATTTCACTGTTAGGTAGGTAATCACTATACCCCAGACGTTTTATTGTTTGAAGAACACTTATCACTTAGATAAGTCATATTAATTGACATTATAGTTCATAAACCATAACAATAAGAAGTCATGAAATCTCATTTCTTGCCTTTTGACCTTTGTTGTATGGTGCAACATAATATTTTTTAATAAATTCTCCTACGTGCTGTAATAATCTGAAGAACAAGGAGCACCAATTTATTTGAATTTATGTATTTTCACTATAAAGTGAGATCATTCAACGTTTGAATAAATTCAATATTTATTTCTCAATATGATTTCATGGAGGCAAATATATTGAGGTTGAAGTATTTTTTTCTCAGTTAAATAGGTATCAATAAGATAGACAATGATTATTTTTTTTGTAAACTATATAATAATATTATATTATATATTATATTTATTAGAATTAAATTTCATTATAATAAGGAAAATAATAGGACCTAAACGTCGAAACACAAACAATCTTTTAAAGAAACTAAGATAAATAATATTTTTGTTTTTATAACAATAATTGTATACTTAATTGACTTAACGTATAATATTATATACCTGAATGGGTATATAATACGTGTATGTATATATAATCTTTTTCTTTATTTTTCATTTTTAAATAACTCTAAGAAGATAAAGGCAAAAAGACTAGAGATTGATCAAGGGGATAAAAATGAAAAAAAGGAAAGAATTATTTTGGATTTGTCAATAATATATACTATATGTTACGTACATATTTTTCTAGATTACCTTAAAATGTAAATAGGTTTGTATGATTAACAATAAGTAGGTAGATTGCTTTAATTTTTTTTTTTAATAATTGTCTAAATATTATTTTTTATCCACAGCCTATATGTACACATCAATATTATATACAATAAAGCAATATAGATCCTCTTATTTGACAACATATTTTTGTCTAATTATAATATTGATATAAGACCATAATGATACATAATGATATATGCTATTGAGGTTCTTGAAAATTAACAATACAATTTTAAATAACCATATTTAATTTTTTGATTTACTTTACAATACTTGACATAAAATGTTGACACCAAATTATATTTTTTAACAGATGTATATATATTCTGATTAATGTTTGAAATTATTTAGTTTGTTTCAAAAGAGTCTTAAACAAAAAAAGTATGGGAAATTATTAATTTAAAACGGAAGAAAGAAAGAACATCCAAGGTACAAAACTGGAAGTATCAAAATATTGATGAATGCACATGAAAAAGAATGTAAAATAAATGTTAATAGAATTTTTCGTTCAAATTGGAAGTCATAATTAAAGCATGAATTTTACTTAATAATAGGTAATTCAAAATTATCTGCGCGTATATTTAAAGCGCTTTAAACATTTGAGCCAAACTATATATTTTATTTTTATATCAGTATAATAAATAATAATGTCTATACTACTTTTAATACTATACAAATATTGAATACTTAGATATTACCTTAACTAATTAAAAAAAAAAAAATTAATCAATTATTTGCATCAAGCTTTAAGAAGAAAATATTTATGGACAGGGTTTGGTTGGGAAAATATAGTCACACTATGTAGAATAAACATTAAGAACAATATTTTATAACACTAAATAAGAACAATATTAGAACGCAGTAGAGCGTTTTACATAATTCTTAAAAAAAAAATTCATGCAAATTAAACAACAAATTTTAAGTTGTCCTCTCACTAAGTCAGCAACATACATACACAAAGACGAAAATGGTTTAAAAATAGATTAAATGTTAAAATTAATATACAATATAAATTTATGGTACACTCTAGGATAATGTGATGAGTCTATAAGAGAATCATCTTGCATCTTTCTCATTTCCCTCGTCTTATACATACATTTCAAACAAAAATAAATAAAGTGTGTAATAATTTAAAATTAATTAAAATTATGGGTATAATAAATCTGAATATAACCCTCTAATTGTTTAATTTAACTGGTATCCCAACCAAAAATTTCAAGGATATTTTTAAGTTATTTTACTAATTAGAGATTACTGATTATCATATAAATTTGTAGGTATGCAAAAAGAGACATTATGCAAGGTTTAAGCACATGTCATCACAAAACGAATATCAATATTTGATAAAAATAAATTAAACTCTCATCACTTGCAATTTTCTTACAGAACGAGCATGAAAACACTAAATTTCTTTTTAAACCATGTACAGTGTACACGGTAAGCATTTTTGGATTGAAACTTCAACAATAATTTCAGTGTTTACAGCTATGTTCCTCAGAATAAAAAAAAATATGAAAAACTTTATTGCATTTACAACTATTAAGTAAATTCATACTTAATATTTATCAACTTTAAAAAAATTAACATAATTTTAATAATAAGATCAAAAATACCAAATGGTAAATTTAGCTATTTTTAATTTATATATTATTATTTAGAGGAGAACTATATTTGTAATGCATTAATGTTTATTGTTGATTATAAATGCTGTTTTTAATAGGTAATTGTTTATAATCAATAAACAGTTTGCTTGGTGTAAGTTAATGTTTTTTCTTATTCAAAATATCGATTAAGTATTGAAATAAATATTATGTCCATTTTTCCATAGGGGACAAATTATAATAACTTGCATTGCAATAATGGTAATTAGCTGTAGGCCCAAAATGGATATTTATGAAATACTCCTTTGGTTACATAAGTTATAAATCTAAATTCCGATAGTCTAAAATACAACATAGGTACAAGATTAAAGGTGATCCACAGAAATGTCTTAAAACACTATAAAAGAAATAACAAAATACAAGAAGCACATAATATTGACAGCGTTTTCACATGACACGCTGGGAACTATTTACAATGATATTAAGTAATCTTTAAACCTTTAAGTGATAAATAATAAGTAATAATATAAATATACATACATTTTGGCAAGAATTTTTTCTAAATACCAGAGATGATGAGTTGCTTTTAAAATGCCTGCAACTTTTATGGTATGTAATACTCTGGGTGGTCAGAATCTTTTTCAAACCTTTTTGCTTCTTCCTGCATACTTTCTTTAATTTTCAATATTGCCGCAGATTCATTTTGATCGTTGTCCACAGGTCCGCCATATCCTCCTAGGTTATAATCACCCATACCGCTACCACTATCATCTCTTGGTGTGCTCGGCCCATCAGGTGGAGATCGTTTTATACCTTCAATACCATCACCATTCATTACAGGTCCCATTGAATTTGGTCCCATTGGACCTAATGGTCCTGCAGAGTCAGGATTTCCCATTGAAAATTCACCTGGCATACTACCGCCAGGTACAGATTTCATCATTGTGTACATATTTTCACCACCAGAGTTTGAATCTTGAGGACTCGCCATCAATGGTGTACCAGGACCGGGGGGGCCTTGAGGGTAATTTCCAGGTGATGAAGATGAATAACCCATCGGATGATTTGGATTACCCGGTGTCCATTGAGGTCGACCAACTGGACCCATGCCCATGCCAGGATGCATTCCAGGGCCAGGGCCGGGGCCCATAACATTACCAGGAGGCATTCCTCGCATTGGAGGTCCATAGCCACCCCGCGATAGATTCATTCTAGGATTCATTACTGGCGGTCCAGGACGCATAATATCCATATTATTCATCATGGGTTGGTTTGGGCTATTAAAATCATTAGGCATATGAGGTGGCATTCTTACACCGGGCCGAGGTCCACCAGGATACCTAGGGCCCATGAAAGGCTGATTCATCATTTGATTGTGGGGAGCATTGGGTGGCGGATGAGGGCTTGATTGTGATACAGGATGAGTGGGTGACGGTCTCATGTTTGAGTTGTTGAAAAAACTTGGAGGCATTCCGGGTCCGGGAGGGATTGAATTGTTGGGTGGCATCGGGCCCATCGGCCCTGGGGACGGTCCAGTGTTGTGTCCAATGCCATTGACGCCACCGGGGTTGTAATTGGTCGGATTTACGAAACCATAGTCGTGGAATGTTTTGGCTTCGCTGGAATGTTCGCAGTTGTCACGGCGTTCGGGCGCCGCGCAGTACAGATCCCAAAATACGCACCACCAAGAGCTGAGGAACCCGGGCGGCTCACCAAGAGTGATGTTTTTGTCCCAGCGAATCTCGCTGAGGAACGTTTGCGCCGCTTTGGAGGCGCCTGTGTGCAATAGGTATTCGTAAACATAAAGCGCTAACCTTTCTCTGGCTTGTGCGTCCGACGGCACTGACGAACCCTTGCCTTTCGAGTACATGGCGAGCACCGTACGCCGAACACAAACACAACGGTCGATACGAAAGTCCGCCAAACCTATGTGAGACCGATGTTGGATCGCATTAAATACATAATTTTAGCATCAATAAAAACGTAAACACTACAAAACAACAAAACCATGATGGATTCTACTTGATTTGATAACACTGTGCGAACCTCCGAAGTTCATGGAGGAAACCGCGTCGACAAAGACGTTGCGATCTGCGATCGACTATGAATCCGCTCGTCGCATCGCCTACTAACCAGTCAACACCACCAATCCGAGTCGGCGATAACCCGGGGGACCTATAGGTCCGCACTAATAGTAATAATAAAAAAGAATAAAAAGTAAAAACCATTGGCCAATGGCGTCCCCTCGTTATTTGTTATTGCCATAGTGCTCTATTGTAAATTGTATTTTGTTATTTGTTTAATGAACATTTAATATTTTTATTATACCCATAATAAGAGTAATATTATGTAATATGTTATAATTTATCAAAAATGTTAACATAATGTGTGTGTTGGAACAATCGAATAATTATTAATTACAATTATATTATATTGTAATTTATCGGCTACCGTGTGGCGTGTGCGCTTTTGACTTTTGATATTTCGCACACGTTTCGTGTCGGTTTTTTTGATTTGTACGTTTCAAATTTTTTACGTCCAAACTGACGCGAGCCTTTTCGGTGGTCATTGTACGAATGTGAATTATTTGAAATATAATTGTAATTGTACCTACCTAGTATTGAATACTATTGCCATTACCAGAGAACACCACCGACAATGGATTACGGACTAACCATAACAATACCGTGTTGCGTGTTCCCCGCGCGAGTCTAATCGTCGTTCAGTGGAGGCCATGAAGACATCTTCAATCAGTTAGAACGAAAACGAAGATTCCATATCAACCGTTGTCGTCCTCGCAGAGGTAAATCTCCTCTCTGAAATCTCGGTTTTCGTTTACTCTTAATTAATAGACAGGTGGTTAAATCATTTGGTATTCTCGCCGAGGTCCTGGCACCAAGTCTACAAAAGATCTTTAGTCTCCCGCCATTATCATTGCTTGGTTGTTTTTGGTGGTTCAGGCTGTAGTAATGTACCACTCATTGCCTATTTTGACACGGCGTTGCAATGTGCACGGTGCACATTGGTATACTGATAAATTTGTATATAAATTTTATGCTCTTTCTTCAGTCGGATATATTATCAATAATCATCAACCATGCAAATAAATGATTTGTTGTATCTTGTCCCAAATGTACTTAATATAAATTATATATTATAGGTACCTAGAGTTATAGGTTTATTTTCACATTTTTTTTTTTTTTTTATAGTTAGCTAGTGTGAAATTTACGGGAGACTCAGACTTGTATAGTTGTATATTATGTGATAGAATCAGTACATACTTAAAAGGGCGCTACACCTCCATGTCTTGTCACCATCTTACAAACGTAAAACATAGTAAAAACTGTTTTTCGCATGTAAGTACCACTCAAGCTGTAGTTTATGTTAAGCAATCAAATTTTCACACTAGAAAGAAAAGAACATTGACTGCAACATGGTTTTTTGATATCACAAATATCTATGAAATAAGTTATTATTGTTTGAAAATTTGTTGTTTTTGAGTTTTTCGAACTGGAAAAACTTTTTTTGTAGTTTTGATATCGAAAAAATAAAAACAATGTTCCAGTCAATGTTCTCCTTTTTATAGTGTGGAAATTTGGTTGCTTAGCATGGACTATAGCTTGAGTGATTCTTACATGCGCTGAACTGTTTTTCCTGGGTTTTACATTTGTAAGACTGAGACAATACTCAGAGACAGCACTCTTGATAGTCTGCGGTATAACTGTACCTAAGAAACAGCGTTTTTTTTCTATAAATGATTAGTATTAACATAATGTTCAACATGAGGTTATATACAATTCATTAATCAATACAACCTAAACTGGAGATATTGTATAGATTTTTATGAAACTTACAAATTACAATATACAAACTGTACAAAACTAACCAATTTTTCAAACCTTCGTTTTGTTTATAAAATACTTTTGAGAATTTAAGCTTTGGTGCATTTAAAGGTGCATTTATAAATCATCAATACAAGTACTGTATTGGATTTGGGGGGGAAATGTTGAATCTGTGGTTATTGCTCTGGATCTTATTTGTTAACCTTCTTTTGGGTATTTATAAATGTTTATACTGTTATGGCAACGAATTGTTTTTTACCAAAATTATCTAAATTTTATATAGTTAGTACCTACCTTCTCAATATTTTATTGGCGGAGAAATTTGATTTTGCCAAGTGGACTATTTTTGCTTGAGCTAGGCGCGGATCAAACCTACATAAACTACCTACATTATAAATATCTAAATATAAAGGGTAAATACAAGTATATATTTATATATACAGGGTGTCCCATGAGGATTTACCTATTAGCCGTAGAGGGGGACTCGCCGCCCGGACTAAAACCGGTTTTTTGCCGTTATACTTATTAATTAAAAAAATTATTAAAAATCAGGAAATTAATGAAATTAAAATGTTGAAACGTCAATATATTCAGAAAAATGAACTCTACAAAATGGCAATCTTCAATATTTTTTAAATAATTAATTAAAAAAATATTTTTTTTAACTTTTTTACCAAAACATAAAAATAAAAAATTAGTTATTTGTAGTGCTTACCTCTGTGAGTCTTAACACGTTGACTGCCATGCGGCCGCATAAAAATAATTACGTATCGATCATTTTTAGGCCGCCGGCTGCCGCACCATATCATTCCTAGGAGGCCATACGGCCGCGGGCTGCCGTAAATGAATTTAGATTTATATTATTAGCTTTTCCATGGCGCTACAATAATGAACTGAAAAATGCGCCGTGGCGTAGTTGGAAAAATTACAATTTTTTTGATGTAATAAACATATTTTTAATATTTTTTTTGAATTTTTTAGTAAACATACAATTCAATAGTATATATACAACTTTGTAATGACACCAGAAAATTTGCTTGGCGCACCAATGATACATATTATTATGGCCGCCGGGGGCCGCGTGGCAGTCAACGTGTTAATAAGAAAACAGAATTACGATATCTCTATTATTTCAGGAGATATCGCAATGAGTAAATCCTCACGGGACACCCTGTATATTATAAATATGCAATAATTGCTTATTAGTTATAACTTATAATGAATATTTTTTTATTAGACTGACAGTCGAATATGGGAAATATTTTTAGGACAAAACCCTATGAGAAGCCACGCGTTAGCTGGCAGTCAATGGTCGTCGTCCCTCAATCGGTCATAATATTGTTATAAACAATTTATAAATGTCTGTTATTAAAATAAAATATGACGATTTGTGACTGAATATTATTTCAATACATTTACATAGGATAACACAAAATATTAAATTTAAATAATACGGCCAACATGGGGGGGAGGGAAGCAATCGGCCCTACCGCCCCCTACTGGATCCGCGCCTGGCTTGAACCAAGCCCTGGGTATGTATAAGTCGTCAAATTTCAAATTTGTATGTATGAAAAATACATACCTAATAGGCAATAGCACCTAGCACCTATTAGTGTATACATGAATTTTAATGATATTGTATGAAATCTGTTTAATATTTTTTAATATTAATTAATATTTTAGGTATCTATTATAATATGTTGGTATTTATTGGAGTACCTGCATACTATGTGTTAGTTTCATTAGGTAGGTATTTATTTTATTTACTATTTGCTATTGAATAAATTAAACATTCAAACTTCTTTGTAAACAGTATTAGTGACTTATTTTCCAATATATATTCAGGGGGGGGGGGATTATACCACCAACCAACTATTCTTAAAAACTTATAAAGGATCTATTAACATTTTATATGGTAATATTCTTATATAGGTACCTATTTATTTAAGAGGACGTCGTACAAACATGTGTTGTCCTTGTTTTACTAACGTACAACATAGTAAATTTCTTCTGCTTACCAGTTTCCATAGTGTGCTGTTAGTTTTGATAATAGAGTGAAATGACACATTATAAAATTTAAGGTAAGATTATTATCTAGGGCTCAAGATAGGATTTTATTGATGTTATTATTTTTAAGTAAGTTATGATCATTTAAAATGTACAGTTTCAAAAAGGCCATAACTTTCTTAAAAATGATAATATTAATTAAAGCCTATGTGTAGCCATAGATTATAATCTTACCTTAAATTGTATAATAGGTCAATTAACTTTTATATCAAAACTAACAGCACATTATTGAAACTGAGTAAAACATTTGCCATGTTTTATGTGTGTAAGACGGAGACAACACAAGTGGATATGAAATAATCAAAACCTATTAAAATCTGAGATCATTCATAATCATATGATTAATTTGGTCAAAATTGTATAAAAAAATATTTGCTTAAATATAGCAATTACAAGAAATTATAAACTATTTATAATAATTGAACCTACTTAGGATTTATATATATTTTACCAAAAAAATCAAATTTTGCAGTAGAATAAATGTAGATACTAATTTATAATATTTTTGACATTGAAATTGTGTTAGTAACTGGTACCGCTTTTACCGTCTATTTTCAACAATGAAGTAAGGGAGCTTAAAATTAATATAAAAGTTGTGATTTAGATTTAAAAAATTATAATATAGGTGGTATATATATATTTTTTTTTATTTAAGAATCATGGATAATCCTGAAGCAACTGAAAACTCTATATGTGAAACGTCCCAACAAGATCTATCATCCATTGAAAATAACTGTCAGCCAGTTGAAAAAGTATTGTTGAACAATGATTATGCAGAACCTTTAAACATTGTAGATCAAATTAGTAATTCCGAAAACCAAATACCTGTAGACTCAACTGATGTGAGTTCTCAAAATGCAAATGTTCCTGCTGAACCGGGTACAATTGTTCCAACCGATAATTCTTTGCCACCTCTTCCACCACTTCCTAAAAGCGAAAATGGACAATTGCCACAACCACCAGCAGCACAAAACCCGGCTGATTACAACATGCAAAACTATGCGAACTACAATAATTATATGTACAACTATAACAATTATTATGGCTATCCTTATCCTCAATACCAATGGGATTATAATAGTCAACAATATTATCAACCATATCAAAATTATTACAATTATAATTTTAATCAAGCAAATCAAACCCAAACATCAAAACCACCTCCACCGCCACCTGATTCTGTACAATTGCCAGTTGAAGAAAAGCCAGCTAATAAAACAAACGCTGCATTTGACGACTCTAATAGGTAACTATATATATTTTATAATTGATCTTGAATATTAAAATAATTGAATAGCTGATACAGTGATACCTTATAATAAATGTATTTTATGTTTCAGATATTCTCCTACGGCAGAAACTGACGATGATGATCCTATAAAAGGATTATCCGGAGGATTATCTGAAAACTATAAACCTGATGTTCTTATTGAAAAACCTACACAAACTACAAATGCTGCCCCTTTTGAAACTGTGACATCTGAACTAATTGGGGAGCAACAAAACATACCAGAGAACATTGAAAATATAATTCAACAGACCGTTGACCCCCTAGCCTTGCCTATGATTACACCAGAGAAACAGCGAGTACCTGTGATTTCCCAGGTGCAACCATACAATAGTCAGGTTCAACAACTTAGCTATCAAATTAATCCTCAAAGTCAAATGCAATCAACTGAAACAATTAATGAGGTAGTAAATCAACAGCAAACCTCACCTGCAATGAACGGCAAAGATGACTCTATTGAGAAAGTGTCCAAAGCATCAACGGTATTGGGTAAATCCCAAGCCAAAAAACGCCTAATGGCATTTTCAATGATGAAACAAAAGTTACAAGAACAAAATAATTCGGTTATTGATAATCAGAATTCAGACATTGGAGAAGGAAATGATGTGGAATTTGTACCGGAACACAATGTTTTTCAAACTGTTACAAAGAAAAAAGTTGTTACTAATAAAAAAGGTAAGCAAGTACCAAATTAGATATTTGTCAGCTTTATATTATTATTATAATATTTCTTTTTGCACCTTATTTAAAACAATAAATTTCCTAATTATACTTTTTTTTACAAATAGTGATAAAAATTAATTACCGTTATTTTATTATTTATACATGTTTGTTGAGATTTGCTTTTGTATTAAGAGAAAGTGATACTCGTATGTGATGTCTCTGTCTTACAAGTTCATAACATAGCAAATTTTGTGCTCAGCAGAAAAATAAGAGTGAATGGATCTCTTATAAAATTCAAAGGTAAGATGATGATCTAGGCAACCTCTTGGGCTTATATTATATTTTAATTTTAAAGCGAGTTATGAGTTGGTATTTAAAATTGTAATACTCATAACTCTCTTTAAAATAAAAATATAATAAGAAGCCCATGAGGTAGCCTAGATAATAATCTTACCTTTAAATTTTATAAGAGGTCACTTAAATTTTTAAATTAACAGAGCTACATGGGTTCTGTTGAGCTTAAAATTTGCCATGTTATGCACTTGTAAGATGGAGACAACACATGTTGGCATAATGTCCTCTTAAAATTCATGTACTCAGATGGTATATTAAGTAATATGTAATAACTAGGGAGCAGATGTTTATGCATTTATCATATTTTTTAATAACATCAAAATTAATGCGGAATAAGATAGAAATTTGTTTCATCACCTTATCGCCTTATCTAAATTGTCCTGCGACAAAAATAAATATAAAACACCGTTGTCGCTGGAGTCAGTATCAAACAATTTTGGTAATTGCAGTTGTGTTCTACGTTTCGTTAGTTTCGTTTTTGTCCAAAGTGAGTTTCCATATTTTATAATGTTGTATACCTATTTATTTAAACATGCCAAAAATTTATTCCAAATCGTCAAGTCTTCATAATTTTGTTTTAAACATTGATTATCTAGTGCAATGCTCAATTATTAGGTATATTTTCAAATCATTCCATGCTTAGTTAGTACTTGGTTTTTAATAATTACCCATGTATATTATTTTCAGATTAACAAACAATTTACCAACAGTTCTTTTTAAAGTTTTAATTTTAAGAATATTTTATGCCTATATATTTTAATTTTTAATAAACAAAATACATTTTAAATAAAAATGTTATTGATGCATATTTTTAAATTTTTTTGAGCATAAGTATCCGCTCCCTAGTAATAACTCAATAACGGTCAAAATTTGAAATCTCTGGTAGTTTTGGTGATATTATCTCATCTAAAATTAAAAAAATTAAAAATTTTGTAATATTTTATTTATTTTATAGTTGCTAAAGTTATCAAGGCTCAACAAACGATTGAACAAATTGAAGAAATGAAGAAAGATGAACTGTTACAAGGAAATAATGCAGCTTTATATCAACATCTTTTGAGAAGTGGTGGTAAATATAATATTTTAAAATAGTTCTTTCTGACTATTTGCCACCTAAAATAGTTCACATTGTAGATTATTATTAATGATTCTCTTTTTATTTATGTTTTATCACAGTCAAAGTGAAAAGCAATTAATAAATACCCATTAAAACATCATCATTTTTTTAGGACTAAATTGTCTAGGTTTCATGATCCTGATTAAAAAGTTAAAGTTAAGTTATTTTTAACTAAGGTACATATAGGTAAAGAGTTACTTTTTATTAAATGTAACTTCTAACTTATCAAATTGAAATTTTTGCATGATATGCAGTTACCATTTAGCTAATTAATTTTATAATCTTGTTAGGTACATTTTTACTAGTATAAACTTGATAGATTAAAAATATATTTTGTTTTGTTCAAATTATAGTTTTTATATATACCTTTTAAAAAAAAAATACTTATTTATTTATATAATATCTAGTTTAATGGGTACTTTACTGAAGTAAATTAGTGTTGAGTCTCAGTTCAATTAATTTTAATTTTAGGCAATGAAGCTCCAATCCTTCAGAAACTTGGTATAGAGTCATTGGCAGAAAAATATTCAGCTAAGATAAGAGAACAGGATAAGCGCTCAAGTAGACACCATCACAGGCGTCGAGATGAATCTAGAAGAGGCCACAAATATCGTCGTCGTTCACATTCAAAATCCAGGTTATTATTTGCCCAATTTTTATTCCTCAGCACAAAGACTGTACTAAATCCGATAATAAATATTTAGCGCAAAAATTATCCACAGAAAACAAAGTCCCGGGTCGTCAGCATTGCTGCAATATTATTCTATAAACTTTTATGAAGGAAGCGCTGAGCACTTTTTGTACCTATTTGATATTTACATTATCATTTAAATAGAGGTATATCAATTACCCGAAATTATTACTGCTTAAAATTCATGTCGCCGTGACATTATTTTTCGTTTAGGTCTAGGTCAAGATCAACAGAAAAGCCAAAGATGCGAGCCCTAGAAGTCAAAAGTTGGAAAGATTTTGTCAAGGGTGGATTTCATTTCGACAAATTTAGAAGATTCAAAATGGATGAAGCTGAGCAAATAAAAGATAAAGAGCGGAAGTCTAGAAAAAAGAAAAGGCATGGAGACTCAAGATCTGATAGCAAGAACGATAAAAATGAATCTAACATGTAAGTTCCTATGGTTCATTTTTTTTTTTTTACAACTGACAGTTGTTTATTTATTCTGAATATTGGGCAAATTAACAAATTTTTTTTAACTTATTAAGTTAAGTTAATATAGACAAATGTAAGTTGAGTTAAAAGTTACTTTTCTTTTTATTTAACTTGTAAGAATTACAAGTAAATAACTTTGTTTCTTTTTTTTCATACAAAATTAAGAATTACACCTTTTGTTAAAGCTCTTAATAAACATCATAGTAATAAATTATATGTATTTCAATTTAAAAAACAAAATTTAGATATTCAATTTAATTGCTTCAGGTACTATAATACTTCAATACTGTAATCAATGACAAAATCCATAAAAAATAATTGAATTACCTACATGATTCTATTTTTTTTTCTATCTGATTATAACTTTCCAAAGTGATGGTAAAACTTTTTTAATTGTTTAGATATTATAATAATCAAATTCATTATTTGAATATAAATAATTACACGTATAATATTAAATATTAATCAATTGATGGTAGCAGCGGCGGATTGACAACAAAATTTAGCCCTGGAAATTAATGTGACATAGGGTCTAGTAGGTGTGTTAAATTTTAGTTCAATATTTCAATGATATTAATTATATTACTATAGGAATTAAAATATCTTAAAAAAAAACTGTGTTTATGTATTTTTTAGATATTAAGGTTAAGGGGCCTCGCTACAACTATTATTTAAAGTATTTCATTATCTAAGTTTTTTCAAATCGTCGGATTTGACTGCCGCCCCCTGTATTATTGTTTTCTCAATAATGGTTATAAATATATTGTATGCTTCTCTCATAAAACTCATAATGATTAAGATGAAGCTTCTCTAACATTTATTGTCTCCGTCTTACAATTGCGTAACATGGCGAATTATGCGCTAAGCGGATCATGCTTAGCTCCATTAATTTAAAAATTAGAGTGAATTGTCCTCTTATAAAATTTGAATGTAAGATTGTTATCTATGGCACACCACAAGCTTATTGATATATTTTAATTTTAAAGCGAGTTATGAGTATTTTATATTATTTAAATGTACAAACAATTTACAATTTTAAAATACTCATAACTCGCTTTAAAATTAAAATATAACAAAAAGTCTATGAGATGCTCTAGATAATAACCTACCTTTAAATTTTATAAGAGGTCAATTCACTCTAATTTTTAAACTAACGAAGCTAAACATGGTTTGCAGAGTGCAACATTTTCTATGTTAAACACTTGTAAGACGGAGACAAATTATGTTTACATAGCATCCTCTTAATGATGGTAGGTGGGTACTGGCTGATAAGTTATAGGTATGTCCACTGACAAAAAAATTAATTGCCCTAATGAATATAATATTAAAATTTATAAAAAGTAGAATACATTTTAAATCTAAAGGTTTTATTAGAAAAAAATCAACTCGTTAAGTAACAGTTAAAAACAGCTTAACATTAACTTTTCAACTCTTTAATGGCCAGCTTTGTTTATTCTCCTCTCTGTATCTCAACCAACGATAGAATTTAGTTATTTTGCACGTTATTTATTTTGATTTTCTATGTTATTTTTATTACTATATTTTGAAGACTTTCCGAAACAGAAAAAGGAACCGGAGATCAGAAATTACGCCACAACTTATTAGATCGCAAAAAAGAAATTCTTAAGGGTCTTGAGGTCAACACACTTGAAGGAGACTTTACTAAGGATTTCCCCAGTTACATTATTCGATGCACTAAAAATAAGCCATCCATAAAGTTTAGTGAAAATCCAGCAAATGCCACTTATCATCTTCAGAACAGACAGCAAATGTTAGCCACACTTCTTCCAGAAATTGAAGCAATTGTACTCAAGTTCTTATCTGCAATGAAACCAAAAAAGTAAAATATATGTTTAAGAGTTAATATTATGATCAAGAGTATAAAACAAAATATAATGATTTAAAATTAATAATTTAATATCATGTACTCTGGCCCACAAAAGAATGACTAAGTTTTGTGCCTGTTGACTGAAATCCGCTTCATCACAGTGTTCCGATTTCTCCCACTATCACTCTTGAGTTCTCCACTCTAGTATCATCCATCAGCGTGTACACAATTACTATAATTGCGTTCACAGCTGTCAATCATTGCCGAACGCTACCAAATCGTGTTACCAGATCAGTTTTGGTCAATGCTTTGGTTATTCTTTTGTAGCCTCAGTATAATAAACACATTGCTATAACTAATGTAAATTTCAAGTTGATATTGGCCCAGTGGTGTTCAAATGAATATCACTGTGTGTGTAGGGGGGGGGGGGGTTATTTCTCAACATACACAATTTGATTTATATTTTTGATTTACAAGATCATAAATGTGGGGAAAAGGTCATGCGGAACACCCCGGATCTATCCCCTATTTGAATGCCACTGGGTTTGCCAATTTTATTATATTATAAATGATTAATTATTTTTTTTAGGCTCAAAGAAAACTGCTATACTGATAATAACTATAATAACATAGACGAAAAACTTTTAGTTATGATGAAAGATAAAAATATTTATCCATTCAAAGGTTGGTGGCCAAAAACAAATTTTATTATAACTCAAGTCAAAGAAGATCCAAATATTGAAATAGATGAAGATGTATTAATGAATGAAATTACAACTAGTAAACGAACTAAAAAATCTAGATTTAATGATGATACATCTCTTGTTGAATTAAGGCCTACTGTTCCATCCAAATGGGATAGTGATTATGACGGTAGTCCAGCTGCCGAGAATAAAGTAGCGTATGTTGGAGTAACTCAAAGTGTAGAAATTAATACTAATGATAATGTCTGCTCAATTCAAAGAGAAGAAAACAATCCTTTGGACATAAGCCACCAAGAAGAAGCCATGGACACTGCTTCTGATGTTGGAGAAGACGAACCAAAAATTGAAGTTAACGTTTGTCCAGCTCTACCTGTTCAGATTCAAGAACCACAAGGACACACTAAATTGAATACAGAATATGAAGAATTTTTGAAAATTGTTAAAGTTGATAAGGAGGAAAGTGAACCTGCTACTAATATAACTATTCAAAAAGATAATGAAAACAACTTATCAATGAAGTCTTCATCGTTGAATGATGATTCTGTGCAAGACGAGTCTGATGAGTATATGTCCAATAAGTCTTCAGTAGAATCTGTTTCATTACAAAATGCTGCTGAAGAGTCTGATTCAAATGATAGATCATTTATTGAAGAATTACCTACTCTTGATTTAAAGTTTAAAAGTAAGAAAAAATCATCTAGTAAAAAGTCTAGATCGTTTAAGAATAAAGAAAGTAAAAAGAGAAGACATAAATCAAGTTCCAGTGAAAGTTCACAAGACTCAGAATCAGAAAGTGATAGCAGTTCAGATGATAGTGATTCTGAATCATCAGATTCAACCTCTACAATTGAAAAAAAGAAAAAAAAGAAATCAAAAAATAAGAAGAAAAAAAAAACCAAAACAAATTACAAAAAGAAACACAGGGGTGATAAGAATAAAACTAAAAGTCCTGAAGATGAAAAAGATGCTAATAGTAGTATTCTCAACTTAATCGAAAAAGCATTGAATGTTGAAATTAAAAAGAGACCTTTAGATAGTAAAGAACCTAAACAGAAAAAAAAGAAAAGGAAACACGAAAAAAATAAAAATATGGTAAATGAAGAGAATGATGACAAATTTGAAAAAGTTAAGGATTGTTTAAAAGAAACAATTACAAAATTGGTTAAAACTGAAAAAGTAAATAAAAACCAGTCTCTTTCATGCGATGACACTGTCATTGAAGTATTAAAATATTTAAATGACAAAGAAAAAAAGAATAAAAAATCAAAGAAAAGTTTGAAAAGAAAGCATGACTCAGATATTACTGATGATGAGGAAACTCCAAAAAAATCTAGATTAGTTGATAGTTGTTCAAAACCTAAATATAATGAAAAGAAAAAAAAGAGTAAAAAGAAGAAATCTGTCGATTCAGATGAATATATGACTAAAAAAAAGTCTAAAAAAAAATCTAAAACTACTGATACTTCAGAGGCTGAAGATGTAGAGGTATTAATCCAAAATAAAAGTAATGATTCAAATCAGTTTTTTGAATTGCGACCCAATGAGTGGAACATAATTAAAAAAAGTTCCAGGAGGGGAGTCGTCCATCACTCGGAAGTAAAAAATAAGAAAAAAACATCACCTGTACATGATACTAGAAAACGCAATAAAAACATTAAACAAAAAAAATCTGATTCCCTTAATTCAATTGATATATATTCTCCTACAAGTATTAGTAAAAATAAATGTGAAATATCTAAGTTGCCTGATGTATTTAAAGAAGAAAACGTTGTGGAAAAAGAAAGAAAAAAACAATTGTTAAGGCTCAACAAAAATATCAATAGTGATAAAATTGACAATGTTTCAAAAAATATAGTTAAAGAAAAAATGTTAATCAATTTTACAAACTCTGACAGTGAACCTAATGAAGAAGTAGAGAAGTGTATTGAAGAAAATCATGAAATGTCAAACAAATCTGCTGACAAGTGTCCTAATGATATATTTAAACTTAAAAATGACTTACAACAATCAATATATTTGAAAAATGATAATAGTGAACAGCATAATCCGGATAAAGATCTTAAGAGTAATTTTAAACCACAAACCCAAAGCACACCACCAATTGATCCCTATGATAATACACCTATTATTTGTACTATTATTAAACCTGTTACAGAAACCATATCGTATAGGGACAAAGTAAAAATGAATTTAAAGAAGCTTTCATCTTGTCAAAATATACCGTTTGTATTTGGATTTTCTTCACCAATTAGCCTAATGAAATCGAACAATTTTAAATTTGATAAAGATCTTAAAGTGACTAAAGAAGAAAAAAAATCTTATGAAGATGAACCAAAAGTAAACGATCCAAAAATTAATGAAACACAATTTTCAAAGTCTGATGAACCCAAAGTAGATGATCCAAAAATTGATGAAACACAACTTTCAGAGTCTAATGAACCCAAAGTAGATGATCCAAAAATTGATGAAACACACCTTTCAGAGTCTAATGAACCCAAAGTAGATGATCCAAAAATTGATGAAACACACCTTTCAGAGTCTGATGAACCCAAAGCAAATAATTTTCCTAAAACACAAATAGAAATCCCGGATGTAACCGAAAAAGAATTACTTAAAAACAATATTGAAACTAATGACAAAACATTAGATCATAGTTATGATTGGGATGACTCTGAAGAATCCGATACAGACCAATCACCAATTACAAGCACTAATTCATCAGAACATTCAAGTGATGAAGGAGAAAATGAACAACTTTATTCAAATTTATTGAAAAATGACTCACCAAATATTATATCTACTAAAAATGAAACTTTCTCAAATTATAATGAATCTAGAGAACTTGAGGAACTTACATCTAATGTATTTGAAACAAATAGTAGTTCTGAGTCAGTAATCAAAGAAGAAGTACTTCCTTTAGAAGATGACAATTTTATTATAGAGAAACAAATAACTACTTTGTCAAATTTTACTGATTCCTCTAAACAAAATTTAGATAATAATACTGAAGGTTTACAAAATGATGTTATGTCAGTTAAAATGGACAAAAAAGATTCAGATCCTGTGGAATCCCAAAGGTCTAGCATCGATTTAATAGAAGTTACTAAATCCAACAATGAACTAATTACCCAATGGACGTCAGATTGGATTAATTTGGATAAGTCGGTTACTGAAATTCATCATTCAAGCAATTCTAAATCTGGGGTTGAAGAATTACAATTAAAGAAGAAATCGCGTTGGGACAAACAACCAATGGATAATAAAATTAGCAAATCACAGAGGCTTATTAATGAACAGGATGAGTATAAGGATGAAACTGAAACAAACAACTTAACTAATGCACTAAAAGATCCTAGTTCTCCAACTAACAATGAAGATGACCTTTATAATGAACAAAACCAAACATGTGAAATAATGTCAATAAATTGCATGAATGATTATAATGAAATTAATCCTCATGTTTATGATGATTATTCTCAAACTTATGAACAATATAGTGGTATACCTATGTATTCTGAAATGAAAACTATTGAACATGATTTACTAAGTCCAATTGACTATAGTGTGTATGAAAACTTTAATCCTAATTATAATTACGATACTGAAGATTACGAAATGTGGAAATCTGTAGATACAGACACATCTGAATATGGGATGATAAAAGCAATTCCAACAACTGATGAAACAGTTTCACACGTAAGATGATTAACAATTTATTTTATCAATGTTTTTTATGAACTGTAGTGTGTATTAACAATTTTATTTATTGTTTAGTTGATCGATGTTTTTGAACATTTTCCTCCCGACAATATTTCTGTTGATCAAGTTGAATCTTCACAAGAGGAAGTACCAAATGAAAACACTGATACTATTATTTCAAATCCTCAGGTAAATAGATCAGGTCATAATCACTAAAAAAAAAAGGTTGTACAAATCACACATTTATATGTATCAATTATGTATAAATTTATCTTGAACCACATTATTGTTTAGTAGCTCATATTAGTCAATCATTTAATCATAATTTCCAAATAAAACACATGATTATCTGCAGATTTCTTTACTTTTACTAAACATTAATCCAGATAAGATATGCTTATGATTTTTATTTTAACATGTTAACTTCCTATGATGGCTGCCTTTCAAATTTCCATTTTTAACAATTGACATAGGGATGCGATATTGAACTGTTTTTAAACGACCCTCACTAAAGTGATCTCCAATTTTATGCAAGTTGACTAGGAATTAAGAAATAAGGCTTTTGGAGTTAAATTATACATACACTCTGTTCAGCGAGAGAACGCACCAATTCTGCGCATCTCTCCGTGTCACCAAGCTATTGAAACTGGTTCCCCAATGGCAGGGTGTTGCTTGAGGAACCAGTTCTTGCCGGGGCGGTCTCTCGCTGAACAGAGTATAGAAGTAAACATAATTTAATATTTTTATGTTTGGCTGAATAAAACCCATTGTTTGTTGGAGGGAGTTAACTTTTATCTTGTAAAGAATCACAAAAAAAAAAAAAAATGGCCTGCTTTGATTATTTTTCTAACAGTGTCATCAACAATACTAAATTACAACATTGTTTATAGGAGGTAATTGTCAAAAATGAAAAACCAGATAGTGCAAGTCATGATGAACTATTTGTCAAACTGTATCATCAACATTTTCAACATTACAATCAAAATCCAATTAAATACTCACTGAGTGATCCTGTTATAATTAATACAGACGATGTCAAAGTGAATATTCCAGATATTTTGACACCTCAAGAAAAGTCGTCAGACACTGATAAAAAATCTGATGATATAATTTCCATACCTGTACAAGGTCGAGCATATGTATGTATACTTGAAGACGATAATACCAATCTTTATCTCACCAGTGACAACTACATGGCATATTGTGCTGTTGAGGATAGATGTATGGTGCACATATCTGTAAATACATGTAGCCGTGATGGAGTTGGAAATGATGTCAGACATTGTTTCAATGTAAGCTTAAATGGATCAATAAATGAGTATTGGTTGCATGCAGATTTAATTCCATTTCATGTTCCATCTGATGCTGAATCAGGTGTGTTCAGTGATGACGAGATGGACTCTTTGGATTCAGATTCTGGTCATGAAGAGGATGTGGATAATGACAATAACGAAAACGAAGATCATATAATTGAAAGTGAATGGGAAATAGTTGACGACATTCATGACAATGTCAATAGCTGGCTGGATGAACCATACATACTTAAAAAATATAAAATTAAGCATGATGATAGTCCTATCAATCAAGAGCAGTATGTGACTAGTTCCTCGGAATGTGACACAGATGGAAGTGAATTTTCAGATTCTTATGTTGAAATATTTAACAATAAACAAAATATTAATGAAAATCATTTTCAAAAGCCACTTGAAACTAAAGATGATAAACACATATACCAAAATGTGATCAATGTAGTGACGCCTACAAATGTTTCTAAAAATACTGAAAATTCTGATTTATTAGTAAAAACTGATGAGTGTATAAAATCATCGGAACAATTAGTTTTAGATGTTGAAATTAAAAATGATACGTTGAAGGTTAATGAGAATAATCTAACTTCAGAAATAAATTCAGAGAACAATGATGCCTTGGGGGACTTGGTAGAAAAATTAAACAATGACAACGCCTCAGTAATGTCAGAAGAAAAAGAAAACAACTATGGAAATGATGCAGGTAATAATAAAAATTTGGAATAAAGTGGTAAAAATCATATAGGTAAACTTAACCCGTCGTACATGTCATTTACACGCATTGGGTAAAAATTTACCCCTCGGAAATATATAGATATACAAAGAGAGTTTACATTATACAGTGATTATAAAAACATTTTTTTTTTTAACAATATTTTGTATAGTTGTAATATTTGAGACTATTGAGGTGATAAAATATCCACATACCATATTATATATTTTATAAACATTTTTAAAATTTCTGGGGTAATTATTTACTAATTTTATTACTTGATAAAATTACATTTCAAATTTTATTTAACATAATATAAATTTTACATAATATTGCTTTCAATTGTCTACATTAAAGAATAATACTAAATTATATAATAATTAATCAATGTTTTATACTGCTAATAGCTTATTTTGTTATATTTATTATTCTGTAGGCTTATGTATGAAAGAAGAAGTTACTGTTGCTGACCTTACAATGATGGATACTATTATTAATCAAAAGGTATTAAATCAATATTAAATTATAATCTTTATAACCTTTATTATTCTTTACTTACAATTATTGTGAACACAAAAATGGTTATAATTCCATTATAAAAAAACCAATTTTTTTTATGAATAACTTGTGTGTATATTTGATTCATTAATTTTTAACTAATAATTTGACCGTTGTCAATTGTTTAGATATTAATTCAGAAACTAAAAGTTCGTGCCAAAGAAAAGGTTCGTGAGAAACTGCCTGACACAATAATGATTCGCTATAGCGACAACATGGAGACCATTAAATATCCATTCTTAGGACTGTTTCAGCCACCGACTAACAGTATCCTATCTAAACCAAGGTAAGAACACAGATATATCAGATATAATATTTATGGATGTGTTAGTGTTTGAAATTTTTTGACTATGATTGTTCAATGAATCTATAAATTGCTTTCAATCAAAATTAAATAAAAATATATGTGTGCTTTATAATTTTATTTTCAATATTAAATATTAAGAATTTGTTCTTTTTATTTCATTTTTAATCTGTTCCTTATGTTAACATTAATTTATGTAGGGCTAATACTTGAAATCGTCAAAATATAAAAAAATTCATATAACATATTGTATTAAATTAATTTTCTTAAAAACGAATAAATAATAAAATATATACTCTTAATTAATTTGTTATTACTTATTACTGTACTGATAATGTGTTATTATTGTTTCGTTTTATCTTATTAAAGTTAAATAACTACTGAATTATTTACTAAAACATAAATTTTCTTTACTATTGTGTTTAGGTCTACCAAACCAACACGCACTTCAAACTTGTCTAAACGTGTGACTTTTGCTGATGGAATCCGTCCTGGAGACAATTTGGCAGCATCTCCAACCCATGACGACGTCGGTCGTCCATTATCGCCTCCCCCTCTTAAAAGATTAATGAGGGAAACATTAAAATTCAAACGTAACATGTATCCATTTAAAAAAACTAAGGTACGCACCAAATTAACAATGGTGAAAAAGAAAGTGGCCAAAGTAACACCTTCAATTAAGGAAACCAATCCATCGGTCATTGAGTATTATATGAGCCGTCATCGTCTTGCAGAGTTGCCTATTGGACAAATCCCCAATATTAGTTTCTTAAGTTCCCATCATTCATCAAATAATAATAATGAGAGAACTGAAACGATATCTACACCACCTAGACCCACAAGAGAAGTCACTCCAGTGCCATCTGATACTGAGGGTTGGAAATTGGAATGATGACGATACAATTGAAAACAACAGATAATAATTCGATTAAATGAGCTTTGTAGAAGAGTGAAATAATAGAATATCAACCTATGCCTTTAGTTCAATGTTATAAAAATATATATATATATACACATGTATTTATATTATGTCTCATAATTGTGTGTACACCATATACATACGTAATTAATAATTTTATGATGTATATTTCTTGACATTTATTATTTTATTTTGTCTAGATGAAAATATATTTCTTAATATTATTTATTTTTATTACCTATCCCGATTATATTAATTTGTGTAAAATAATTATTTATCTATGTATTAATGTTTATTTTTTGAACAATGTTATGGAGGACGAGAAGCAAACAGGTGCCCCATTTTCAGCGCATAACAAGATTTTTAAATCATTTTTTCTTATAATAATTGATTTTTTGTTCCATTAATATGACTTAATATATTACTATAATATTATGACAAATAGACAAAAAAAATATTAAAATAACTGTAACTACTACTTCTATAGACAATGCATTGATTAAACCTCTGTTTTTGAATACAGGCATTATACATCTATAGAATATTTTTAAATCCATGCTACTTATCACAAATCTTTTTTTCCATTTAATATCCACCACATCAAAAATGTTTTTTTTTCTGAACATTTTTAGTTTATGATTATTGATTATTGAAAACCGGATATGTTAAATTTATTGACTTTTTAATTTTTATCATAAACAAATTTCTTATTTTCCATTTTTCACTATTTTCAATTTTGACTGATTAGCGAGTAGCCATAATCCAATTTTCTGCTTATTAGCTATGACAGACTACCAATCATTGTCATTTAAAAATTCAAACTCTTAAAACTGGGATACAATCCTGAGTTGGTTTTTACTTCATCTTAAACCATTTTATTTTTACATCCCAATAAATGACAAATTATATTTTTTTTAATACCTATTGTAATTGCATTTTTAAATAAATCTTAACTGTTATTATAATATTATGTAACGTGGTGTATTATATATTATGTGTATTGTAATTATATATAACAATGTTAAAAAAAAAAAATAATAAAAATTTGATTAAAATTTGAAACCGTTTTTAATTACTATAAACAATATACAGTTAATTCACTAATGTGTATTGTATAAAACATATCATATTTGAAAACTATTTTACCCAAGCACTATATTATTATTCTATGACTAGATAATATATTATAATAAAGTTCTATTTTTCTATAATTTATTGTGAACTAGACTTATTATTTGTAAATAATGATAAGAAAAGAAAGTTAAACTAAAATTTAATTAATTTTTATCGAAAAAAGGTTTTTTTTATTGTGTGAACAATATAATACAGTAGTTTAAGTACTTTAAAAGTTTCAAGTACCCACAAATAATATTTTTAAATGACAATAAAATGTTTAAAATCGTTATTCTTCATTAAAATATCAAATTCCTTCCAGACTTAAAATTTAAATGTAACTATATAACAAAAAAATCCGTTTATATATTTGTAATACTTTGATTTTCTACTTCTGTAACTTTTCTGGTTGGAAAGAGAATTTAGTTGGTTTATTCGAGACGTAAAAATTTAAAATTCCCAGTAGTTTTCAAAAGCGTCGGTGAAATAGTTTGTAAAATATGAATTTTTACAAAAAATCAGTATTTGACAAAATTAATTTTGTTTTTGGTGGGACTCAAAAAATAATAACTATAGATACTTGGAATTTTCACCGAATGCTTATATTAGCATTTTCTTTAAACCTTTCAATTTAAAAAATATTTTGACTTGCTTTTCCCAGTGTTTTGGAAAATTTTTTTTACTTCTCAAATGTTTTAACTAGATTTAATTTCCTACTAGAAAAGTTGATAACCGAAATATTATTTTGACTTCTTCTCGTGTACAGACACAAAAGAAAACCACACATCATTGTAAAATTAATGCATTCATTGCTCAGCTCAGAATCTAAAATATAATAATCGTAACTGTAAAATCAAAGTTTTTTTCGCACCGATTCTTGGATTTTGGTCAATTTAAGTTAAAATTAATTTACTACCTACTTAGATAGATAAGATTGCTTATCCAGTAGGTACCTATTATTTATTAAACATCTCTAGGTACCTACCAACACTCTAAGTACCGGTGCAACTCGTTTGCGCACAATCCAAATTGTTTACCTAGATATCGATGACTCGTTTGCGCACAACGAATACCGTCGTTAACCTAAAAACGGACGACTCGTTTGCGCACAACATTAACACTGCATAACATATTTTATATTTTTAAATTTGGACTAACTTAAGTAATTGATTATCAGTACATCAGCATATCAATATTCAATATATCATTATCATCATTGAAAATAATCGACGTGTATTAAACATAATATTTTTAAGCAGTCGTTCTCCAGAAAGCGGTACTACCTACTGACTAGTGACTATGGATATCGAAATTTGTGATATTTTTGAAAGAGAATTTCGAACTTTAAAATCTAGTGATACACATTTTAGGTGTACAAATAAAAAATGTTCCTTGAGTGATGTAGTAAGGTTAGTTAATAATAAAAAAATATAAAATTTTAAAAATTAAAAACACGCATAGAACCACTATTACTTCTTATTAATTGTATAATTATATATTTATTCAGAACAGACACACACGACATGCACATTTTTAATCTGTACAAAACAGATGGTCCTAAGCCTATATTAAAGTGAGAAGAGAAATGTGCTGTTCTGCTCAAAGTGAAATGTGCGCAAATGAGTTGTACCTTTATAATTTAAACCCAAAATATGTGTGCGCAAACGAGTTGTGATTTTGTGCGCAAACGTGCCGTAAAAAAGGTAAATGTGCGCAAACGAGTCGCACCCCTAAGTACCTACCTACCAAAAAGTTATGTATTAAATATTAATTATTTTAAGAAATATTCATTACATTATTTTTACCAATAATATTATTAACATGTAATTGTTACCAATTTATTGTTCCGTAACCCAAATGGCAAATAAAAAGACCAGTAAATTTTTATCGAAATGCACGTTTCACAAGTATAGTTATACGCCACGACCATGGATCAACATTACTGCAGATCGCAGACGACTCATAGGACGGAAAACATTGTATAAAAATGTGACAAACAGGAGAACACAGTTTTAAAAATGTTAATAATGTTTATCTTACAATAATAGAAACAACACAATATACACATAGGTAAGTATAATAATACAGGTAGATAGGTACTAAACACATTCAAAGGTCGTCGGTTAAATTACACGGTACAAAATGGGAATAAATATATTGTAATACCTTAAATACTTATATAAACAATAGTACAACGAACATTGAACAACACACTTATAATAATTAATAATTTCGATATAAATTTACAGAGGAGGGACGTGCATTAGCATTCAAAGGCAATGAGCCCACGAGGGTGGATATAGCAGGTAGGAGAATGATGTCAGCTGATGCGAATTGCGAAGATTGCAGGATACGATTTAGCAATATATAGGTAGGTATAAAAGATCTTTCAAGAGTCGCCCCCCCCCCCCCGAACCGGTCCTTAAAAAGCCCGGCCCGTATCGAAATTGGACCGGGCCGGGCCTTTGAAATAAAATCAAGGGTTGGACCGGGCTTTTCAAGGATTTTTCTTCGACAGTAAATAATCACAATTTAAAATAATAATGATAAAACCGACGTTGGTACAGATAGATCCACATAGAGTATACTCTATGGATAGATATAGTAGATACAATCACAATGAATATAATAATATATCGATTGACGGGTATAATGAAGCTATTTATACATACCATAATAATATTATATTTTTTTTTACAATATTTCTTTGACCAGGCCGGACCGGGATCGAGGATAAAATTTATAGACCGGACTTTTTACGAGCTTAGCATTATTTTCGGACCGGGCCAGAGCTTTTTTTTCAAAATATTTTTTGGACAGGGCCGAAAATGTACGGCCTTTGCAGGTCTATAGTAGGTACCTACTGACGTTTCTCAATTACTTCCATCAAGGCAGGTGCGTGTCCGAGTGGGGAAATTACCCCCCGTAAGTCGTGAGATGTTCTGTTTTTGATAATAGATAAAGAATTTTCTTAATTGTTAAAAGTGGTAGTCAAGACTAAATGTCCCCCCCCCACGGAATTGACCTGAAGACGCCCCTGCATCGAGCGGACATGTAGGTAGGTATAATAATTATATTTTATAATATTCTTATGTGAAACTTACACGTATTTTTTACACGGTTTTGATCACATGACAGAATTAAAACTAGGAAAATATGGTAGAAACTACGAAATAATAATTTAAAAAAGGGTGCCGGATAGGATAAATAAAATATAATCTTCGTCGTTTCGCCAACTGTACAGAATAAAAATATACTGCGTCGACGAAAACCGATCGTCATGGGTGCCTAAACATACGTAACCCATATGGTTATATAATATTATATAAGTGCGTAGGACGTATAGGCAGGACCGGATTGGTTAGGCAAGGTACCGAGAAAATCTCGGTGGGCCGCGTAAAATTTGGGCCCGGTCGTGAGTGTGAGTGAAAAAAAATTCATGTTTAAAATACGATTGGTGGTCACCTATCAGCTGGTAATAATTTTAGACGTAATTTTGGGACAGTGAATATTGAACTTGGCCGTGTAGAAGTGAAAATCTCGATGGGCCGATACATACCAATCTGGCCCTACGTATAGGTAGGTAGGTATACAAAATGACAATACTTTTTAATCGTTCGTACCTATAATCTATCACAGCGGTAAATGATCGGTAATAGGTATGTCTATATAAGCCCAGTACAGTGGCGGCGTGATGCAGAATTTTTGGGTCAAGTGTTCCATCTATAAATGGGGTGGGTGGTCTGGTGGGTTGACCGGTGGATGGGTAAGTGGTTAATGTACATGTATGCAAAAAAGCTATTTATGTAGCCTTCAGCCTAAGGTTCACATGAAGAGCGTTAAATGCGCGTTTACAATAATGAATGCAGCTGTATTATAACGCGCGTTTACAGCTTTCCGGCGCGTTCCAACGCGTTAACTCGCGTTGTCGTACATCCCCCCCGGTCCTGAGTTTAGGCTGTGGTTTATTATTTGCTCGATTAGGTTAGGATATTTTATGTCTTAATATATTATAAGTTAATATTAAAGGACCGCCCCCCCCAGAAAAAATTCAAAAACCGCCACTAAATAAATATATGTATAGCCCCTTCCAAAATATAAAATTCTAGTTTTGTCTAGAGGTGTGAGTTAAAATGTATTATTTTAATAAAAATTTTGGGGTGGGTGGGTATAGATCAAATGGACATGTTGCTGTCCCATTCATTAAAATAGTTCGCGCCGCCACTGGCCCAGTATCATAATAATAATAATAATAATAATACTAATACACTATAATCATAGTAATAATAATTAATAGTAAATAGGCTAGGCAACAATATTGATATATATACACGCCTCTTACATATTATGTTATAAATTATAATATTATACATTACGACTAGGTTGAGTTAGGGACAGTGCTTATATGTAGGTATAATATGAATGGGTATTTGTGGACGATATTTTATATATTTTTCACAACTTTTCAAGAAAAACGATAACCTCATTGGTTATTTGTTCTCAAGAAGATGTCAGTGCACTATTTGTTTTCTCTCTCTGGCCCACTCGCGACATACGTCAAAAAGCATTTACGCAGAATCATTTTACAAAAAAGATAGAGAGGGAATAACGTATAGATTTTATATTTTATTGTTATTTGCGACTTTGTATTTGACTTTCAAAATAAACAAAAGATAGACAAGTGGGTACCGCTCTGCGGTACAGTACCTAGTTCTAATTCTTAATTAGTTTCGTAATTTGTCGGTAGTTTTTCTCGACGCTTTCTAAAACTACTTAGAATTTTGAATTTTTACCTCCCAAAAGTAGGTACCAAATAGGCTAACTTTTCTATCAGAAAAGGTGCTGATCTCAAAAATCGAAGCACGCTTATTATCCGAAATGCTGACGGACAGAAAAAAAACACACATCATTGTAAAAACAATACGTTCTTTCGCTTCGCTCAGAATCTAAAAACATTTTGTAAATTTAAATGTTGTTGAAATTGTTTTGAAACAATATTTAGACAAATCAATATGCCATTCCCTCAAAAATACTATTATACTCTATCTTTTTTGTAATGATTGATTTTACTCTGAGATTATACTAAAAAACATAGAACAAACGATTCTGCCCAAATATGCGTTTTGTCTATGTTGCGCATGGGTCAGTGAGAGAAAATAAATAGTGCTCTGACATCATCTTAATTCATTTACATTTTAAAGATCCGTCATTATACATTATATTCCTACTTTTACATTTTATATAGAGTGATTCACCAACCATGCTCAGACGCTCAGTGCTCACCCCCATATGGCCATATTTCATATTTTAATATATTTTAATTCTTGAGATTTTTTGTATTACTCATTCAGTGGCGTATATAGAGGGTGGGCCTAGTGGGCTTGCTAGTTTCTATTTACTACAGCCCACCCCAAAAATTATTTTTATATACGCCACTGTACCCACTTAAGGATAATGATCTGTAAGTGATACAAACGTCTGTTTTTCTATTAAGAACCCTCCATATTTTTACTGTAAGTTAATTAGTGGATATTTTTTCACAGCGGCGCCGAATGTTCTTAACAATTCTGACGAAAAATAGCGTTTTACTAGTGCCCTCTACAACTACTACTAAGTTACGGTAACCAAACAGATAATAAATGATAAGAACATTTGGCGCCGTCATATTATTGCTCGTTGTGCAACCAAAGTATATCTATATCCGTGGTTTATACTAAGGATATAACAGGTAGTCCTTATAAATGGTTTTACAAAACCAGTATCATGGACCTAATATCTATGTCTTGTACACAATGTTTAATAACTCAAATACTGCACGTTTGAATTTTGATTTGGATAGGACGTAGGTACCTGCGTCGAAATGTTCAGAGAAATTATCCGCTAAATAATTTATAGTAGAAAAGTGGGTTCTCATTTTAAAGACCGAAGTTTGTATCTCCACTGCAGCAGATGTAATCTTAATATGTAGGTATCAATCTATATTTAAAAATTCTGAAAATCAGATTTTAAATATCTGCATGATCGAAGAAAAAAGGGAATGAGCATACTAAGTACATGCCAAGTTAATTCTGTGAATAAAAAAATGCTTTAGTTTTTTTAAAAACAGTCGTAATCAAAAGTCAAAAGTGACGTCGGTGATAGGGACATTTTTACAAATTTTAATATTTTACATACCCATAGGTACCCATGGGTAAAAATAACTGAATAGTTCTACAGTTTATACCTATCACCCATGATGTACCTAGTAAATATAAATATAAATACCTATCCATTAAATTAAAAAAAAACTGATTGTTTCTCTTGAAAAGTTAATGTAAAAATGTAAAAAAAAGTCCCTTTTAGTAAATACCCATTCAAAATCAGTAAACACTACAAAAATATAGCGGTAGGTATATAAAAATACATATTACAAGGACATGCAAAATGCAGGAACATGTGGGTACATTTTATGGGTATTCAGCCAAAATATCCATGGACATATAAAAACAATTTTTTCATGAAGATCTTATGTCGTACTTATAAGTTAATAATTTATATCTAATAATAATATAGGTAATTGTAATTTGTAAAACAATATAATATAATCAAAGTTCACCAAGCTCAGATCACGGTGTATAATATAATGTGTTATGTGTGTAATAGGTAGTAACAATAGTCCGGGTTTTCGCAATTTTATGCAATCAATATTTGTAAGAAATTAATACCTATTTTAAAATTTAATTCGATACAAATGTATTTTATAATAATAGGTAGTAAATAATATTATGCAAGCTTTTTAATTCCATGTTTTTGATATTGATTATTGATGGAACATTCAATTTTAAAACTTATAGTAAGTATTTAGTATTATTATTAAAATATTCAATAATTTAAAACAATTTGTTAAGTATTGATTTAGAATTAATCACCATAGGCGCAAATAGTGTTTGATTTTTATACATTTATCAATAATTTAGACAGATCGTCCATAAATTGTCGTGTCCGTATCGTCTATTATTTGATGTCTGCGAGAAAAAAATTCGGGTAAAAAAAGTCCTAAAACAATATATTTTGGTAAACAAAGTTCCATCTATATGTTTATACCTTCCTTGTGGAATGTTTAATAACGACTAATCTATAGTTGTAGGGGGCCACCTAACAATAACAATGTGACTGAATGGTGAAGTAACCGGTTTGCAGCAAAGATCTGTGCACATATAGCACCCAAGATCCAATAACTATTTGGAAATTAATTGGGAAAATGAAAATCTCAATTTCTGAGAAACGAAGTAAAATTGGATTTAGACTCTGTAGGAAAGTCGAGTAGCAGAATAAAGTTTGGGAAAACTTGTACACCTACCATAGAAAAACGATTACAAAATGTGATTATATTGGCTATATATTCAATAAAAATATAACTGAACAAAATCCGGTGTATTATATGACAATAAATCATAATATTAAAAGAAAAAAGTGTGATAAAATTATTTTTAATTGTAGGTATATAAGCTATTCGGCGTATGGGTATACTGGGTACCTATTACTTTTTACATTAAAAATATAAATGTTCTCAAATGTTTTTATTAAGCATATTCCCTATTGACTGTATTATATTACAGATAACATTTTTATTAGTACAAATGTACAATGGTTTATTAACTAGGTACTATAATTAAGTATATGTTCTACATATTTTGATATTAATCTAGGTATTGACTTTTTTTCCAGAACTTTTTTACCGTGATTTTTTTTCTAGATTCGTATGTTGGCCGTGGATATTCCGTCCTCAGATAGTTTGGTTTAGAATCCTTTAATGATACTATGAGTATTTCAAAATATTTAATTTATATATACATTTTATGTGCAAGGAGATAAATTTACTAGGTATATGAGAGTTATGAGACTATTTCACTTAAACATGTGACCCATTGGCCATTAGATCCTTTCGAATGAATTACCATAGGTAGGTATAGACATACATGTATTAAACACCCCACTCACCCACAAACGACAAGCGGTTGGAGTGTTGGACTCGAGAGGACACGCTAATGCTCCAATTAATTTCTGTAGGTATATTTAGTTGGGTAGGTTGTACAAAATCATGTTTACACGCAAAATCGATTTTTCTTATACATAAAGGTAGGTAGGTAAACTTAATGTGATTTTAGAGCTATAATACATTTATATCGACATTTCAATAGTGTACAAGTATTTTAGCAACCCCTGGACACCCCAATTACACACTCGCTCCCGTCTGTACATAATATCTTATATTATATGTTACGGACTCTGTTCCACCGCGCCACCACCTGCCGCAGGTCGTCATCACCTCAGACACGAGTCGGCCGCCGCGAAGTTACGGGGCTGGAGGTTCATGGACACCGACCTGGGCGGGCTTTGGCGTGCCGGCGGTTTCTCGGCGATGGGCGACACCGACTTGCAGTACCTGAGCGACGTACCGGCTGCGGCGGAGGCTGTGGTGCCGGCGGCTGACTTGCGGTGGCTCTTGCGGGAGTCGGCTCGCGCAACCGCCGACGTACCGCCCTCGCATTGCAGCTGCAGCTGTTGCGCTGCCGCGTCGCGTTTCTGTTGCTGCAGCTGCCGGTGTTGCTGCAGCGTGTTGCCGAAAGCCGAAGCCGACAGCAGGCGACTGCCGCCGGCCGCCACGGCCCTGGCCACCGCGGCGCTCGCACCGCCGCCGGCACCGTCGTGGCACGTGTTTTGTTGCTGCTGCTGCTGTTGCTGCGGGTGTTGTTGGTGCCGGTTGGACACGCGAAAACTGCTGAAGTTCACCAACCGGCCGGGGTGCGTGCGGTGGTATTGCGACTTGGTACGCGTCAGGTTGTTGTTGCCTGCAACATCTGCAACACACGTGTACGCGCGCGCGCTCGCATCAGTCAAGCGTCATCACTCATTATCGTACATGATAATATTATTGTACAAAGTGTGGTATTAAACATATTATTTTACCGGGTTATCGGTCACTAAACGAAACTGCGAATAATACACAGTGCACACCTATAATGGTACCTTATAATCATGATTTAGTCCATGATCGGTCCATTAAATTTCAGAGAACCATATAATTAAATTTATACATTTTTCACGCGTTGACCCGATAATATTATAATATGAAATAATATTAAATATTTTTACATCGATACGCGTACGAATGTAGGTACACGACAGTCTCTCAGAGACCTTGAGGGTTCTTTTTTTTGGTTCGCTGTCTTTGTTTATAGGTAGGAAAGTAAAAAATTTCGGTTATGCGGGTATTAGGTTCTTCGAAATTATAAATGTATGTTTTGGTGAATACCGTTATTAAGTTTCAATTTAAATGAAATCTATGAATAAAATAATTAATTAAAACAGCAAAAGCCATTAACGAGGTGGAAAAATACCTATTTAGTATTCTAAAAATATTGGTTCTGTTTATAAAAAAGGTTTCCACTTTTTCAGTTACAAAATTTTCCAAACTGGTTCTTTTCTGCATATAAAAAAAAACTTTGGCAGTACGAAAATATATTTTGTTGTTCCCGTTATATACAAATAAATCAATCTCGACACCTGTAGTAGGTACAACAGTCTTCGACGTTATACTTCCCTAACGACCTAAAGTTGTGAGTTGTGGACATTTACTGCATACCATACCATTATATAGGCACAATACGACTGCATTTATAAATAGCGACGACAGGTTTTCAAAATCTCAATGTTTATTATTATTTACGTAACGGTATTGTCGTATATTCACACCGATACTTTTATAGGTAGACATATTTTGCACGTGATCTGTAAAACTAACATTTTTTTTTTATGCTGAGTTAATTAAAAATCGCCACAACAGCAGACGTGTTAGAAATGTTAAAATGCAGGTTAGCAGCAGCAGGCTGTGCCCGCGGGCTTATCATGCCATCATGCAATAAATTACAAAAAATGGTATATTTGATCAAAATGAGCGTAGGTATCTGTATAAAATCACAGGTATATATAAACATACTGTTCTGCAGGCATCGACAATAAATTGAAAATACAAATTATTTATAATTCGTTTATGAAAAACGTGTTCAAGATTATAATAATATTATATTGATATATCTAAATCAAACATTCATTCATTAACCTGATGACGGGGAGTATAAGGCTCAGACTGAGTTTCCTCCTTTATCCATATTTCGCTGGTCGGCTGCTTCTCACCTATGTGAAGCTGTCTCATCCCTCCGACTTGAGGCGCCGAAGTATACCGACTTAAGAGTGTCACCCCGAATAAAGACACCGACTGGCGGTGGCCGGTTTCGACGAATGGTTTTCTTCAACGAATTAATAATCTTACCCGAGGATAAGAGGATTTTTCACGATTGTCTTGAGGACTTATTGCCCAAAAAGCTTCAAAAACCTCAACCACTGCCAGGAGGGTGCACGAGTACACCACGATTATATATTATGAGGGTTATTCATTAAACTGAATCGTCCGTTATATTCCGTAATTGTAGGAAACGTTCGGCAATCGGCGGTGGGGTTGAATATAACTATTAATACTATCCTATATATAAACACGGTTAGAGTTATAATAGTGACGTAACTATTTTTTTTTTATAGGACCATTTTGTGAAGAGTGGTTTATAATAATATATTTTATATAGTAAAAAAATCACACATTTATAATAATTATATATGCCTCAATGTATTGTCATGCTTATAATTCACTATTGTCAGAGTTCACTGTATAATACTATAATCTCAAGCAGAGGAATCGAGATACTAAAATCCAGTTGAGAGGCAGCAGCCTTTAGTTCAGGCCGTTCAGGGAGATGTCGAGAAAAAAAAAATAAATCAGGCGGAGTGACAATATTAGTGGTATTTACTCATGTTTAGACAATATCACACCAGAAATAAAAAAACTGTAAATTGAAAACCAACCACATGTTAACTAGTTTGCGGCGGTCGATGACGCGACTTATCAATATCTGAATAAATTTTAATAACGATCATTAAAAATCAAATAAAACAAAAACATGAACGGAGAGACACCGAACACGAACGTTCACCGCCGACAACCCACACCCGTTTTCAAATGATACCCCCTGCACAACACGCCTGACAGAATGAGATAAATTCCACCTCGTCACATATTTATTTTTATATAGGTACTGTATTTGGATGTATTGGATCAACCAGCCACTAGTCCATTCTAAGAATATTATGAAAAAAGTGTTCTGCTGTACAGTAGGTTACAAGTGGGTCACTGCATAGTGGATGATATTAAATTTGAATTCAATGATATAATATCATTGTATAAGAAAAACGATTCTGAGTTGAGACGGTATGTCAGTCAAGGTGTAAGACATATTATATACTTATCTATGGTATTAAAGAAAAATTTACGTATAATAGGTACCTATAATAAATTCCAAATTAATCATATCACAATATCCATTAAGTACTTATAACGCGTTATACATCAACAACAAACCCTGATACTATCATAGATATATAATAGTGTACTTTAGAAGTTTCAAGTACGCACGAACAATATTATACAAACACGACAAAATAACTAAAATATTTATTCTAGGTTTTTTATTATGTAATTTCGTTCACAATTTGAATTTAAAATTACTATAAAAATAAACTGTATTTTTTAGATTTTTTGGTAACAGAATTAACTACTTCCGTGGAATCTTGTTTTAAATTTTCAATCCTTAGATATAAAAGTTGAACATTTTATACATTTTTAACTACAAAATAATTATTCAATTTTAAATTTGATAAATTTTGTCAAAATTCGATCTTTAAATGCTTATAAAAAAAAATTGTGCCTATTTTTTTTTAATATTTTTCAAATGATATTGTAACAATATATCAGGAGCCTTGTATTAAATTTTTACACTTTTTGGTCCAACAGATAAAACTTTATTGATATTTATAGAAAAGAACTAAAAAATTGGAAACTGAAAATGTCCGTAAACAGCTCAAAAAGAGTCAAAATATTTTCAAAATTGTATTGTGTATAGGAAATGCTAATATAAATATTCAGTGAAATTTTCATGTATCTACAGTTATTCATTTTTGAATTACAACAAAATAAGGAAATTGCTACATGAGAAATCAAGTGAATATCCAATGTTGTAAAAATTTGAATTTCAAACGCTCGTAAAAAATTTAATTTGACTTTCTTGTAGACATTTTTTTTTTGATAAAGGTAGATAATTAATCTTATAAGGAATTTTGTATTAGATTTTAAAATCTTGGATTTAAAAAGAAAAATTTTTACGAATTCGTAACTTAAAATAATTTGCTAATTTTAGTGTTTTTTTTTAAATATTTTGTCAATTTTGGACTTTAAATGTTTATGAAAGAAAACTGTGACTAAGGATTTTTAATATTTTTCATCTGCCTTTGAAACAATATACTAGAGGCTCTCTATTAAATTTTCAAGCTTTTTTAACCAACCAATAAAATTTTATTGATATTTATAGAACAAAAAACTAAAAAAATTGGAAACTGAAAATGTCCCTAAACAGCTCTAAATAAGTCAAAATGTTTAAAAAAGGCATTGTGTATAGAAAATGCTAATATAAACAGTCAGTAAAAATTGCATGTATCTACGGCCATTTGTTTTAGAGTTACACCAAAAACCAAAATCGATTTTCTCGAAACAGATTTTGCGTAAAAATTTCCCGCTTTTCCTTAATTTTTCATGTCCCTTTTGAAAATTACTGAGAAAGGTTATGACAGACACAAAATAAAAATAAAAAAAAATAAAAAAACACATATCTTGTAAAATCAATACACTCGTCGTTCCACTCAGAATCTAAAAAAGATTTTGTCAAGTATAGTGCTATTATATAAATATAAAGTTATATTATTTTACATTCACAATAATTGTTAAAAAATATGTAGTGTACCTATTATATAATAAAACTAAATTATTTGTCCGTGTTCTAACTTCTAAGTGGGTAGACATTGTTTCATATACTATATTCTTCTAACAATAAGTTTACCTATATACTAGAAAACACGCGATCTAATGTTTACAAGACATGTCTTAGTCATTTTTTATATCTAAATAATGAACAAAAATACAAGTTAACCAAGAGAAAAACGTAAGGTTCTCGGTGGGGGGGAGGGGTGATATAACACTCCTTGTAGTTGCGTCACTGGGTTATATTAAAATTGAAGTAAATACTTAGGAAAATGTGCGCGGACGTGAAATAGTTGCTTGGCGATATTGGAATTCGCCAAAAACGTACAACAGCTGACTGCAAAGGAATCGACCGTGGTTGAAATACCGAGTGGAAAGAAATGGTTTAGTCGTGTATATAGTTCGACATTCGATAAAAATTTGACGGGCGTCGTGTCGGCAGAACAGAACGTCATTCCTTAAATTTTTTTATCCAACTGTGGTTTAACATAAAATCGAACTCATCGGACTCGCCGCCGTTACCTACCTTTTATTTGCATATATATAGGTATATTATTTTTCTATTGGTTTTTCTCGTCATATATTAAAGCTGGGCGAGTGGTAAAAAAAACCTCATCGTTCCTCTAAACGGTATTGCAGGTGCAGGGTTGTAGAGGCACCACGTACATGTAAATGTCACACATGAAGGTAATTTAATGTGATAACATAAAACGCACGTTTTCACTTTGAAATTTATTCCACTTTAACGGAGGATGGTGAACTCTTACAAAAATACACAACCTTTCAAAATTATTAGACACGTAAACTTCTATAAAAATTGTTTAATGCATATATCTGCTGCAGTATACTTGTATTTGACTATACATTTTTATGCCCATTTCACATAATACGATAGTACTCGTACTCTATACAAACAATTGAAAGTTAAAGCTAAATATAATATTTTATTTAGTTACTTGAAGTTTGACAAAAAAATTACAATGATTAAATAAAACAGTAGATATATATATATTATACTAGGTATATATTTAGTAACAAAAAAGAATTTTCATGCTTTATTTTTCTGAAATTGAACACTCGACACGAGATAACAAACGTATATAATAATTAATAGGTAGGTACACCTATACATACATAACTATATAAGTTTAGAAAACGTGAAAAACCGAAAAAGTTTAACGTTTTATTTTGTGATATGACGGCAAGGGAGAGATTATTAATTGTTATATTAATACTGCGTTTACAGTGTCTTGCAGCCGAGCTGTGCCCGTGACCGAGTCACTATACATTTTCTATGGGTGAAGACCATTATTATTAGGACCATAACGGGCCCGTGGACAACTGGTCTGGTTTTTGGATATCTCATACGACCATCCGTGTGTGGGGCTGTGCTGTAGTGTGTAAATATCAGTTTTATATATTCTTCACACGCATATGCCATCATCATACATATTGTATATACATCTGCACCCGCCGTCTCCCGGCTATTCCTGTAATAATATTATGCGTATTTTGTTGAAAATAGGGGTGGTTGAAGAGATATCTTGCAGAAAATCGGGTGACATCGGATCGAAAACCGAATAAACAAATCGTAATATAGAGCGGATATTGAACCGAATAGCCAATTTGAACACTGATGTCTTACATTATATACGTAAATAATCAAGAGGGAACAATTTTGAAAATTTTGAAGTAATACAGGTACTTTATATTACCTATATTTAAAATGCATATGAACAAAAGGCTAATAATCATTGTGACACGAGAGATGTCTCAAGACAGCTCGTTAAAATTTTAATGATACATTATTATAATTTAAAATGTATACACATCTATCTAAAAAAAATTCATACAAATAATAATGAAACGTGAAAGGAAGCCTTCAAACTTAAAACATGTTCAAACATGTTTATACTCTCTCGTATCGTATTATATGTTCGGCATTCCAAATACCGGACACCCAAGTATAAACCTACCATATTTGGCCATTTTTTGTTTAACCACAATTTCATACTATTTATTTATCGATTTAGAGTTGTGCGATGTTTACGATTGTAACTATATGATACCTATATATAATGAAATATATAATGAATCGCTATATATAACTACGATAATAACTAGACATCGCGACTTCGTTAGTTCCGAATATCATCACTTTATTCGATTACTTTTATCTTGGTCTCGAATCGGATGACCCGATTTTCTTATCAACCATCATGATCATTATATTGTTTTCAACGGCATATTGACATAAAGTTATAGCGACATCTAAACACAGCTAAACGAATGTTTGTGGACGAGATACGTCACATTGAAGTCTATATAACAATGCTCATATTTTATAGATATACAAATATAATATATTTATACAGAGTGATTCACCAAGCCTGCTCACCCCCTTTTCCTGCTTCAATAATGCAGTTATTCAAAATCTAATTTTTTGTATTTTAAAATATGCTTGAAGAACATATTTTCAGATTCACAAGATTTATTGTACTACTTAAAGAGTGTCCAAAGATTTCCGTTAAGATGCAATGATTTTTCAAATGACGACCTTCCTTTTTTCTTGTAAACTATTTAGCGGATAATTTTTCTGAAAATTTTAATATATATCAAAATCAAAATCGAAAGAGTAGTTTTTGAGTTAGGTACTTAACTTCGGATACTAAAGATATTAGGTCCATGATAATGGGTTAGGAAGATATGGGACCTACATGATAGTTTTAAAATTTTAGTCATTTATATTAATAAATATATTTATAAACGCCACGTCCGTCAGAAAAATTGCTGATTAAAGCAAAACTGTGAAAACTTTATTGATTAGTCGGACCCCACCATGGAAAACAAACGTCTACTATGTGTGTAGCTATTATAACACCGATTTGAACTTATGGCATTCAAAAGTGGGGTTGTGCCTGCAGTAAGTCTAAAATCGGTGTAATACTAAGCTGTCAAAACTTTGCCCTTCGCGGACTATCACTGTATAGCCTACCGGTTTGAAAGAATAACATTGCAATATTTATCGTGATATGAATATATTATAATGATGCTGCCTACAATAGCAGACAAAATCCAAAGGTTTGCTAGCAAACACGATACGAGGTTCGAACACCGTGTCAATCAAACTATTAGACAACTCCAACGACATCATAGGTCTAAACCGTTAGAAACCATAAGACTTATCTTGTCCGTAATATAAATATTTTAGTGATTGAAAAATTAGTCGTTTGAATATTGAAATTGGTCGGTACTTACATCGATATTTAAAAAAATCCACTAAATAATTTAAATTTAACAAGGGGGAAGGGGTTCTCATTAAAAAATCAAACCAGTAGCTTGTATTGCCACAAATAGTACAAAAAATCTCAAGAATTTGAAAATACGGTCTTTATATGTATGATTAAAAATCCAGAAATCAGAATTTGAATTAATTCATTATTAAATGAAAAATAAGGGCGAGCACTGAGCATGCTTGGTGAATCGCTCTGTACATATAAATACACAAATTATAATAACAAACATAATATGAAGCTCCTGAAATGTTATTCTAGCGACTAGACCAAGAATAGATTTTAGCTGGAATTCCGTGAATATTATAACAGTTACACTGAATGCGCCAGAAAAGTTTAAAAAACTTTTTAGTTCAAATCTCAAACACAACTGTTTTTGTGTTGATTTAAGGATTTTTTTACGACAGAGTAAACATATATTATATAATACGTGTTAGACTATTTGTATACTAACCATATATTGTGTGCCTAAAGAATTAAAATAGCGCTGTTGTGCACGCATCCGTGAAGGAAGGATGATTTTTTTATGATATTTTTTTAATAATAAATTAAAAGTTGAATACCAAAAGATCTAACAACTTTTAAAAACAAAAGATAAATATAAAAAAAAAATTATAATTAATTTTCTAAAAGTTTGAAGAGACATTTCCTTTTAAAAATAAGTTATAACTGCAGTAGATTCCTATTGGTGGTTGAAATGTAATAGTTTAAAATTTAATTTTTAGATTTATAAAACACAATTTGTTAACCAACACCTATATAATTATGACTATATGTATAAAAACGAATATTTAAATTACATATCCAAATCAATCAAAACAAACCAAACCACAAATAACCAAGTATACAGTTATTAAAAAACACAATACAAAAATTATATTAATTGTGATAGCACCATAACAAGTTAGATTTGATTAGATGCTGAAATGTAAAATATTATCGAGCTTTATCGACTTGTTACATTGACTCAAATATATTTACATTATATCGTATGTGTGTATAGAATGTAATAATTTGTATGGGCAATAAATAAATGTTTTGAACAAAAGTTTTCATAAATTAATAAACATCATGTTCCCTAAAAACAATTTTTTATTTTAAACAAAAGATCCAAAAAAGTTTATTTATTTATGATTATTTATTGACACACAAAAACATAAATTATAATTATATATTTTTATTAAACTTTTCGTTTCTCGACATTGATGCTCTTAAATAATGATATACTATAGGCTAAAAATAAAAATATATATTTTTAGAGTCTATTAGTCTAATAAGGATTCAAGTGGACGACGAGGTGTACTCTAAAGGGGTAAAAACTTTAGAAAATTAATAAATCGATTTTAATTTTATACTCCAAAGCATAATTTTTTCTGAGAATTTTGAACAAGACAGTTCTTCCAATAAGAGTTCATTAGTTACAACTTAAACGTATTTATAGTTGGAGCGGAGTTGCAGAGTGGTGCTGGATTTCTCCGAAAAGGGTTGGTAATCAACTATAGAGATTACACTATTACCCCATGTCTCCGTTCATCAAAACTTTCGAAACTGAGAAAAAATACTTTCAAGAACGTTAATACTTTTCGAGATAATCAGTGCACATACTGTTAATAGAAAATTACCCTTCTAAATACAAATTTTTTAGGTTGAAATTATATCGCTCATTGTGAACATTGTCGGTGCGAGCGATTTTACATCAATCAATAAACCACACGGCTTACCAATTTACGCATAACCTTCATATTATTATTATTACATTTGTTAGGTACGATTTTAAATATCTTTACTATAATATACTATTGCAGCGATTCCAAAAGTGTGTTCCGCGGAATCTGAGGGTTCCTTGGGACAATTTCAAGGGTTCCGCCAGATGTATGTGAAAATATTGAGAAAATGATTTAATATTATACTTGGAAGAAAAAGTTCACCTAAATAATAATATTTATTAATATAATATTGCTATAAAATATTCGTTTTGGGGTTCCACGAAACACGAAACTTTTTCCAAAGGATGCCACGTGGTCGTAAAAGTTTGGGAACCGCTGCACACTGTTGTACCTACCAATTCATTTCGAATTTTTCGATACTCGTTCGGCTGTATCGGTTTATCATGTCATCACGACGTTCGTATAATATTATTGAACATTATTCATATCACAAGTTTATTGTTATACACATATATAATATTACTGTGGCGATTATGGCGTTAGGATTAAGTCATTCCCTCGCTAACATAATAATATAACAGTATACCTATATCACGGGAACGCAGTAATACTGCACAGCTCGATAGATATCCAATAAGCGATCGTGTGGGATTAATGTTAGATATTAGATTAATCCACGAATATTCATATTCGTATCTGAATAATATTATATTGTTGTTTTCTACAGAAACTGAAATCGCAAGTTTTTAAATTACCAGCTAAGACATATTACAATAGACACATACGTAATAATATGGGTACAACCTGTGGGCTATAGTCGATACACACCTAATAATATTTATGCCTACACAGGGAGATATAAACTTGGAGATACTTTTTATCCTAGAAAAACACTTGTAATTCTTTAACCTAACCACATTTTTAATGTTGTTGAGGATAATATCTGTTTAACCGTTACTACTCCTTAAACTAACATAACCAAAACAAGGCAATGTTACCGAGTGGTTTTTATTAAACTATTTCTACAGGTCTCGCGATATCCATGCTTCCTATACATAATAATGGTAATCGGAAAAAAAATCACCGGACTACAATATTACTCACAGCCCCATGCAAATGGTTGAACTAATATTTTTTTAACGTTAGTTAGTATCTAGAATTATCACATTATTAATATTTAATTACAAACACGTATATTTTTATGTTAGGTATATAATACTATGTAATATCATTTAAAAAATAGTATATATAGTGATAATAGATTCATATTAATATATATCCAAATTGTCATTATTAGGAAATCAGTCGTCAACGAATATAAAATTATACAAAATATACAATTTTTTTTCTTCATAAAATTGGTTGTGAATCATAAAGTGATAAAATGATTCTTAACTATGTTTTTAATTTTTTTACATTTCTCGTCCTTAGCAGGCAATTTTGCCAAAACGAATCAAAGATTCGGTTCACCATAAAAAAAAAAAGGTTGCGGACCCCTGGGTCAACGGATAAGGGATATGGACCCTGTTTAATATATTATATATATTTATCCTACACGGGCATCTTGTTGACGCCAATAGATTAGTGTTATAAAAGTCATAATAGATTTTCCCGGACAACACGTCATTATTATAATATCTACACGCACGCAGTATATTATTATATCTACAATGACCGGGTGCAAAGAATCATATTACTGCAATAATTGAATCTCGAACAAATCACATATTATATCGTTATCTATCTATCTATATATATATAGCCTTAAAGGAATGTTTGTAAGCTCCTTTGTCCACTATAGACTCAGAAACCACTGGACCGTTTTCAATAAAAGTCATATTAATAGATTCCTAGAGAAACCCTTATTCCTTCAACCCTTATATGTACCATTGTACCCCTATATGTGACTCACACATGCATTTCATTTTGACCACGCTAATCGAATTTTTTATTCTTTATTTAAATGGTTGCCATTTGCCATTGGTTATAGATTATATATTTATATAATATCAGTTATTAGTTATTATTAATTATTATAAATAGTATAGAAATATCATAATATGGAATATAAAACTGTAACATATCATGAAATCAAATACTTATGAACTACACAATTACAATGATTACATTATGATTTCCTTTCTTAATTATTGAAATATTTTGATGTAAATTGTAAACACGTAAATAAGACGAATTTTAAAGATATTGGATTTATGTAGGTTTTTAATCATTCGTTGAATTTGTCTCCAGTTTTTCTGTGTTTTTAAGAAGTGGAAAATCATCAAATTAGTCATCGTATTTGTGTTTGTATTATATAAGTAGGCACCTATATTTTAAACTGAAGGAAAACGGAAAACAATAGAAATGTAGATTAATTTTAACCCGGGCGAAGTATGTCAATTCAGCTAGTATATTATTATATAATATATACCGGGTGATTATTTTATCACGGAACACTCATTATATCAAAAAGTATAAATGATTTTGAATAAAAAATTTATATGGTTCCTTGTCGTTAAATTAACAACACTTTCTAATATTTCTCAATATTTTTTTGTCCTCATAATTTTTACTTTTTTGAATGACAACATACAGTTTTAATTTCATATTCCAAAGGAGTATATTTTTCTAAGTATTTCGACACATACAAATAGAATTTAGGACGAGTAGTTTAACAATTATAAGTTATAATTTATAAGTATTTAAAGTTTAAATTAGTGGTGTGGAGTAGTACGCGGTTACTTCGCAAAATGTTGGTCCACTACTTGGTCCGCTCAACTAAACTTTAAATACTTATAAGTTATAACAATCCTTAGTTTATGAGCACTCATTTTTAGGCATCGAAATACTCAGAAAAATATTCTGCTTTCGAAGATGAAATTAAAATTGTATGTTGTAATTCTAAAAAGTAAAAAATTATAAGGATAAAAAATTTTGTTTTGAAACGACTTTAAACCAAGTAAAAAAAATATTTCCGAATAATGAGTGTCCTAAATAAATCACCTGGTACCTATACTTACGCCTACACTGTATACCTTGTATAGTTATATGTATACATATTTTAATATATGCACACACATATAATATCAATGGTGGGCATAAACTTGTTAAAAAGTTAAAGTTAATTTTATTTTAACTTTTTAACTTAACTAGTTAATTATTTTTGTTTGTAACTTATTAAGTTATTCAGTTAAAATTGTTATTGTTGTAACTTAACTTTTTATAGTTAATTATCATTGTCGTGCAGTTGAGTTAATTTATTTTACGAGTCCTGCGTAATCAACTAGGCAATACTGATTAGTCGACTTTTTTACGATTTTGGTAATTTATTTTCGAATTATATATTATAATAATTTAATTTTTTAAACAGTGTTAAATGTCTTGGTAAATGTTTGGGTATAACAAAATACTATGGTAGTTTATGACTTAAAAATATTTTACCTTCAAAATTTAATTTTTTTTTAACTGAGATAAGTTAATTTTACTTTCTATCTTAACTTTAAACTTATATCTAGTAAATTTTTTTTCTTTGTTAACTTTTAACTTAACTGGAGGCAATTTAATTTAATTAACTTAACTTGCCAAAGTTAATTATTTTCATTAACTTGCCCACCATTGTATAATAGGTATATTTATATAATATACATACGAATTATTTATAATCAAGGGTAAAATAAAATATATAAAATACATGAAATTATAATAAAATCAAATAATATATTCTTAAATCATAGTCCTAACTTCGAGGTAACTTTGATTTACAAATATATATACATTAATAACTAAATCTGACTCAATTGTTAAAACTGTCGAAGAGTTTAAACGGTCTTCGGTTATTTTGGATCTTACAATATAATATTATAATTTAATTCTTTATAGAACTGAAAAATGCCTCTTTGTTGAACAATAATTGCATGTGGGACTGCAGAGGAATATGAGGATGTCGTTCGTCATTTGCTTTCTCTATCTGACCGACGGGTAGTGTTGGGAATGTTCCGTTTGAAACGTTTTGAGAACGTTCTGAGAACGTTTTACGATCTGAGCTCAATGGTATTTTTTTGGGGACAACTTTTAAACCAGAAATAATCGGCTAATTTTTATATTCAATACCTTTTCTGATAGGTAGTTATAATTGAACGCAGATTCAACATTGAAGGTGTCAGCTTTTGAAGTTTTCTCATTTACAATATTCAATAAACGCGTAAGAGAAACGAGCAGAAAGTTGCGGAAAAACAGGAGTTTTTAATGATCACCGATTTTTAACAAAACATATTTGGTTTATTCGTGATAATTCAAAAATTGTATAGCTTAGACTTGACATTTTCATCGAATAATTATGGTGAAACTTTCTCCAATAACTGAAGTTTTATTATTTTCAGTGACGGCTCGTGCAAACTGCACTCCCTAAGTAGGTACATTTTAAAATAAAATTATATTCGCAATTATACTTCTTACAATAACTATAAATAGGAATCATGATGGTCTTTATATTTCCATCAAACGAATTTAAATGTTTCAGACTGGTATTGGAAAATATTAATATTTGAATAAAAATAATCCAAAAATTAAACAAAGGCTGAATGTCTATAACGTGGGTCGCGTGTATACTGTTGTATTGTGTGTGCGGCGGTTATATTATAATAATATTGAGAACTGGTGGAGGGAGGGACTATATTATAATATTGTGCGATAATTGTCGTAGCATATTTTCTTATTGTTAATAGTGCATATTTTTTATTATATCTACATCCGACGAGTATATAAGCACTATTTGGAGACGTCAACGACGAAGACCGGCTAGACTATACTATATAAATAATATTGTAGTTCGATAATTTTCGTCGTAAATTTTTGATGGCGACCTTTCGCTTTTGTATTTACAGCTCGACGAGTTCGATATTTATACGTCTATAATAGCTTAAGTCTGACAGCGTCTGATAGCTAAAGAAATTCCGACCGTCAGCAATGACTGTGAACTGTGAAGTGCTTGTTATCCATATCAGATCTCCTAACTATTCTATAGACACAAAACCATTACTCGTAGTTCTCCGCATTTCATTGGTCGGAATAATAAATTGTCAATATAGAATATTATATAGAAGCGGAGAACTACGCGATAGATATGGCAAGGGTATGCGTATCACAGAGTTGGATACCTATTTAGTCACGATGTTATTTTTATTATTTAAGATATGTATTTTGGCCTTCAAAATAGATTGTATTTTGTACGTGGTGTGTAAGTAGAGCTATTACAGGTAAAAATTATTTATTTTTATTTTTATTTCCATTTTTTTTTTGTTTTTTTTTGTCGATAACGATGAATTCAATTCAAGAATTGATTAAATTAAAATTTACTTCCTAGTCGTTCGAAAAAAAAATTGAAGTAAAATGACTAGGAAGACCTATTGTCTACTTCGTTCTATTTAACCCAGGACAATTCAACTAAAATAGATGGTGGCTTGGGGCTACTATTATTGCACTACCATATCAAACTACTACGAGCCGCCACTGATTAATTTGACTAAAAACTCACTCCTTCACTCAGAACTGTTTTATTATTTAATATGCATATAAAATATACCCACAATACCTAGATTTTTTGTGATAAAAATGAAAATGTTGGGATCATGGTTGGGATAGTATTATGTATTTCAATATGTGGTAATTTATTAGTGACTGACGAAGTGATACAAGATTACCAACACTAAACATATTCTAGAAAATAATATTGTTAAAAAAACATGAGTTTCATACTATAATTTTATTTTTTCATAATTCGAGGAACGGAAATTTGTGTTCAAGTTCCTCAAAAATAAGAACTCTCCCGTTTCTAGTTCCAGTTCCAATATTTGAAAAAGAACGCGTATAACTAACTTCAGCAGAACTAACCAATATTGTGTTGTTAGTTTTAGTATTGGAAAGAATTTAACTATTTAGTATATGGATAAGAACTTGCGTGCACCACGTCTGTGTTTGCTGCTAACCATCATATAGCAGCATAGCGCACAATACTTTACGGTGCCAACTCCATACCTCAAGAACATACATTCAAAAAATACAAACATTTTTATTTAAAACGCTACCCTATATTATAGCTCCTAGACCTACGCTTCCCCCTGCTCCCCCCATCTAAATACGTCACTCCATAAATATTTATAAAAAATAAAATTATGTCTATACCAACAATAGGGGACGATTCCTATATTATAGTATTGTGCGTATGTGTACAATAATGTACATTTATTATAATAACCTGAACCGTTCTAAACGGTTATAGTGTATAATACCTACTAAATTAGCGTAATGTTTTGGTATATTAATGCAAATGTTACGTTATTAGTCAACGGAGCAAGATTAATGAGATCCAATTTGGTGGCGAAACCGTAAATAATTATGATGACGTATTACAGTAGATTCAATATAAATACGTACAGCAATAATAATACCTAATTATTATAACCAAGATAATCTCGAGGCGTGTGTTTATATACTTATAATGTAGCCACGGTATTTGTGACACGGACTGGTGTATTAAAATAATATATTATATAATATAGCCATAAGGTTATATATACATATGTCGCCCTGGAGTATAGTTTGAGTACGAGATACACCATATACCATTCCTTGGCATTTCTAATATAGTTCAAAGTGTTTGATTTATTGTTCGTGTCATTGGCGTATATAGTGGGCTGCCCCCCCCCCCCCCCCCCCGAAGTTACTGTATATACAATATATTTTATTAGGTACAATTATAAGTTATAATATTTCATAGCCTAATGAAAAATAATTCCTTTAGAAACTGTTAAATATATAGTAGACAGTAGCATCTAAGTAATTGATCACTTGCTAGTTTCTATGTACTATAGTCCACCCCAAAAATTATTTCTATATACGCTACTGGTTCGTATATTCACTGACAATATTATATAACGATATCATTACAATACCTACACCATTTAATATTATATTATAATAATATTATGTAGGCAAACTCGTTAAAGCTCGTTAACCAACAGCAGCAAAACCATAGACACAGAAATTGTGTAGACACAAGCATAATAATATAATAATATCATAATACTACACCCTCAACATCTCTAGTTACCGCAATAATAATAATAATATAGCCGTACGCACGTACTCGTTATGGATTTATTATTATATATTGTTATTAGTGTTGTTAGTAAAGCGCACTCACGATGAAAATGTCTTTTTTTTACTGTGTTTTGCCGGCGTCTGGCTTGCACCATCCCGTAGACGACGGTCGCCAAGCTGCTGATCTGACTGGACTGCCGGCTCAGGCTGTTCGCCACGGCTCCTTTTTTGCCCACCACGAAGTACGTTTTCATCTCGCCCTTGCCCTTGACCGCGATCGAGCCCCGGAACTCCGTCTCGTAACCCCGGTCCATCAGGATCTACACCGATCATGATGATATTATGTATTAACAACAATATTATATTATAATATAAGGACAACTACAATGTTTGTGAACCCGTCAATGTAATACATTATAGATTCATATACAGGGTGTCCCGTGAGGATTTACTCATTAGCCGTAGAGGGGGACTCGCCGCCCGGACAAAAACCAGTTTTATTGGACGTTACTAATAACTAAAAAAATTATTAAACATCATGAGATTAATTGAAATAAAATGTTAAAGCTCAAATGTTCACAAAATATACTCTATAGAATGGCTATCTTCAATTTTTTCAAAAATTAAAAATAAATAAAAAATCATCTTTTTAACTTTTTTACTTAAAAAATTTAATTTAATAAAAAATAAATAATTGTAGTGCTTACCTCTGCGAGTCTTAATACAAAAAAATTAATACGATATATCCATTATTTCAGGAGATATCGCAATGAGTAAATCCTCACGGTGACCACCTGTATTATAGGTACATTATTTATATGCATAGACCCCCCCCCAAACATTTCCTACAACTGTTTTGAGCTTGAATTAATTATCAAGTTAAAGCTTAGCCCCCCCAAATTCCAACCCTTTTGTGCTTTATATGTGTATCTATACGTAAATGGATCGAAAATCGATTGTAATTCTTTAATATTTAGACATAAATTTTAAATGATAAAATGAAAACGTTTATAATAATATGTATATGCGCATATAGGGCACAATATATATTATAATGGATTTAACCGCATTCTTAAATATGCAATTATCGTATAAATTGCTGTTAAGATATTATTTAGTTATATTAATAATAATAACTATATTATTATACAAACGAAAACGTATTGTTCGTGGCGCTGTACCTGCCACCCCAAAAGTGAAATTATTGTTATTCGACTCGTTGATCAAATGTCAGGCATATACCGCCTTGATCTGACATATTGTATTACGTGAAATGTAATTTTCCGGTAGTAAACCATAATATCGTACGTGTATAATATTCTATATACTACTACTATATTATACATTTATGAGTATAATATATTATTATAATATTATATAGTTAGGTTAACGCAAATTCAAAACATTAACAATTTAATAATAATGCCTTAATGATGTATTGCGTGAGCGTGACATACTATACAATTATTATTTTACATATTATATATTATATTATGCTACACGATGCATCAAACGACACAAATCCCAACAAACGATTTTGAGAAATATAACGATTATTTTGGATAAAGGCTGCGCACGTACCTGTCTGTATCGTGGAGGTTATATCCTCCTCGATATATATAGATTGTGAATTGCTGCGTGTGACGACCAAGACCTGGCCGTTTATTATCGAAAGAAAAATAGCGTTTAAAGTTTAAATAGCGTCCGACAGAAGAATATGTTTACATAAATTTGAAATTTATCGACGGTGTTATATTATTATTATACTTATAAGTCGAGTGTTCTGCTGAATAACGCGTATCTATACCCGCCATAAACGTGATGTCTACATAATAATATGATGTAACGCGTGCCACACTGTAGTTCAATAAAGTGAATTATTTTGTTTATTCCGGCGGATCTGGTTGGTCATCTAAAACGATATTATACTTATATAGGTTACCTCTGAATAGTATACTATTTTATTTTCCAAATTGATCCGTAGTATCCAATTTTTATTTAAAAACAAAATATCATGAATAATGCATGAACGCACGCATGTATACCTACCTATATACTTCGTAGTTTACCTACCATACTATATATTATATTATTCTCCGATACAAGCTTAAAAGTTTTTATCGTACTTGTGTTTTTTTATTTTGTTTAAAAATGTTACGAAACAACCTTCACAAGCAGGTAATATAGTTCATAAAACTTTCACATGAACAATCAATTAAAATAAAAAAAAAGCGGGATACAATAGTTGTGCTGGTTACAGCTGCAAGAAAGGGTATTTTTTTACTCGGAGAACGATTCCAAGCAATCTAAGTAGATGTCGGTTAAGCCTAACAAAAAAAGGTCAAGATTTCGTTCTAGCATCATGGTTACTTGAATATATTATTTTTACTGTTTTCTCATAAATTATATAGATACATATTTTGTTAAAAAGATTTTCTAAAGTTAAATTTGTATATATATATAGGTACATAATTTCTAATATATAAGCTTTTAGGAAACTTACCCTTGTTGAGCAAAATATACTAAAACAATTAAATTCATGCATGTGTGATAAAAAGGACTTAGACTGTTAGAGTTGTGTATTAAATACACGCAGAACTACCCTTTATGTGCATGAAGTATGATTAACTCGTATAAAAGTTTTGATGCAATGATACAGAGATACCTCTATACAGTAGGTTTTTATTATTTTTTTTTTGTTTAAGGTGCAATTATTTAACGATATTACTCTATACACGTCCTACATGTGACGTAGGTTTGTGGATTGATATTATATGATGAGCGCATGTATATCATGTTTTTTTAGTAATTGATTATGTAGTATAAATTGCAATCGTTATCCTGCATAACATGCAGTGTACCGTATAAACAATTTCTAATCGTATATATTAATAATTTGTAATTTGTTGTAGGTACCTATGTCTGAAAAATATTCTTTTGATAATGCAATATGTTTATGCTTTTGGACGTAATTCGTAGAATTTATTATAACTTATAACCGCTTTTATAACACATAATATTGTATTATATCGATAGATACGGATTATTATATTCCAGCTTTTGAAAAAGACACGAAACCACCCCCGGACATAAACTTTGATCATTATATAGCGGACGCGCCGACGACAAAAACAGAATAATATTAAATAAATTCGAAAAGCGGCGCCGATACGGAAGTATACAATTTTTTTTTTCCGTTCGCTTAGCAACGGCATAATTAATTCGATTTCACGATTCTTCTTACCTTGGCCGTGCTCTCGGGTACTTGTATCCGGCCCATGGTGCCCGTGGAATCCATCCTGGAAGCCTCGTTCACGGTGTTTCCCCATATGTCGTACACGGGTTTCCGAGCTCCGATGACTCCTCCCACTAGGGCACCGCAGCTTATTCCTGTCGCACACGAATCGATTGAAATAAAATAACGTGGATCAAAGGTCAAAGGATGTAATATAATATATAACATACTCGTGATTGACGTGTCTACAGAATTAATATTTTATTAATTTATTTTTTTTAATTTATAATCATTCACACCGTTTGCGTTAATTTTGCACAACGCCTTGTTATAGTTTGTTATAATATTATGTTAAATGTTTATTATAGGGGGCCCTTTTCCGTGTGTAAATCCTACTACCCCCACCCCTCCCAGACCATCAATATATACATATAATGCAATAATATGTGTATATAAGTACCTATAAGTTCGTCTAACCGCCTACCGAGGCTACAAACTTTATAAACGTTGCTCGACTATTTTTGTACGACAATTGGAAATTGATAACTAAACTTTTGAAATGTTCAATTAGATCTAGAAAATTGGCCGTTTCAGATTTTTCTTCAGAAACATTAGGCGTATATAGTTTATAGGTGAATGAAAAGTTACAATGAATTATAATTATTGTAGTAACTGCAGCAGTGTCATTATGCTGTAGGTAATAGTTTTCCAGAAATAATTATAAAAATCAAATACTTCAAAAGTAAAAAAATAAATATAAGAACTATTAGAAACTTGGTGTGAATATAATAGGTGATAATTTTATCTTTGGTCAGTGGATATCTTGCAAAGATTATAAAAAGTATTGTATATATACGCTTACATTACAATTAATTTCTCGATTTTTTTTCAACCTTTATAGGAATATAATAATATCTAATACAACAAATAATAATCAAACGACGTCCGCTATATAAAGTTTGTACTTGCCGTTATTTTACTATTTTTTGTTATAGGTACTTGTGATTTTTTTGTTTCTTTTTTTTATTCATAATGCACCCTATATTTACCCACTATCCACATTCAGTTTAATGTTGTTTTAAAAATGATGTGCTAGTATTATATTAGGGGCTACATGTTAAATTAATATCAACATTTAAATACATGTGAAATATAATATTGAAAGTTATTCGAGTTTGTTAATATGACGATTATTTATTTATTTCCAAAGTCAGTTTGTTGGTTCGATCATAATGGACATAATAATGTAGTAATGTAGTATTTTAGTGTATTTGTCCTTCAATATTAAGAAATATGTTCCTACTTTTTTTTTTTACTAATTATACTTACCAACCCTGAGCTGAAAGTTATTAAACGAGTGCACATTGACATCTTGTAAACATTGTTTCATAGCTAATGCGAAATCGACAAGAGCGCAAAGGTGACCGTATTCGTCTTCTCCGTCCTAAAACAACAATGACTTTATGAAAATGTAAATTACTTTTACATCGATTATTTATGTGCTAAAATACGTTACTACGAAATAGCTTTTAAGCTATATACCTACAAGGTCAAAACACAATACACGTTGAAGAAATTTAAATCAAACATCAAAAAGGAAATACTATTACCCATTTAAATTACTTTTCCAAGAAAACATTATAATAAAAAAAGGAAGTTTTTTTTTTAATATTTAAAATTAGACAAACAAAATTTCCAAATAAGACATATTATATAAAAATAAACAAAATGTTTTATGATTTTAAGTGATGAAAAACATCGTGAAATATATGTAACTCTATCTGTTCTATCTGAATGGTATTAATAGTATAAACAAATTGGATAAGACAGTTTGGATCAGTGTCGGTGTGGTTCATCCGGCTATACTCGATGATTGCTGGACGCTCTTTGATATTTTTCAATACTGGGGGCCCATAGCCAGGAAAATGTATGGTTAAATCACTTATGGGTTTTGAGTGGGACATTAAAATTCTTCTTGAACTAAATAAAAACTCTAGTTTGTTCAACCCATTGTGCATAACATTCAAATATGTTCTTATACATTCGTGCACACGTCAAATTATAAGTGTGAAATGAGTAGGTACTTTAAAAATTTAACTTTTTAAAAACTATTTGCTTAGATCTTCTATAATATAACAACATTTGGATCCTTTCACTTGTCTCTTTGTTGAAAAATACATTATTCAATTTATAAACAAAGATAAAATTATTATTATTTTTGAATCATACTATAAATTAAAAAAACTACTTTAATAATTTATAATTTATTGAACGAATGTTAGGTATTTATGTTTATTTTCTATTTTATGTGAAAAAAATATGTAAAACATTGTTGATTTTAACTTTTTTTTAATTATAGGGATAACAAATAATATTAAAGTAATAATATAATATCATTTTTTAATTAGTGGCCCAATCATTAGCCAGACTGACCACTGGTTTGGATACAATATCAAATAATATTTAATAATGGTAATAAGTAATAACATTCTTGCCTTAACACTAGGATTTAATCCGGATGCGGCCATGTAACTAGCACCGACGGTTTTGATTTTTTCAATCGAACCAAATTTCGTTTCCGATAACAATTCATCGAAGTCGGCTGAAAAACAAAATTTGTTGATGAAACTTAATGAACATTTATAATTAATATTGTACCTACTACGTAATAAAACGGCATGCACATTAATCATTATACATTAATTGTGTAATGTGTACTTCTGTTCTTTATTAGCACGCGTGTAGTAAAAACTTTCAAACAGTTAAAACTCTTTCAGAGGTTTGACCGGTATGGGTGGGAACCTTAGTACCTAACCCTCTATTTTCAAATCACAAAGGAATAAAGAAAACGTAACCATGATACTACGAGTATACTATAAACAGAGTTTCCCAAACCTATGGGTCGCAACCCAATAGTGGGTCGGGGCATTTTTTATGGGTCGCGACTCACGGTTACGATTACGCTTATTTCAGTATTTTTTTATTTTTTAGATTCTGAGCAGAGCAAGGAAGCTCCACTAGCTTTACAATGGTGTTTATTTTTTTTTTTATATCCTGTATACAAAATATCTACCAGAAGGAGTGCTTCGATTTCAACATATAGTACCTACCTTATCTTTTAGCAAATTGGATCAAGATGGTACTTTAGAAAGGTCATTTTTCGATTTTCTCAATAGTTATTTAATGTCACAGGAAAAACCACCGACAAATTACGAAAAACCGCTAAAAATGGGGTTTTAATTTCTAACGCTTTGTTTATCACCATAGAAACGAATAAAACATAATAATACTTTAATACCTATTATAATATAGATTCAACTTACAGGATGTAATAAATAATAACAATATCCAGACTGACAAACCGTCTCCGTTCAGAATCGTTTTTCTGATACAATGATATTATATCATTGAATTCAAGTTTAATACAATCCTTTATACATTGACCAACTTATAACCTACTGTACAGCAGAGCGACATCCACTTACCCACTTTTTAGAATTTTAACATGATATACTTAATAGCATTTTTAGAATTTATTTTATTTATTTATTATGTATTTATTATCAAGTATTGTATTTTATTAAAATTCAATGATAAAATTAATAATAATAAAAATATTATTTATTTAAGGCATACTTGAATTTTTTTTTAGCAGGGGGTCGAGTACCCAATAAATATTAAATTTATTTGCAAAAAGTTTAGGAAACACTGCCATAGTATATCACTATTAGGTAAATGACAGTTTTAATTAAATCCAACATTTTTATACCCGTAGAGTATATACGATATAAATATAATGTAATAACAGTAGGTATATTATAAAAAATATAAATATAATATATGTGCGAGTATACATAGATCACGCGGCGATGTTAAGACTGACGTCCGTTCAAACAGCCTCTACCACCTGGATTACAAATTTCATATTGTGCAAAGCTCTTCCTCCCCGGGGGTTAGGTTAGGGCGGTGATATGCAATGGGCAAACGGGGAAAAGGGACGAAATAATATTTTAATACGAGTATTATACTCTCTAGTCTCTCTATATATATACCCGCAATACCATTATAGTTTATAATTTATACCGCGTTTACGCCTAGCAGGCTTACCTATGATTTCGTTCAGCAACCTGATGCATTCCATGCCTTTGTTTATGTCTTCCGAATAAAATTCTGTGAAATTCGGTATACTTGCGAACATAACGCCAACCTTGTCGATGGACTGCGAGTACAGTTCCTGTGAACACGGACGGGTTTGTGTACACACACGCTTTATAAATATTACATAATATTATGATTGATGTTTACTATCACAAAATATATCAATTCCACATATGCATTGCTGCGTGTCCTGCAAGGGGGGTTTTTTAAAACATATTAGTGGTTCAAACCACATACCACTCCGGCGCTCCCTCGCCATAACGATAAAGCCGAGTTCACACTACACCGTGACGTATAAAGGAGGGTTTCCACTATACTGCACGTTAGCCGTGTACACGAAAAATGTTCAGCCATGTCCAAGAACACGGTATCGTGGTTAATTGTGTGGTAACTTAACCTAAACAACCAATTACAGCAAAGGATTTGTATGCACGTACACGCGTAGGTGTATAGTGGAAATCAGCCTTAAAATAATCTCGGTTACCACAGTTACACGACACCGTATAGTTGAATATATTCAACTTTTGACCGCTTGGTTACATTTATGTGCGGAAAAGTGATAACTAAAATAAAATAATATTATGTTATCATTAGGTATAGTATTCATATCATTGGTATTGAATTTTGGTATAAACATAAAAATACGAAATCACACGACACGGTGTAGAGTGTGAACCCGGTTTAAGTTTTTATTTCAACTTTGAATACCCGTATCTACTTACGTCTGTAGTGTGCCTGCGCGAGGACGACAAGAAATGGTGGGCGACGTGATCGGGCAGTATATTGCGCAACAGTTGCCGATTGTTGGTGCGGGTCTCTCGCATTTCGGTCAGCTCACGTTCGGCTTCCCGTTTCCACAGGAAGTCCAGCCGGGACGTGACCTCTACCAACCGGGCGTGATAAGCCACCAGCACCAGGAACACGATCAACAGCAACAGCATCTGTGACGACAGCGGCATGGTCCGGTGTTCGGTGTCCGTCTGCGAGAACACCTGCGGGTAGACCAGCGACGTGAGCCCCGTGTACACGGCCACCATGATGGACGCCAGGAAAGTCTTGACCAGGAAATATAGCTTGAGCGTGGTGGCCAAGGCTATTAGGCACAGGACCCACGTGAATACCAAGTACTCGGGGTGCACACAGTCGTTGGACTCTTCGGTCCGCCGTTTTGTCCTTCTGCCGTCGTCGCCATTAGAGTCGTCCTCCTTCCTGATTAGGTGCTCATCGGGCGTAAACAGCTACATTATATATATATAAATAGGTATAAGTAAATATGTACGGAACCTACTGATTTGTACGGTTTATTGATTTCGTATTCGTTTTTAAGTAACAAATGTCAAGTTATCTCTAGTTATAGAGGCGTTGTTTATAGTTTTGTTTCACTTAAACAATGAAAGCACTAACTAGGATTTTGGGTCAGATTTTGTGAAGGCGTCTCCATATGGGATACTTGACGTGCGTGCTTCATTATATAATTAATGATAATATATTATTAACAGTAAAGATACTCACGAGACTCAGAGTGGAAGAAAAACATATAAGTCCGACTACAGCACAAATGAACATTGTCCGCCTGAACCGGTTTTGCACCAATACTGAGGACATCCTTTGCAAAGCGGACGGCAAGTGCATGAACTCTTCTGCCATGACAAGAGTCAGTGCAGCGCAAAGCACAACGGTGGTGAATGCCAAGGCGACCAACAGTTTCATACATCGGGGCAACATGATCGTTTGACAACATACGACCAACAACCATATGATAAAACAACAAGCCATGTTTGATTTAAACATGTCTTCTCGTAACTGACAAAACTAAAGATATAAATGTATCATTAATGGTTATAATATAATAGTGGAAAATATATGTAATTTTATTTTCGAAGGTACTTTATTAGTTATTATGTTATAGTTTTGTATTGATATTTTTGTACTGGGAATATAGGTACTTCAGAGGACGCTACCCATACATCTGTCGTCTCCGTCTTACACACGCACGACATAGAAAATTGTCGTTCACTATTAGTTTCTACAGTGTGCTGTTAGTTTTGATTCTAGATTGAATTGACATATTATAACATTTTTAGGTAAGAACATTATCTGTACTCAAGCGTTGCCGATTTTTTGAAATTTACATTTTCAAGCAAGAGTATGTTAAATAACAAAAGATCAAAATGCTCATATCTCGCTTGAAAATTAAAATATCGAATAAAAGCCAACGTATAATGTTATTATCTAAAAAATGTATGATAGGTCACATCACTCTAATATCAAAACAAACAGCACATTATTGAAATTAGTGAACGAATATTTGGTATGTCGTACGTGTGTAAGACGGAGACAACAAATGCATGTGTCTTAATTATTATTATGATGGTTATGAAGGCAATGAAAAAATATTTGATAAATAAAACTAGAATAGATTTCTGTTCTTACTTTAGTTTCGATTTCTGGTTGTTTGAACCTTAAAGTCCATCGATCTATGTTTTCGTTTCTCATTCTTTCATTACTCTCGACTTCGATACAGTGATCCATAATATCTTCGGCATGTTCTACGTCTCCTTCGATCGTCATAGGAGTACCACATTCACCGTCATCGATTTCCAGTTCTTGATCACTTGTATTTAACTAAAAATATAAATAAATACATTAAACATTATAATTATGTTTTAATACATTTCAGGATTTTGGCTTTTCACATTTACATTTTCAAATGGTATTTCTGGTGTCCATTCGTTGCATTTGTTGTCATCGATATAATCCTCTATAAACCAAAATAAACTTAAAATCATGATAGCCATTGTTAAGAATATACACCCCTCCACGATAATAGATTTGAATTAAATCTAAATATGGATTATATTACTACAGTAGTTAAGTCCCTATTATAAATTCAATAACTAATGAGACTTGTGTTAACGATTGATTAGTTCACTTTCACTGTGATATTTGGGGCGTATTTATATCGATTCCGCCTATTTCTAATAGACTCCGATGGAATAAATATATTTGGCTCCTTCAATTAAAATTGTTCACCACGCCACTGACATCGCGTACTACCGTACATGGTGTTTTTTTAAGTATAAATTACGCATTTATTTATATGTTATTATTTTAGTGTATAATATTGTTCATCTCTGTAACGATTACAGTATAACCTATCGTAATCTGCTATTCAATGAACATGCTTGTTCTGACAATACTAAACAATTCACATGTTTGGAATGGCCCACGCCAAACCATTATAGCTGTAGGTACTGAATGCATCGTAAGTCGTAACAGTGCCGAATATATTATTATTAACATTGACTTTTGTTATGATACAATATTTATTATTTAAATTAAAACAATGTGTTTATTGTTGAATAACATGAAGTTAACTAGGTATAACATTCGTGTATATGTGTGTACACATGTGTTGTAACTAGCGATTTTGTCCCACGGCATGTTTGTTCGAATAAATAAATAAATTAAGAGAAGATTAATACCTACATAGATATTTTTTTAACATAAATTAAAATTGTAATTTATAATATTCGTCGTAAGTTTTGAGATTTATTATTATTGAGTGTGAAATAAAAGTCGGAAATGTAAAAATATGATTAAAATAATATAGTCATCATTAACTCTAATATATTAGTTTAAAATGTCAGTAATAATATTATGGTTGATCAACAAATAATAACATCCCGTAAGTACATACAGTGTATTGAACTATCTATGGTTCAAATTATAAATACCTCAATGTGAAACTACGATAAATACATAGATTTATATCCTAAATATCTTATTAAATTGTATAAATGTGTATTTAAAATAATATTAGTAATCATGAAATATAAATTAGCCAAGAAAAGTATGAAGCTGAGTTCAATTATTACATACTATAATATATTATGACGAGTGTTGTACTGTTGTGTGTAGCATACGCAATGCACATCGAATATTTTTACATTGTTAATATAATAGCAGGTATAAGTAGTCATTAAAATTTAAATGCAATTTATAGACAATAAATTACCAATTTTCGGCGAAATTAATTTCTGCACATTGGAGTTGAAACACAATTTCTCATCCGACCATAAACGTGGTCTCGAAGAACTAATTTTCTGTAGCTTTCGGTGACCTCGACATGGCTCTTGTTCTTTAATCAAGAACGTTTCAATCCCGTGATCCTGCAGTACAATAAAACACAATACCGTGTCATATTCGGATAATTTTGGATAGTAACATTATAATACACTATAATTATACCCTTAAATAAGCGTCGCGATTTTCCCCATGACCGGGTTCCGTATCGTAGGCTTCTTCTAAGCAATCCAGAGTAGCCTTAGATATGTGAACACGTCTAAAGCCGAACAGTGTGTATAATAATTAACGTTATGACGCAAAGGAGAAACCAATAAGAGAGTAAACGTTTCAAAAATATACCCAGGTATTCCGCCAGACTCCAAGTGATTGGCCAATGTCACGTCGTAAGACCATACGTCAAACTGCCACTTCCTAAGTCCTAAGACTCCACAAAGAACCGACCCGGAATGTATTCCGATGCGCATGTTTAGATCGACCTGTTTTAAATCCAATAATTATGTGTTTGTGTTATTATTTAATCGGCGGGTGAACCATTTTATCATGGTCCATGTACTTCCCAAATCATGCCTGTATGCGCCCTAAATGATTTTATCATAAACGAGGTAAAGTCGTGCAACGTTAAAATTAGTTTAAAAAGTTGCACAAACACATTAACTCTCATATCTTATCCGTATAGCCTCTCGATAACTAGCTATGAACATCAAAAATTAATACCACGATAAGTGGAAACGTATTTTATGGGTAAGTACCTCTTTTATGTATCGGCGTTCATCAGAAATTATGCATCATATACGAAAGAGGCGCATACGGTTACACATCGGAATGCAATTTTTTTTTTTTTGGGGGGGGGGGGGCGCAAACGGATTACACCATTTGCAAGCAGTGATTAAAATATTATAATATGTCCTTACGTTCAATTTATTTCTCACTTCCTTGATCGCGTTTATCATATGCAAACCCATTTCTACACAACACACGGCGTGATCTTGTCTAGTTTGAGGAAGGCCTGATACACAATAATAACAATCGCCCAAAAGCTTGATACGAAGACAGTGGTTTTCCTAGTTAATACATTTGACATGTTATAATCATTAATAAGACGTATTCTTATTTAATAAAGATTTTGTATTTACCGCAGCTAGTTTATCGAAATTAGCGAATAGATCGTTCAATACTCTGACTAATTCTTGAGCACAAGTACGACTCGCCCATTCTGTGTAAACAAATAAACAAATTAAACGATAAGTTGGATGGATCCATAAACATATATTTTCATGCATTTTTTTTTATCATAACCATAGTTCAAACAGTATTTACATACTAAAAATGGTTAGGTAGATAAATATTTGGATATATATTATATATATATATTATATATAACTTAACTATACGGTTATACGTGGCATAAGGACTAAGGAGCTGCATAGTGCATATAGTATGATAATTATAGTACGTTATCATTTGTATTGCTTAACGAGAGTTTAATATAAAACGAATGGCGGCTTAGTTGAGCGTAATAACATAATATATAACATATAACAATAATAATATGCAGAGAATAGGTTTTTGTGAGTTTTTCAATCAATTTAAATAATTTTCAATAAGATATTAAGATTAAGCGGATAATTAATATTGACTTGTAGATTTTAAATATTTCACTTACCTGTAAAACCTTTGATGTCGGCAAAAAGAATACTGACGTCTTCGTAGCGATGAATGTAGATTCGGTGAAATTGATTTGGCATAAAAGGCCCTTTGTCCGTTTCAGAAGCGATGTCTTTAATTATTTCCCTAGCCACGAAATCCGGTAAAACTACATCAGATAAAATATGTTAATGATCCATTTGTACAACATTAATATAATGTGTGGTCGGTGTACCCGAAAGTAAAAGTTTTTCTTGTTGTTCGTTTTCCTTTTGAGTCTTGAACCGGGCTTCGGTGGACCTATGCGTTTCCAAAAACGCCTTTCGTTGACTTCGGTCCGTTAAGTACTTTGTATACATTCCGGCAAAGTTGACGGCAGCGTACAACAAACTCATTGCGGTTAGCTGGCGAACGACGCACAGTCTATTCTGTACCCATGGAAATACATTTTAAGTAGAACAAATTAAAAAAACTTTAAGATACACGAGGAAGACACCACCGCGCGGCACACTCCAAAGTCATTATAATTGTCGCTTTATTGTTTCTATCGCTCACATTATAGAAAAAATGTGTTCATGCGATGGTCAGCCACAAACGATCGGTAGGTTATATTTTGGAACTAAAACACTTATAATTGTATACATAGGTACTATAAAAAGTAACATTACCGATGTCCAGAAATACCAAGAAAAAAATTCGTATATTCATATAGATTGCCGAAGACCATAATTATGACTAAGGCTGGGGCCCCTCCACTGGGAGTGATAACCCAAACATATTTTTGTATATATTTACTAAAATATTTATTCATTAATATTTAATTTATGTACACCTACGAAATATATTGTTAAAGATCATATTGATCGTCATAGTAAAATAGCCTTCGTGTGGTTTAAAAGAAAAAAAATTCATGAAGGTAATAATAGTCATGGACATCGGGCTTTACCTACACTAAAACAGGTGTGCGCTATAGCGTGCACCTCTAAAGTCACTTGTCAACCGTGTGTGACTGGTGTTGACTAGGTGAACTCGATTGGAATTCGCAAAGTTTCGATGACAGACATCATCGGCGAATACGACTATATAGAGAACTCGGGGCTGCGCGGCGTGTCCCATCGACTAGGCGTCAAAATAATTAGGGACAAAATTACTTTTTCTTTCGACGATTTCGTGTAACTCGTGATGAGTATGTGTAACAATGCCGTCGAACAACCGGCCAGTATGCACCATCTCAGTGGAAGCGGTAGCATAGCATAAGTAACGAAAACGATGAACAACACGTACCACACAAGATATTCTCTAGATCCTTGGCCATAACTCTCCCACACGAAACCTTACATATAATACAGAATTTGTTAAGATCGTCGGTTGCATATTATTATTTAATTATTATAATCTATATACCAGCGCCACGTTTGATGGACGAAAAATGTATGGAAAATCAGGATTATGTTTTATAGTAATACTTATTATGAAATAATCACATAATAATTATAATATACTATTATATGACGATTTATCGTTTGAGTTATGATAATATTATACATTTATTACCACTATAATAAATTGGAATGGACATAAATATAAATGTATAGAATAGATATTTTATCGACTGAGCACCTTGTACGTTGATGAAACACCACGTGAAAACCGCTGCCCACTGGAGGTAGTTGTTGGCGAAGCATTTCCACCAACCGAGCAGACACACGGTGAGATTGGCGAACATTGTCAGACACGTCCATATAGCCCTTTGGCTGTGGTACGGCTCGTGGTAGGTCGGCAACAGCCACACACCTGTTTGAGCGGGAAAATCTAGAGTTAGTGTAAAGTACACTAATACCGTACAACGATGATGTTTTATAATAATCGCCCTGATAGTTATAATATATTGTGGTAAGTCGAAATCCCTCGTCTGAACGCATAATATTCGTTAACTACCTATGTACATATAATGTGTGAAAGGCCCATAAACTTAATAGGTAATATCACAGATTTAAAATAAATAATAACATTATATTATATAAGTGCAACGATATACGCTATTACTATATTATATGCATTGTGTTGTACGTACGGTATATATTATTATAACCGCTTCGCTATATATATATATTACCTACTCTATATAGTATTGTGTTATTATTGTATTTTTACCTTTGAAATTTCTTCAATAACACATTTAATCAATAGTCGAAATAATTTTCGTAAATCTGAAAGACATTTTACCGGCTAAGACTGCTTTAAGTGTCATGTCGACGAAATTAACGATGATTAAGGACTTCTGCCGTTGTCTGTGCGAGTATCTCTGATACGATAGCTCCAGACTGGGTTCTCGAAAACTGTTGGTGAGCGTCGGACAATAAATGCCTTTGTAAACTCTGCCTTTTTTGAATACAGGCTCCGTGTACTCGACTGAAACAAATAATAATTGCACTATTAAGTATGCCGGCGCACCAAGATTAGTATCATAATGGTATATGTATATTGTATAGTATATTGTATACTATAATTGAATATAATACTGCACTGTAATTGATGATCCGAAATGGTTATATTCCATGTTTAAGCATAAATTGTATGGAAATAGAAATTATTTAAAATGCACTCGCTCGGAGGAGTTTTATAAGGAGATTTGTTTATTTAAAATAATTGTAGGTATTAAGACAACGGCAATCATTATAATATGTATGGTCGTTAAAAAGATAATGTTCTTTTAGAAAATGTCAATCAATAAAATAACTAATACGATTTTTATTCATTATTTCTAATAACTCAAAAAATGTTCTCAATCCTGTAGTCCCCATATATAAATGTACTAATTTTGTATTGTCTACAACCTAGTAGTTTTCTACGAATTAAAATAAAAAAACTACACCGTTTTTTTGGAATCAAATGGATTTCGTTCTGATATAATGTGTAATGTATGTCCACTCATAAAAACACCGTGGAAGTCGCTCTGCTGTATTAAATGTACCTCGTCATCGAGTCACTGCTTTAATAGATGTGTTAAATATTAAATTTTTTTTTCTAATACTTGAATATTTAAATGAATCACTGTGTGCTCTATGTTAAAAATATTATCAACATAATAGGTAGTAAGTACTCGATATTGTATACTTATATGCACACAACCTTTCTTTTATACACAGTATAATATATTATTGTGCATTGTCCTTATTATACAATACGAATGGTAATAGTAAAACCCAAAAGAGTAACTATATAACTTAAACAGTGTAACATCTAAATAAATACGGATCGCTCATAATATTATACTAAAGTGTTATCTCATATTTAGAACTCGCAGAGTATTATAGACAGATTTAAACGAGTCCTCCAAGTTACCGGGTTATCATCCTCAGGGAAATAACAATATTAAACGTGTATGATGGTTAAGGTAATTTGGTATTGCCAGAAAACGTGTATTATTTTCCACGGAGAAATACAATTACAATTCGCGACGGCTTACCGCACGGGCCATTTACCTGTGTATAGGTATTACTGTATTAAGTAGGTTATATAGTGCAGTTCTTACTCTGTATAATATATAGGACGTATATAGGTATACCACGCAACGGTTGCCCGCCCAGCTCTATGGATTAAAGTTTTAAATAATAACAAAAAAAAAAAATATTAAAAATTAACATTCTCATTGCTAAAAATTTTAGTATTTAAAACGTACCGTTGGGATACGGTATGAAATTAAATGTTTTTTTTTCCCATATAATATGTATAATATTATATATATTGTTCTCATGAGAAAATAGAATTCACCGACCCGACGATAAACCCGATACGGACTCTCTGAATATAAAATATTAACAAACCAATTAATAAATTGAATTCAAATACCTATAATGCATTATTATTTGATATAAAGTTTCATATAAATGAAAATTATTTTTCCTACTACTCGTGTACATCACACATTAACTTAACAATTGCATTACAAATTAATTACTCAAACGACGATGTTTTGAATATTTATTATAGCTGTACCTAGAGGTAATTATTTTTATCCAGATAAAAATTCAAATTTTTATGTTTTTCTTTGTCTGATATTTTCTTACAAATATTAATTTTATCTTATCTATTTTACATTCATATTTTTTAGTCAACCGAGTTTAACATTGTGTACGTCATAGGTACCTATAAGGGCAATAAAAATTATTTAAATTATCGAATACGTCAAAATAGTGCCATTTTATATTATAATAATAATGTATAGATAGGTATCATAAATACATAACTTGTTCACTATATGATAAGTGATAATAGTTTCAACCAATTATATTAACTTGATTTCGCGTGCAATCAGGTATTCAACAAACGATTCAAATTACGCAAATGAAATGTGGATACTCGTATCGATGACATTAGAACTTATTGCTATGCAGTCAACATGATATACTTATAAGTTGTAATATGACTGAGATTTGTTGACAACAATATAATAATGTAATTAATAGCAATATATATTCTCAGCATCAGATTTAAATATTATAATATCAGTTAAGGAAATTTACAAAGCGATTTGTGTAGGTATATAATAGATTATAATAATAGTAAAGATTATCGGTACATGATATTATTATTAATAACTAATAAGTACTTAATAGTTATTATTACTAATAACTAATAAGCATTTAATACCTATATGTTTTCATGAAATTATAAAAAAATCATCGAAGATATACCAAGGGCGTCTTGAGTGTTTTAAATTTAGAAACAAAAGCTCAAGGCAGTGGAAGAAATTAATGTTCCTCGAATGATTGACGACTTTGCTAATCGACAGTTTGAACCATAAAATAATATATTACATGCGCTAAGTATATTATTGTAAATGATCAATTTAAATAAAATGACTTTATTTTAGAAGTTTAAAGTTCAAACACAAGGTTTAAGGCTCCTTCCTCTTAGATTACCACTGAGGTCAAAACTTCGAGTTCAAGGTTTCAAGAAATATTTAAAATACATTAAACTGTAATTCGCTGTTGTGCTGTATTATTCACAAAATCTATATGATTATGTTAAGTATAAACATTTATTTAATTTACATTTTACTGGGTACCGACGTACAAGTCTCGGTTCTGTTAGGTGTGTCGACTGGAGAGGGATAGAAAAGTGCAGTGCATTCGATACCAGATCTGCTCAAAATGGGATGGACTGTGAATATTTGCTTATATAATAGTTATAGGCCACAGGGATTCGTCACATTTCTTGACGCTTCACTAGACGTTTTATAGGTATATGTATTTATTGAGTCAAATACAAGTATTTTGAGATTAAATATAGAAATTAAATTTCTTCCTACCTACGGCCTACGCCACTCAAATCTAATTTGTAGTAATTACTAATAGCTGATCGACCACGCGCTTGTCCCAAGTCAAGACGGTTCTATACTTATCTATTGCAAAGGAAATGGACGGTTTGAGAAAAAAATAGGCAACGGAATCTCAGGATAAATTATAATAACAAATACAGCTGCAGGTATAACATTTGAATCAAAATTGGAAATCGAATATCTTCAGCTTAAGTCATAATATATCAGACAATATACAGCAGCATGATGATAATTCAAATAGAAATCGTTCATTATTTAAAAAAGTATTAACATTTTTTGAAAATATTTAATCTAGAACATTTAAGAGTATATAAGATACGTGAAATTCTAACATGTTATATTACTGACATTTTTTCCACTCATGTTCCTAATGTTAGAATATCATGTATGTATATTCAACTTTTAAAAACGAACATTTCTGAAAAATTGTATAATATCGTGTAAAGTAGGGTTGGCAACTAAATGCAAATAAGATGAACAAACATGTAAATTATGTATTAAATAGGTAGGTATATATAGTATAATACTTGCGTGTTGTATCAAAATGCTAGCTTTTAATTTTTTACCTAAACGTACGTTAAGCACTGGACTTGGAATTAAAAATTAAATCATTCTCAATAAATGAAACACGTACTCTGTGATTCTCTTAACAGAATCTAAATGCTTTTTATTTTGAAATGTATTAACGTTACAGAAAATATTTTATTTTACATAATTTTAAGTCGTTAAAAATCTCTATTTAAAAATAAAATAATTGTTATTGATGATTTGTTATAAAATTTTCATTTTTTGAAAGACAGTATACATATTTTATAATATTATATTCCTATAAGAACAAAATGTTTCGAACAATGTCGATGTATACAATTTGAGTTTTGAATCAATAGTCAATTGATTATAATTTATAAGTACCTAACTATAAAGTTTAGATGAAATTTGAAGATTAGTTTTGCGCAGTATACCCAATGTTTTTAATGACTTCAAATTAGGTAAAAAAAAACACAAAAACATTAATACTCTTTGAGATAATGAGTGTTTATTATATTGTTCATAACTCCACTTCATATATATTTATGCATTAAATAATAAAATTAAATATAAAAAAGTTGTTAAGTACACATTTTTAATTTAAAATTAATAACAAAAGATAATCAATGAATGGTGTCTTATTGTCACATATAGTAATAGCGGTAATATACATATACCTAGTTGGAATTCGTAACGGTTTGATGATTTTGAACACTCCTTAGACAAATTTTAAGATGTACAAACAGTTTACAATTTTAAATAACTCCCTTTAAAATTAAAATATAATAAAAAGCCTATGTCATTGTCTAGATAATAGTCTTACCTTTAAATTTTATAAGAGCTCAATTTGCTCTAATTTTTAAGCTAACGGAGATAAATGTGTTCTGCTGAGCGTAAAATTTGCTATGTTACTCGCTTGTAAGACGGAGACAACAGATGTTGCTGTAACGTCCTGCTTAAGAGGATGTCACACCCGCCTGTGTTGTCTTTGTCTTTCAAAATATGTAACATACAAACTGTTTTGCGGGGGACACCTTTTCTCGCACCATATTTGTTGTAGAGCTACCAAATTTTCACAACACGTAAAGAAGAACTTTATCTGTGTTTTTTTTTAATAGCACTATCCAATAATTTTTTATAAGCAAATAAATTTTATTGCATTTATGTTATCTAAAATATGGGCACACTGTTGCGTAGATAATTTTCCACCCTATTTGTTCAGAAATTTCGGAGCCACTACTACAAACACAGAAAGATAAATGTTGTCTCGCTAACATTTGCTATGTTGTACATCTGTAAGTCGAAGACAACACATGCGGGTGTGACATCCTCTAAAAACAAATCCGCGTAAATCAAATATTTCCAGTTTTACATTATTAATAATAATATGTAAGAATGGAAGCGAAGAAGACAATAACTAGGCAAACAGTGGTTATATTTCCGCAGGGAAAAATTATTATTTTTTATCCGATGTAAAATAAATAAACTCAAGGGTGGGGGCCATTCAATGCTATTATTTGAGGAAAGTACTTGTATACACACATTCTACATTGAGTTGGGTGACTAGGCGGTGTAATTTTGGCAATTAATATATTTTGAACAATGAAACGCGCTTTACGCTGAGTAATATACCTATACACAGCTACCTATTCTAATCGTGTTATTCACGTTTGACAATAATTACAATGTACTAAATATGTTATACATACACTACACCGTAGTTGTACTACAATTTATACTGCAGGCAGTGGTGCTCATAATATTATATAGTATTAAGGGCACGTTATGATCGTGTTTAAAATTAGCATCCTCATCGTGGCAGCCATGCTCAGACCGTCGAAATTGAATTATTTTGATACACGGCGTATAATATGGATATAGGTACCTATATATATATATTATATTATATAGGTACCTACCTAAACCGATCTAGTTTTCAAAATGGACGTGAACCCTGCCACGCCGGTTGCATCACTACGATAACACTCACTGCGGGGTGCTCGAAATATTGAGAGATTGTGTGTGTCAGTATATATTATAATATAGTTCCCGTTAAATTCCAAGCTTCCCCGCGATCCGTGCAGTTTATATGATATTTGGTATACCAACCCATATTAATAAAATATGGTTATGTGGTTAAGTGGTCTCAGAGTTAAGTTGCACAGCGATAGTGAATAACCAACCCAAGTATATATTATATTATAGTGTATTTGCAGGATGTGATTGAAATGCATCGAAAAGCACGTTTGCCGATGAATTTGGAATTATTCGTCGACTAAATATTTGATTAAAAAAAAATCAATACTTCTGAAGTGTACACAGAAATATTGTAGGTAATATACATATTGATATTACACTGCCGGCGCTTTCTCCAGTGTTTGTTTTGGTTGAATTGATCTATGACACTCGATACACTGAACTACTGAAGTCTCCTCTAAACGGACATGCTGCCGATGTCAAACGATGTTGTTAGATTATACTAATGTGTGTTGCCAAACATGAATATGATGGATATAACTACAACGCAGTGTTGAAGTTAAATTGGTTTTGTCTAATTCACATCGTAATTAACAGTTCTTGTAATTATGTTGTCAGAACGATGGTTATTCAAGTGACGAGGGAAAGGAATGAACACAGAGAGCTGTCAAGAGGAAATTGCAAATAATATATAACCCGTTCGCCCTAATAATATAGTTAAATTAAATCTTTAATAATAATATCGTCATATCGTCCGTCCGTCACTTGTCGGTAATCATATATAGGCACCTACGTTAAAACCAACCTCAAAACGTCGTCAAACGGTTAAATGTTGTCTATTAATAACATACCTATATAATATTATATTACTATAGGTATGTATAAATGTTTACTAAATAATCATTGCAAAAACAATAAACGACAAATAAATCAAATTCAAGTAGGCGTTTGTTCGGAGACGATCGGACAGAGTGGATGGGCTATATATTTATATATTTTTGAAATTCATATTAAATTAAATTTAAATACAATTGTTAATGTTTGCTAACTATTTGGTAACTTTTGGTATTGGTTTTGAGCTCATAATATTATAAAGTGGGTTGGTCGCAAGTTCACGGACATAGGTGTGGTAACAAGTTGCATAGGATTAAGTCTTTACAAATATTTAGTATCAAACTCTACAGGTAACTGAAATCATGTTCAATAAAAAATAATCTCGTTTTTACGACAACGTACCTACTTATATAAAAAATTCTCAAGGTACAAAAATGTACTATTATTTTAAAATCAATTACTGTGTATTAGTTATGAGTTAAATTAGTGAGTAACAATCTGAGGAAGTACTTGATGCTGTAAGAAGAATTTTTTTTTTAAATCTCAGAAGACAATAAACGCTTCATTCATTGATCTTTCATTGCTTTACTAACTTTAACTTAACTTAAATTTTGTTGTAGGTTTAAAAAACAGGTAAAACAGCGTCAAACGTATTACACCTACGTAAAATGCAACTAATATAAATCACAAATAAATATGGGTTGATTACAAATAATGAATAATTACAAGTTTGATAAGTTTTAAACAATATCGATAGTAATATTAAAATAAAAATGTCGAAAATTTAAAAATAAATTGTATAAATTATATTAGAAATATTAAAACAAGAGAACACGATTTAATTTAAACTTTTATTTATGCTTCAAGTCTCAAATTATACGGTTTTTATACTTATTAAAATATATAAATATTAAATTATATACAGATATTCATACATTTAGTTAACAACCTGCATTTACGAATTTTTATCTTCACAAAAGTATAACAGCCTTCGTAATTTTTATTTTATTCCAGATCTGCTTCAAAATATGAATTATTGGTTCTATATATGAACATTATTAGTAAATAAAGCAATCTATATACGTACTAAACCAGGTTAGTTTTAAAGTTATGTTCCCGACAGAATATGGTACATATAATATACTGATGATTAGCTGAGTGTCGATCAAATTTGATGTATCTCATGGGATTATTTCCAGCTAAACTTCATTTGTATATAATTAACGTTAACATAATATACTAGGTGTTATCTATTTTAGTGAACGTTTATTGTTCTGTAGAATCAAATTAATTTTATAATTCGTGACAAATGTATGAGCACTATAATAATTAATAGGTACGCACTGATATTAGGTACTCAAAACAAGCACTGTCTCAACTGTGTCTCAAGTTAAAATTAATTTAATACTAATAACTAATAATATAAGCGATAAGTAATAATCATATTATTTACCTACTTATAAATCTGAAAATTTAAAGAAATATGATAAAAGTCTGTTTAATAATAATAATACGGCCAATGACCAATGCTGCAGTCAAGGCCTTGTATTTATAATAAAAAAAAAAACAATAATAATAATAATTGTCTTATAAGGTGTAAACAAAAAGTAATAGGTTATAGGTTCAGGCAGTCTATTAAAATTGAAATATTATACAAAACTTCATGTTATAAATTATAATACTGACTAATACAATTTCATTATTTAGGTACAATAAGAAATTAAAATCTATCATAAGTTGAAAAATGTATGTTTATTTGAATTTTGTTCGAGTAATGACAATAACTAAAGTACATTTACTTAACCTATTTTAATTGAATGTTAATGTTAAATGGTAAATTGTATAACAAAGCAAGATATATGACCACAAATATAAAACTATAAGACACTGCATTTATATATCAGTGCAGGATATGACTCAGTCGATTCAATGATATTGCTGATTGTTACGGTTAGTCTCATTTGAAGATTTTGCTATGCTATTATACTAAAAGGCCTTTCATTGGTTCGGTTTTGTACAGCATTCGTAAGGAAAGTAATAATATTCATCTTTTCCAATTTAATATAAAACATTCTCTTGATTTTTAAACAAGATTGTAATCGATTTGGTCGAGATATTATTAATGGAGTGTAAGGTATACACAATAAAAAGCTTTGTAAAAAGCAATAAACCTAACAGAATAAAAACATTATTTCTTATAAAACAACCATTCCTCTGTCCTTGTATCCAAAATGAATAATTGAATCAATAATTCATAATTTTTTTTATATCATACTTTCATTATATTTTTAATATTAAATACCTATATATACATATAAATATTTTAATACATTAAACAAAATTAAAATAACATAATATTTTATGATCTAACTTAAATGAGTTTTTACTTCTACGTCAATATATTATTATAAGAGTAATAAGCTACTAATTATTACTATTTAATTTTTATGCAAATTTAGTATAATTTGATTACAATATATATTAATATATTCTGATACTTATGGTAATTGCCCGAATTGGTATGAAGTTAGTATTATTATTGATTAAATATTGTATATTTAATCAATGGTATTATATATATATATATATATATAACCGTGCCTAACCCAGCTTGAAGATAATCTAATTTATAAAGAGTTTAAACTGAGGATAAAGTGATTTATTAAAAATTATCACTTGTAGAACCTCCAAGGATTTGAAATCCTTACGTAGAGGTTAATAACTTTTATTTATTATGACGTGTACACGACTACATCGTATGTCATAACGTATGCACAATGTCCAACCATAATTGATCCTGTCAGTAAATTTGTTTTTACTCATTGTCTTAAAGTATTTTACAAACTTTAACTATATTGAACGGCCATTTATATATTTTCAATTTTATTTTTTACCATTAGTCTCCATAAATGAAAATCGTTTCAATGTTGTATTTTTAAAATTGATAACTGAAAAAAATATCAGGTCTAAATTATTAGTGTTTTTTTTTTTAAACAATTCAATGGAACCAAATACTATAAATACTAATCAAAAGAAGAAAAAAACATTAAATCTTTTATCAGTCAATTAAGAATAAACACACACACATAAAAACAAAACGTACCTATACAATAATAAACATTATAGTATTACTCCTTAGAAAAAAATGTCAACTAAAGATTTAATTTAGGAGATGTAAGAAGGACTCTGGAGAATTTCTGGGAATCAAAGGGGGATTTCGTGAAAAGAAAATTAACCGATATAAAGTTTTAGAGACAGTATGGTTAAAGCATATAAGACGAATACTGAAAAATACCGACACATATTATTTTAGAGAATTTGTCACGAAAAGAAATGCAGAAATTACTAATAGAATAATATTATACACTATATAGGTAGTGATTTTTTGTCTATTTTTACACACGTTTAAGACGGTTTTATGATAGTTATCGATTTGTCGGATTATACGGGAAAACAAACTCAGATAATATTTATCGAACTGATGAATCGTAAGTAATACAAGCCGAACCAATTGTAACCTTTAAGTGAAAAAATCTTATATAGGCATATAAAACATTTGTAGGGTGTATTGATATATTTGAAAGGGTTAATGCCTCCCTCGAGTAGTCAAGTCATGCTCATGCACCGCTGCACGTCACCTGCAATTCCTACCAAAGTGAACGGAAGCAATATTTCACTGCAGAGGTTAAAATATCTCAATTTTTGTTCTGCACATTTTATAATATAAATGCAATATTCTCCCACTACACCCCCGAATTCTACATGATAACAAACGGTTTGTGTGTTTGCCACCACCCAATATCAGTTTTTATCATTATCACCAAACACCATAAGTAATGATTCTAATAATGTGAGAATTTAGTATTAAACTAATTGTGTATTCTAAGTTACCATAGAACTATAGACCCCTGTGCTGCAAACAGTTAAAATATATAGTTATCTATCACTAGACAGTATACACACACCACGGCCGCAGTTGTCATAAAAAATACAAAACTATTATCATTGAGTATAATAATGTATTGTACAGACAAACAATGTATTATAAAATATAACCTACCCCTACGACGACGGACAGTGGACAACTATCAATAACTATAAGTAAAATGAAAAAGATTAATATTAATTTCAAAAAAAATATAATACATATTATTTCATTACATTATGACTGCAAAAACTTAAATTCTCTCTTCGAATACCTATTGAATTTTAAACCTAAGTCTAAAACGCAAGTTTTAAATAATATAATTTTCCTAAATCAGATGGTCCTTTATTTTGTAAGGCTTTATTGATTATAGTGTATATCTATACTATCTATATTGTTTTTAACTTATAAGCCTATAGACAAACTTACTATAATAAAAACTGGAGTTCAGTTAAAACTTAAAGTAAACTAGGTACCTACACTAATGTATTGATCACTTTTGTATTTTCCGTAGTTTATTTTTTATAGGGACAAATATAAATAAGGGACAAGAGTTAAACAACTACTAAAAAAAGTTGACAGGACATTTAAAAAAATAATTATTGATCTTTATTTTACTTCGACAACTTTAGTAAATTGACATACCTAAATTGACTTTATTTAACAAATAAAATAAACATTTTCTCATGAGAAAATTTCTTAAGGGGCCTCACTACTGCCGTCAATTTTAGCTAAAAAGATCTGAAGTTTCGACCAAATTTAAGTAAGTCTTATTATGATTCTCATAAAAAAAAATTTAACTCGTCAGAAAATTGTCTATAGATCGTACGGACTCGTACGACAGTTTATAGTACTCGCATTGAATTTCACTGACACTAATAATCATACACAACTTTCACGCCAGGGTTCCCGAGTGGATAAAACGAGATTAGAAATTGCCTAAATGTTGCCCCTTAAATAATAGCTGTAGCAAGCCAATTGCAAATTATTATAGAAAACCTTAAAAAACATTTAGATATTATATTATTATATTATGTTTACTCAAATTAAAAATTTTCAGTTTTTAGGATTCCCATGAAATCATAATTATGATAGAGTGTACACTGTAAATACAGCTATAAAATATACCTACTATTTAAAATACACAGATATTTGTTGTTTCCGTCCTACAAGTGCGTAACATAGCAAATTAACGATCGGCAGATACGTGATCTTAGCTCCGTTAGTTTATAAATTTGAGTGAACTAGTATGTCACTTGGTGTCATGGTAAGAATCTGTTTTTCTATTTATGTTTTTTGCGATAGTTCAGTTTTTAAGTGAATGTTAAGAGCATTTTTAATTTACGCTATATTATGTATACGCATAACTTGCTAATAAATTGAACTATCTTAAAAAAACCAACATAAAAACATAAATAATGTACTTAAAACCAAGCAAGGCTGTATCTATGGGGGGTCTTATTTTTACCCCTTTTACCCCCCTTATCAGATAGATTCCACTAATTTTTAAACTATAACTGAGCTAAACGTTATCTGCTGAGCATAAATTTGGTATGTTACTCACTTGTAAGACGGAGACAACAAATGGCCGTGCAGCGTCCTCTTAATATTTTTAGGTATAGAGATTAGGACATGTGAATTTCTTAACACACGACTAAAATTTTGAGTAGAAAAATAGTATATATTGTGTGGCAAGGGTGGGAGAAGTGAGCTACTTCAGTTGCGATGACGTGTAGTGCGGCTTACATTTCACCCCAAGACTAAAATTGCCTTCCCTCACGACCCACACATACTATTTGTTGTCACTCCTCTGCGGTCTTCGATCACGGGAAATGGAACAACTATGGAACAACCAGACAATTCTACGGAAACAATATTTCGTGATAGAAACGATTTGGTTTTATTTATTTTAAGCGTCACGCATGGAGGATATAATATTAATATAAGATTAGAACTAAAAGATTATGTTTTGTAAGGGCCGTGGTATACATTTAAGTATATAAATAATAATTGTTTTATTAAAATAAAATAAGAATAAAAAAATGTAATCACGGCAAAGGTAATGCACTATGCAGGGATCTATGCAACAATCAGATTATTCTACGAAAACAATTTCATAAAATATAAATGTTTACGCGTCATGCGATGAGGTTATAATTAGGGATGGGCCGATACGACTTTTAACCGATATCCGATATATGCTACGGATAAAAAATTGATAACCAATATATTTTAAAACCAACATAAGCCATGAACCGATATTAAAAGATCACCGATTCTATACCAACCGATATCAGCAGCCACAACCGATGCCCGATAATACAATTTTTTTGTAATTTTTCATTGATTATACATTTATAATCAATGCTATTATGCTGATTGATTTGGTTTTTTTTTTTTTTTGATATCAGTTCAAATATTTCAGTTTCAAAAATAAACCGATACCGAACCGAAATGAATATTGTATCATATTAAGATGTACCTAATCAAAGGTTTATGCATTTTGTAAGGACCGTGATGGTATAGATCAGTATGGTATACTATCAGTATAGTATCAGTGTCTGGTTGTGTGGGGGTATACCGTGATTTGCGCGCCCAGCACTTTTGGGGATTTCTACTTTAACGCCCGCTGAGTAATAACCAAACTTTTAATACATATTACACATTCCACGTAAGTACACAGATTATTATTAAATTTTAATTTCAATTTTTTACTTAATAGTATGATCATCGATGATCAATCTGTAATCGGTTTTAATATATTATTTCATACGACGGTTATAACTAAGCTACTAAGCATATAAAAATGAAATTGGTTATTCGTCAGGTAAATCGTGTATCACTTTAAACTTTTGTATAACTTCATATCTGTTGTAAATTGTAATTTATATAACAAGTTGAATGCCGCCCCTAAATTATAAAATCTAAATAATACAGGTATTAGTTATAAATTATGAATCATGTAAAATTTAACATATAAGCTATTCAAAAATAAAATCAAGTCAAGTGAAATAATAACATTATACCTATTCCAGAGTCAAAAAACCTGTATTCACGACCATTTCATTGTATAATAATATGAATATATGATGAATTATAATACTGCACTACAAAGTAATTTAGACTAAATATTACTGTAGGTAAGGTATATTGGATATAATATCTTCCATTTTCTTCGAAAAATATATTAACGAGTTCTACAGTAAGTACGTTACATATTTTTTTCTGTTCCCCACTTCACATTAATGGGCAAACATTATTTGAGTTGAATGTCAATATCTCTATGATTTATGAGTTTTTCTTTTCTTTTATTTTTTTGTTAACAGACCAACTGATTGATAAGACAGAGCTGGTAAAATTATATATTATTATGTATTGATTATTGTCCATTTCGTTCCATTCGAGAATCCTGTATAAATCACTCATTAATATCTTAATAGCTAAATCGTTTATTGCGCTCATTACGAATATTATGTACAATAACACTTAGGCGGTGAAAACGATAAAGATGTGACGAAAAAACTATATACCTTTTTAACAACGTGATCAATAATTTTCACCAGGCATTTCATGACGTGAAAATGAAAGTTGTAAATCACCACAGTCTACAATGTGTATACACACAATGGCCGTTGTTATCCAAAAATTCTATTAATTTTTGACATGATCACAGTTTGTTTGCGCACGCGACGAACGGAAATTGATATCATGGCAAACAACCTACATGTTATATTATAACACCTATAATCTTTTAACGCGATTCGAGTTCGGAATAATCGTTGCACAGTTTTGAAAGTATAGAAAACGTTCCTATATTAAAATGTTTATGATAAAACAAAAGTTTGGTACATTGCGGAAATGTAAAAATTAACCCATCCTTAGCGAAACAATATCCTGCAGGATAAGGTAAGGAAATGCCACAAACACACTCAGTATACAAATGTACACTGCATGTTAAAATAAATTGTGTAAGCAATATTATGCAATAAGTATATAGTCGTCATTTTTACTTATATACTGATTGAAATAAACCAAACGATATATATATATATATATCGTTAAAACGTAAATTGACGATTTAAATTATTATTACATTCATACGGGACAGCTATATAGTTATATACACTATTTATATATTGTGACTAGTTATAATATAATGTTGATTTCGTCCTTTTGAAGTCCTCGGTCGAACGTAAACGGTTTAATTTCTTCAAACGTATAAAGACGATTACGTAAAGTTATACTAATATGTGTCTTCGTTTTCCATATAAACTTTGCACCTCAAGCAATAAAGTGTAAGTTAAAAGGATTATTATTGCGTCTAACTTTAAGCATTAAAATTGAGGAGATATTTTCATTCGGAATTAAATTATCCCTAAAACGGCTTAAAGATTTATCTACAAAATGATGAAATGATGAAAAATATAAGGAGTTTTATATTTTCACTTAAAATGCATAAAAAGTAGTTTCAATAATATTTTTTTATTATAGATCGATTGTGCATAATATAATAATATATTAATGCATTTTTTAATATACTGCTGTACATACTATTCAAATGTAATTTAGTATATTAATATGAATATATTATTTTGAATCAAATAAATTAAGAATAATGTTTAGTTTTTATTAAAATATATTTTTATCAACGTACATAATATAAGGTATCTATAATATCAAAATCAAAATAAATGCACATTGAACCTAATAATATTTTAAAAATATTTTTCTACTGTAAATTTGTATAATTTTATTTCAGGGATTACTTAGGGTTGTAAGACTGTAAGTATACGGGATTTTAATTACAAAGTTGTAACTCAAGTTTCCCCTACTCCAAATAAACTTACTTTTTTTCGATGTGGTATCGTGAACTGCAGAAAAGGGAACTGTATAGCATTACTTCCTCCCAAATTGACACACCTACGCTGTATCTATATACGTCCGTACCACACATATAATTAGTAACACATTTGTCAAAAAAATATAGCTTGTTTTTAAATGAAATATGTACCCAGTGATTTAAAACAAAAACGTAGTACTTAAAATTTGAATGTAATGTGTATTACAATAATTAGCCATGCAAACATGCGTATAATGTTCTAACTGATTAAGATACACATTAAAACACATGTTGTTACTATAACCCATAAATTAACTGAGTTGGAAACTCAGACTTCAATGAGTAAGTTTAATACAATATAATTAAATGTATGAGTTGTGTATATAGTAGATAGTATAGGTACACAGAAAGTAGAAACAAGCAACTTAAATAATATATAAGAGTACAAGATATAATCCATGTCCTAGTTTATTTACCTTTTAATTTAAACAATCCAATAACTTAGTAACAAGTATATACTCTAAACTTATAATGTATACATTAAAAAGATAAATTAAAAAAAAAATACTATAATCGTAAACAACACGTTTCACTATACTCTATATTTATCATGTTTAAAACCTTTTTTTTCAAAGTAGTTACTCATACCTACCACAAGTTTTTATCACACTCTATATTAGTGACTTTTTAAATTAAATTAAATTAATAATAATAGGTAATATAAAAAAATATATGAACATGGACCGGATGTTATTTGAAGTAAATTGAACAACCCTTAAAATAAAAACGAAATTAATTTATCATCAGGGAAATTTAAACGTAATTTACTTAGAACATTTAATTGAAGTAATTTTACTTGTAGAATTCCACATGTGAAATGTGAATATATGTATACTACTAAGTAATACGTTTTTATGATTCATTAGTATGTCGATAGGGATCTCGAAGTCGTTTCGTTATAATATTTTTTCAAATAAAAAAGTTGGTTAATAAAAATCTTGTTTTTAGAAATTCATATTAATAAATTTAAAATCTATATCTTAATTTAATATCTGAAACATATGTCTAGATTAATTTAGGTATTTAAAAACTATTTTTAAAAAGGAGTGGGTTGTGGGACCATAATATTAATTATGGTAAAATCTCCTTTTATTTATTAGATTCTGAGTGAAACGATGAATGTATTGATTTTACAATGATGTGTGTTTTTTTATTTTTTTATTTTTTTATTTTTTTATTTTTTTTGTATCTGTGTACACGATAAGTAGTCGAAATAATGCATCGATTTTCGACTTCAGTATCTTGTTCGATTGGAAAGTGAATATCGTTGGTGCATTGGGGAGGTCAAAATTTAAATTTCCCAGTAGTTTTCACAAGCGCCGGGAAAAACAACATAAAAATTAAGGAAAAACGGGAATTTTTACGCAAAGTCGATTTTCCAAAAAATCAATTTTGGTTATTGGTGTAACTCTAAAACAAATGAACGTATATACATGAAATTTTCACTGGTTGTTTATATTTGCATTTTCTATACACGATAACATTTTCAAAATATTTTGATTTATTTTGACTTGTTTAGGGACATTTTCATTTTTCGTTTTTTTTTAGTTTTTTTTCTAGAAATATCAATAAAATTTTATTTGTTGGTTGCGAAAGCTTGAAAATTTAATAGAAGGCTCCTAATATATTGTTTCAAAGGCAGATGAAAAATATTAAAAATCCTTAGTCACAATTTTTTTTTATAAGCATTTAAAGTTCAAAAATTGACAAAATATGGAAAAATCACGAAAATTAGCAAATTATTTTGAGTTAAGAATTCGTAAAAATTTTTCTTTTTAAATCTAAGATTTGAAAATCTAATACAAGATTATTCATAAGATTGTCTACCTTTATCAATAAAAAAATTTCTACCGGAAAGTCAAATTAAATTTTTATGAGCGTTTGAAATTCAAATTTTTACAACATTGGATATTCACTCGATTTCTCATGTGGCAATTTCCTTTTTTTGTTGTAATTAAAAAACGAATTACTGTAGATACATGAAAATTTCACTGAATGTTTATATTAGCATTTCCTATACACCCTACTATTTTGAAAATATTTTGACACTTTTTGAGCCGTTTACGGACATTTTCAGTTTTCAATTTTTTTAGTTTTTTTTTTCTATAAATATCAATTAAGTTTTATCTGTTGGGCCAAAAAGTGTAAAAATTTAATACAAGACTCCTGATATATTGTTACAATATCAGTTGAAAAATATATAAAATACATAGGCACAATTTTTTTTTATAAGCATTTTAACATCGAATTTTGATAGAATTTTCAAAATCTCGAAAATTATTAATCATCGTAATTAATAAATTATAAAATGTTCAGTTTTTATAGCTAAGGATTTAAAATTTAAAACAAGATTCCACGTAAGTAGTTAATTCTCTTACCGAAAAATCTAAAAAATATACAATCACAGTTTATTTTTATAGTCATTTTATGTTCAAATTTGGACGAAATTACATATTAAAAAACCTAGTTATTTTGTTGTGATTATATAATATTATTCGTGGGTACCTACTTGAAACTTCTAAAGTGTACTATTATATATATATGATAGTATCAGGGTTTGTTATTGATGTTAATGTATAACGTGTTATAAGTACCTAATGAATATTTTGATAATGTGATATGATTAATTTGGAATTTATTATAGGTCAATTTTTTTTTTAATACCATAGATATATGTATATAATTTGTATTAAACCTAGACTGACATACCGTCTTCGCTCAGAATCGTTTTTCTTATACAATGATATTGTATCATTGAATTCAAATTTAATAGCATCCATTATACAGTGACCCACTTGTAACCTACTGTACAGCAGAGCGACATCCACTTACCCACCTTTTTTTTTATTGAGTTTAACAAGAATTACTATTACCCTACCAAGCTAAAGAGGTGTTTAAACGTAAATTAATTTTTGACAGAAAATAGCATGTTACTTGCACAGTTTCTTTATGGTACCTAGTTAAAACCTTTATTAATAATGAAATCTAAAAGGACTTTAATTAGATGTACGTTATTAGTTATTAAGGAATTGACATAAAAGAGATTTATATTAAACGAATAGAAGATATTTTTAAAAATTGTTTCGTTTGATGAAAAAGCGGTGAAATTAATAAATGCGTGAGAGCAATCACAAAAGTCGGTTCTGCAGTTGAGGGGGTACTCGAAGGACCGTGGTTAATTGAAACCGTAGTTACTCTAGGAAGTAAATAGTAAGTTCTATCTCAAACTTTAACTATCATACATATATAATAAAACCAAACATGATTGTAAAAAAGTAATAAAAATTACTCAGATTGTAGTGTAAAATATTTTTTTTCCGTGAATGCAAAAAAATATAAATTTGAAACACGACATAAAGTTTTTCTTTATGAATAATACCAATTTTAATGCTTTTTTGGAATTGTAAACAGATGTGTCAACTGCATTGTATATTTCTACGATTTATTGTAGAGAGCCTAGATATATATACAATAATATATTTATATAATATCAAGGCTCTCTAGATGGCAATGAAAGGGATTGCCAGTAAAATATATGAATATTTATGTTGTAATTATGTATCTATTACAAAAACATATTATTTATTATCGATACTTGAAATAAAAAAAAAATACTATGTACCTAACTACTATAATTAATAATTAGATAACAATTATAGCAATACTTTTTAGTTTAGGTTTAATAACAAAGTATTAATAACACCATTTAAATAAATTATTCAAGTATAATCAGTGGCGTAATTAGGATTACGTGGGATAAAAGTGTCTATAACCATAAGCCACCACTTCCTCATTGTTCTTCAACTTTCATAGATCATTATATTATATTAATTTTTTATTATAAACTAAATTACTAATTTGGTAAATGGTTTAATAATGATTTTCAAAGATAATAAAGTAAACAATTAAATTAAAATAAATTGTATGCGTATTGAATAATCCATTTAACTCTGTTATGATTGAATATATTGGATCGATTTGACCTATTATCAAATTTAGAGGTGATAATATTATTTATAGCGAACCTCGTAGGTTTTTTTTATATTTTAATTTTAAAGCAATAGTTCTGAGTGTTTTAAAATCGTAAATTGTTTGTGCATATTTAGATGTTCGTCGTTCGTGCATTTATATATTTTGTTTTTAGATAAATCTTTCAACCGCTTAATGGAGCGTGTGGTATGTGGTTACGAGTTGAGTGGTATAGCTTGGTATAGTTTTGGGATTGAAGCGAACGTGTGTCTTCCCGACGATATCGGTCTTTTCGTATCAAGCGTCACAGGAAATTGGCTCGGCGCAGTGGGATCCCGGCTTTATCAACCGGTTTAACGGGCGCATGTAAACTCCACCGATTGCGACCTTTTTAGACCTTTTTTCATGTAAACTCCACCGGTACGTTTTTTTTACCTGAAAAAAAAAATGTAAACTCCACCGGTACATTTTTTTTACCTGAAAAAAAAATGTAAACTCCACCGATACGTATTTTTGACCTGAAAACACGTATAATTATTAATAATAATTAACAATCATTTTTAAAAAAAAATCATATAAAAATCAAATAGCAAAAATAGAAAATTGAAAAATATATAATTATTAATTAACAATAATTTTAAAAAAAAAATCATATAAAAATCAAATAGAAAAAAATAGAAAAATCTATAATTATTAACATTACGTTATAGGTAATACGTTCCTACATAATTTATGTACAGATTTATTATTTATATATATTATATTTAGATACTTATATCTTTTTTTACACAATATTAAAATAAATGATATAATAATAATTAATAGTGATCACTAGTTCGTAGTTAAAAAAATGTTAATTAAAATAAATGAATAAAAAAATAATTACTTAAAGAAAATTTAGGTTTTAAAAAAATTTGTTTGGTTTTAAAATTTGGTTTGATAATGTTTAGATGCAGCTTTGAGGGTGTCTAAAATATAATCTGCAAATTGTGTTAATTTGGAGCTTTCGGGCTTTATAGACATTAATTCTATTGCAAAAAAATTAGAAACATCTTCAGAGTCTAAACGATTTTTACGATATTTTAATTTTTAAGTGAGTTATGGGTATGTAAAGTATTCATATTAAGTATTCATATTAAGTATTCAACGAAAATTTGCTATGTCGTAGGTGTGTAAGACGGAGACAACACATCCGGGTGAGACGTCCTCTTAAGATGAAGTTTAAGATAAGTCAGTCGAAAGTTGATGTGTATACACTATACATATAGTTTTAATCTGTGGATTTTACCATCGGTGGAGTTTACGTGTTTTCAGGTCAAAAATACGTATCGGTGGAGTTTACATTTTTTTTTCAGGTAAAAAAAATGTATCGGTGGAATTTACATGTTATAAATCCAACCCTAAAATCGACTACCTGTAAATCGGTGGAGTTTACAATCGCCCGGTTTAACGGTTAGACGGTCTTCCAAAAACCGGTTTCCGTCCCTGAGTATACACGGTTCAATTTTATAAAACAGCTAATGAAAAATAAATTGTATTTACACTGAAACTGAAACTGTAGATAAGTTTGTACAGGCCCATCACGGAATCATCATTTACACATGTGACATTTTAATTGAATAATCAACAAAATAAATACAGGTAATTTTCATATTATATGTTTTTTATGAAAAATTGGACACATAAAAAAACAATTATCATAATCCACACAAAACAAAATAAACGTACGTATTAGCAATTAATTCGAAGTAACAATGATAATATAATTATACTATAATAACAGGTACTAAATATGAATAAATATAAAAGTGTGTCGGAACAATTGCATTTTCCCCATACTTTTTTTGTTCTAATTAATTAACGTCATAGGAGTCTCTGTGTGAACAATAATATCCCTTATTTTGTTTTACTTAAAGTCTCGTAGTCGGATATAAAATATTCACTTTTTTAATATTTACCAGTGGTTGTTTACTTATATAGTGTATATAACATCATTTTGAGGACGCACGGTAGGTTTCGGTATTGTTTTTACCTAACACAAATGAGTTGGTCGGACGTTACGTGCGACCGTAGGCTGTTATGAAGTCCAGTATATGCATTATAATATTATATTTAGTTACATACGCGATACGCAGCCGTATCCAGAAATTTTTAGGGGGGGGGGGGTCCAAAACATGTATATTGTAATTTTATTGAACTTAGGTTTTGATATTTGGTTAGGTAAAAGTAAGATATTGAAAAAATTTCGGGGGTGGTCCCCTGGACCCCCCCCCCCCGATACGGTCTTGGCGGTAAGCAATGGTAAAACCTCGAACGTAAAAGTGGTTCGATTTTCTAGTATCTATATAATAATAATAGTATTTAATAATACAATGCATGTTCAGAACAAATGATAATGATAAGTTCGGAGTAGGTTAGTAGGTATTTATAATATAGCAGCGGTCATTTGTCAAGTGTATCTACAACTATATGTCTATATAGACACACGGACACAAAGACGCACACACACCCACCCACCCACCCAAACAGACACACGCGTATTTACTGCAACACAAAACTAACATTTCACCACAGTCGTTTCTCTACTTTGATTCACTGTATGTACATAAATAGACACGTCTCAGTTTTGTCACGAAAAACCCATTTTCTCCTTGGGGTTAGGGCACGTTTTCCTACTTTCACCCCTTCCAAATATCAAATCATACAACACGCGTAGCCTCGGGAAGTACCCACGACCCCAACAACGGCAAAATAATATCATATTGATATAGTCGCGATATTGCTTTGTTCATATAGTATTATACTTTGATAGATGAAGTCACGTATTATCTCAGTGTCTCCTCACTATTAGCACCTAACTAATTAAAATGTATTTGTTTGTAATATAATATATTATATACGAAATACAATATACATACTTCAATACTGGCTGATGATCTTAACAGTATAAATACTCATTAACTCGAATAGTTAAAACGCTTATGAGTTATGAAAATATTTTTTTACATAATTTGAAGTCATAACAAAACAAAATTTAAAAAAAATCTATTATCTATTTAAGACATTTTTGGCTAACACATCGACCTATGCATTCTACTGGTGTTAATACGAATCAATATATATGCTCACTACCGATATGTTAATAAAACTAATAATAATTTAATTCGTATTTTTCTAAATGCATATAAATACATTTTATTTTAAAATACATACGTATTATACATCGTTTTACTTAGTAATATTTGTTTTCAAAATTAAATTATATAGATTTGGAGACAACTCCGGAATTCTATCGACAAAACGACAGGGTCTAAACATGTGTAAGTAAAAATAATTAAATTAAAATTGTTCCTATGTAGTAGACCGAAAGCTTGGTATGTTAGCCGATGGTAAATAGCATTTTGTTTAAAGAGCATATACGGAGTGATATAAGTATTTCCTATGTACAAATATAACAACGTCGGAAATCAGTTATATCTTTATCCAACCCATTTTTTAATCTTGTTTCTTTCCATGTATTTTACATTTTTTCCCCTTCATCACAGAATTTTAATTTAAATATAAATTAAGTGACATATGCCCGGATATAATATAAAATGGAAATATCTGAGCAAAATGTATTTTTACTAAAATCTAGTGGAAAATGTGTATTATATAACAGGCATTTTTATTTTGTACAAAATTTGCTTTTAAGGTACCTCTATTATACGTTTAAAAAAAAAAATCGGACTGTGTGTGAGTGAAAGGAAATAAGTCAATTTGGTAGTTTTTCGATCATGATGCTATCTTGTGGAAAACAATTTCCCACATAGTCATCACCAAAATATTAGATTTTTGTATTTTCTTTTATCTTAAATTATTTTTGCTGTCGGTAACAATAAAATAATACTACTGCAGATCCAATGGTATCCTTTACGGAGGGCGTATTAACCTACCCCCACTCACATGATCTATTTTTTTTATCCTATTTATTTAGTTACTTTTTATCCCTGAAGTATAAATAAGTAATGTACAATATGAATTATATATTGAGTTTACTCTTTCCTAGAAATGTTCAAAGGACACTCCCAAATGGACACATTATTACTTTATTTATCGGTATTAATAAAATATATTTTATACTTATAGCTATAAATTAAAAAAAAAATGTTTATACCATTACACAAAAATGATAAAGAATCAATTACAAAAAAAAAAAATTACTTTTATAGGAACAATAAAAAAAAAAAAAAATATAAAATTGCTAAGTATATAGGGCCTTACTATAGTAACCTGTAATAATTGTACCTTATCTGGAATATATGTAATTATAAAACTTTCTTGTAGGTATAAGTAACGTTACTCAATAGTTGCAGCAGTGTACTTTGTTGTACACTTGCAGTATTTAAATATACATATAAGTAAATATGTTAATTGGTGTTACCTTATTTGCATATTGCTTTTGTTACGTTCGTTAATATTGAATGCACCTATTATACAGCTGAGCATATATATACAGATGGAATAGTTCCAAGGAATGAACATAGTTGATCTATGCTCATTTATAGAAGTTTAACAGTTATATTTTCATTCCAATTTCTTTAAAAAATCTTTTAGTTTATCACTAAGGGGGAGGAAAAATTAAATATAAAACTAGTTCATATAGGTATGGAGCAGAAATAACAAATCGTTTGCTCATATTTACTGTTTGTATAACCAGACAAGACAGTGTCTGTAAAATGATTAAAAGTTTTCTGTCCACGCGCCGTTTATCATCGTACAATGTATAGAAAAGTTTGAACTTGAAACGTTACTCATTAAAAAGGAATTTGACTTTTTTTGTTTAAGGTTGAAATATATACAAAGAATCTTATACATTCAATTTTCAAATCTCAGATATAAAAATAAAATTTGTAAGCATTTCTAACTCAAAATAATTTGCAAATTATCGTGATGTTTAAGAATTTTTTGAAAATTCTAACATGAGAAGCTCATAACATTTTTTTAGGGAGTTTTATAACAACTATTTGTAAAATACACTGATAACAACGAAAACCCTTGTATTAAGTTTTCAAATTTTTTAACTGTGCAAAATTTTTTTATCGACGATAATTAATATTTGATTAAAAATCAAAAATGTCTTAAGCCTATAAATAGCTTAAAAATAATCTACATATTTCAGTTAATTGTTTTTGAGTTATAAGTACACTATTAAACAAAATTGATTTTGTCGAAAACTGATTTTGAGTGAAAATTCCTGTATTTTATTTTATTTTTTTTTTTTTTTGTATTTCTCAACGGTTTTGAAAACTTAAGAATTTTCAATTTTGAATTCTCAAATGAACCAACCGGATTTACATTTCCACCAGAAAAGTTTAATATCAAAGAATTATTTACAATTCATTCAACTTACTATACTAATGTAATGTATGTATAATGACTAATAATTCAAATTTAAATTGATTTTAATGGCAATAATATCATAAAATATACTTAGTTATACAAGCTGACCGAGTGTCTTCGCTCAGAATCGATATTCATATGCAATGATTTTCATTGCATCATTGAATTCAAATTTAACATATTCAATGCAGGCACCCCTCTAGACAGCTACACTCTAGACTGTGCGACAGTGGGTACTTTCCAATCTTTTAATAATTGGTTATTTCAGTATATATAGGTACCTACTACCTACATATTCACCTTCGAGCCACAACACGAGCATTACAAAGGGCGTTTAAGTGTGTTTTTGGTATAAACCCGTATGTACATCCTCTTAAGATATTATAAAAAATAGCTTTGTTTTTCAAAAATGTGTTTGTTATTATTGTATTTTCTAAATTATGTAGATGAAAATGTAACCGAAAGCAAATTAAACATGCAATATTTATAAGAATGTGAATTCAATTGGTATTATAGATAAGTACCTACATCTCGCGTTACTCCTTCTTTTTTTAATTTAAAGAAAACATGAAACCTGGTTTATTTTGAACAATATATTCAATAAATATTCAAGATTGAATAATATATTATTATTTGTTTATATAAGTACAAACAAAAATAGTATTATTTTCAAAAGTGATTTTATATTAGATATTCTAAATTCAAATGATTTAGACAATTTTATTGTGCATTTGACATAAATAAAAATTATTATTATTCACTCAATAACAAATGCACGTATATATTATGTGTTTTTGAATATTATTAGTGATTAATATGTTGTACCAGCTTGCATATTACGATGACGATAGTTCTAAACTAGATATTCGTATTACGTTAAAATTTGAATAGACCTTTTAAGCTCTAATTCAATTTTTCATTTAGAAAATATTATACAGTACGTACCTAGGCAGGTATACTTCCTAATAATTCTTACTGTCTATCTAGTACGTATAGGTGTATTTACAAATGACATATGACCGTCTCATACGATTTTCCTCTTAAATTGGTAAGTAAAAACGGGACAGAAATACGTAGGTACACATATTATCAAGTACTGTAATTTTGGATTTAGAAACTTCAAAATAAAATAAATTCAAATTTAAAAATATTTTCTTTTTAAAAAGAATTAAATTTACTTATAATATTTAGTTTAACACATTTTGACGAATAAAAACAGAATTAAGTATTGTAATATATTTTTTTAATAATAATAATAATAATTCTTTTTTTCAAGGGAAAAAAATTTTCAATAACACAAAATTAATTGTATTATTAGTGTCTATATTTTGTTCATTGTAGTACCTAGGTGCCTACTTTTCTGTATATATACGTATTGTATGCTCTTATACTCTAAAGTCTAAAAATAAAGCTGTAAGTCAACTCGAATAATTAAGATGTATAGAAAAGAGCCTGACAGGTCACAGTAATAGGGTGTCAGTTCAGACACTCGATTCACTTTCCTCAGGGCTGGACAGTCGTGTATTTTTATTTATTATCTTAAGCTTAAAACCTACAATGAGGTCGAAAACAATTCTTAACGCAGCTTTGCAATTAAAACTATACTTGCTGATATTTTTCTTTATAATAATATAAGTCGCAGGTTTAAGGTATAGTTTTTCGTTTCACTAAAAGTAATTACTGTGGAGATTGAACAATTGTATCTTTAAAGTATCAACTAGAATCCTCAATTTTCAATCAATAATGAACAAGAATAAAAGAAAATGTTAAATCTTCCTTACTTACAGAAAAAATAATATACTCAAAAATAGATAAAAATTAAATAAATAAAAAACGTATATAGGTACCTTTGTTTTCTTAAATATAGATGTGTACCAAAAAAATTAAGCATCAAAAAGTAAATAAAATAGTAAATTAATAATATTGTATAATGATCATTTTAAAATGATTTACATTTTCTGTAAATTATTAAAATATGTATAATGGTCTAAAAAATGAGTACAATATGGCGAATCAAATAAATTAAAATTAATTCGAGTCCTTAAAATAATGACAATATTAAAATATTTATGGTTATAACTTATAAAATATAAAAGCACCTTCAAAAATCTATCACCATTCATCAAAATGAAGGGTTTATAACATTTTTTTATTAAGGGTTTTAATTATTAAAGTATACTGTATTAACAACAATCTACTAATGGTCCATTATTACGTTCATAAATCAATTAAAAATATAGAATACTAAAATTTTTAAAATTAATTTCTATGGTACTTACATAATATTGTATTTGCACTTAAATCTATGTAAAGTTATAAACAAAATGTTTTACATAAAATTCATTCAATGGTAAAAGTTATACTTTTAATGGTCACTATTTATATTAATTTCATTTTAATTACCCACAAATTAAATAAATAGTTACACAGATATCTACCCAAATACTTTTTAAATACAATTAATACCGTACACCTCTCATATTTATTTATTTATGAATGTTAGTTTTAATGAGAGAAATGGTGACGAGGGATAACAAATTATAAATTTATAAAATTATTGGATAAGATTAATTGTAAAAAATCTACAGGAAAACTGTTCTTATAAGAATTGTTCATTATGTTGCTTTTATAATATTAATACCTATACCCAATAATAGTCTATTATCTCAAATTTCAAAGTCTGGAGATATAATAGTACTAATAATAATTATGTGTTACCTTTGTCAAAATTGCATGCTTAAAAATGTAAATAAAATTCGATAAAATAATATGATATTTATAATAAATTAATATAGAAAAAAAAATTAATAGTTAAGAGATAACAACTACGTAATTAATAAATAATATTATGGTTTAAGATGAATGGTAAATAATAATAATAATAATAATAATAATGATAATAATATACTTAAAATTCATAATTCAATGCCATATATATGAATTAAAGCGTTAACAGTGATAATTAACCACCTGAGGTACCCCAGACAAAGTGTACAGCGAAATAATGATTTGTTTTTTAATTTATATAACATATAGGTGTAATGAACACCTTATCCGCTGTAGTTTCAGGCGTTTCAGCAAATAATTAAAACATTTTGGACTTTTAGAGAATCATATTCAATATGCATACTAATTCATAATTTATTTAAATTTGTATAAAGTAATAATTATACGAGTACCTATTAAAAAAGGATAAATAAATAATTTTGAAAAAAATACTATAGTGTTTTATAATATTTTATAGTAGCTGCTGCAGGTATTTAAAATTACGCAAATTGTTATTGTTATTTTATTACTGCAAGTCGAACAAACTGTAGGAATATACATACAATTTAATATTAAATTTAATAGACAGAAAACTAATATTTTATTTATATTTAAAAAAATACCCAGTTATTTGCCAACATATCTATTATTAAAATGGATTTTAAATATAATCGAATTATTTCATCTCTTACAGCATTGACTTTCCTAGTTTAAAAAATGATTCCTCGAATGAGAAATATTTCCTTAATTTTTTTAATTAATAATTTTGATACCTACGCTCAAAGAAGTACAATATATTTTTAATTGTGTTATTTGTGTACTATAAACGTTTTTAAATGTATTAGTTATGATGTTATCACATACCTATTGTACTTGACGAACACATTCGTGTTAACCTCGAGCTTGGAAAGTAGAGAAAAACGCCTCTAAAAATGTATACATATACTTAATCTTGTATATAAATTGAAATTTTAGTCTAATTCAAAGTATTCGTTTTTTATTTTATAATAATAGGTAATACATCATAACCCTGAACTAAACTGAATCAGACGGATAAAAATGATCTATTTTGGTTTTATGTTTAATTTTTGTTTTATTAAGAACGAAGAAATTGAAAGAAGATCATAGTTATCACTCATCGCGGCTTTCTTTTTTATAAAAATCTTAAATCTATATTCTATAGTAGGTATAATATATACATTTTTCTATGGAATTAAATTAATTAAATTAATTTGTAGAAATGTTGATTAAATTACTAATAATCATAACTATAATTAATATTTATAATGTATTTTTGAAGTATTTAGAGTCATTCATATAATCATATTAGTGAAAAATGTAATAAAATTTTAGCACCTATTTGAATGGCTATAAATATTTAATTACTTGGAACTTGTGATGTATTGTTAGTGTTGTAGTCTGTACCATCAAATGTATCCTAAAAGAGAAAAATATTATAAATATTATTGTGAATTTATTGTTATATATATTTTACAGAAAATATTTGTACATACCACTGTCATATTTGAAACGGAATTCGTTTTTTGTAAGTTGACCTGTTGATTCCGTTTTTTCTGGCTGTGAATCCGATGTATAGCTCTCAGCCATAGCTCTCTGAAACACAAAGTAAATTTGAATTAATATGGTTGTAATAACAATTTTATAACATAAATTAAATATTGGTACAACCCACAATGTATAAAATATGATTTTTATACTAATTAATTTTTCATAAATGATTTATTCAAACAAATACATTCTTTGTTATTGGGTTGATAATAAGGCTTCAACTTCCGAGGCCATTAGCCTGTATAATAACATATTGGTCTTATGACTATGGGAATACATTATGTTTAACAGTTGAGGGAGCTTGTGAAATATATTTAATTTTTTACAGTATTTTTATTAAGCCAATGTTTATAAAAAATGTTTAGATATTTTTTGAATTTTCCTAGTGCTTGTTGCATCGTTGGTGGATTCCCGAAAATTTGTTTGGAGCTTTTGAAACTGGAGCATTCTAGTGTGAATGTGTTTGATGGTCAGTTCTTTGTCATAGAGTTCACGGATCTTTTGTTATGAGGTGCAAGTGTGTTAAACGAGGTGTCCAATCGTTGTGATAACTACTTCTTCGTGTCTGGACGAGAGTGAGAGGGAATTTCCATGGGGAACGATTGATGTTTTGATTTCTTTAAGTTAATTTGTTTGAAATCTCCTCTCTTGACAGTAGCTTTTAGTTAGATTATTGATTCTTATGACTTTATTAGTGGGTCTTGAAATGTTATTTTGCTTATTCTTACCTAGCTAGGTGATGTTATTCCTTCGTTGCCCTACCAGTTAGTTCGTTGCCAATTATGCCAGCGTGCGAGGGCCGAGGGGACCCATAGAAATTCAAATGTTTTTCCTTGAGTAGTTGAGTGTGATACTTTTCTTGAATCACTTAAATGATTTTCGCGAAGGATTTTCGAGAGCAGAAGAAATATGTTGTGTTTGTGAATTAAATAAGAATGAGTACCTATCTAATATCTATCATCCAACCATGTGCCTATATAAGTATATATTATGCATAAGACTCGATGTACCAATATGTTATCTCTTCTGAAATTAAACCATAAAGCTTAAGGGAGAAATCTATGTTGCATCAACTATAAACAAAAAAAAAAAAAAAAAATGGATTCTCATGTCTATAATGTTATCCGTTACTAAGACCCTTAGACAATTTATTATCTATCTCATATTAAAAGATATAAAAAATAGTCTCATTCGGTTACCAATATTGTAAGAGAACCTGCATGTATATAGGATTTATCTGTATTGTGTAAGTGTCTATATTTAAATTGATACATTTTGTTAATTTGTTTTTAAACATTATGGGGTACTAAATAAGTCTTAGGTCAATATAAATTCCACCATGGGTAATAAGTATGTATTTACATAATGTATTAAACAATTAAATCTTTATTTTATTAACTAAGAAGATTTCTGGAAAAATAATGAAAGCTTATAATAATACAAGTATATTATGTGCTTATAACGTTATTGACAAAATTTAGAAATTAGAATATTACTTAATAAAGTAAATGTATATGAAATAACGATTTTCTATATACCTAATGAGTTATGTTTAATGTTTATTCTATATAATATAATTTTATATTATTAGTTGTTACCTTAAAGTATACCATATAACTATGATAAACACTAATAAAATATATCATAAGAGATAACATTACCATTACGCCTTTTATCGCATAATGAATATTAATTTCATGTACTAAAAAGAACTAATTTGAGACCTAATATATACAGTGGTTTTATTTTTATTGAGCAAAATCAACTTGTGTTATTAACAAACTAATAATTTGTGAAAAAAATGTTTGTAATATAATAATTAATAATATACAACAATTCTAAATAATATAAATACCTATTTATACGTTTGACAAACTTTTGTAAAACATTTTAACATTAATACAAATAAAATTAACAAAGCTTGGTTAATAATATTAGTATATTGTGTTTATTAAATCGTACCTATATTTAAATAATATATTATACAGGTCCAACAGTGACGTTAACTATAGAAGGCGGATTTGACATAAAGTGAAAATATTTAAAATAAAACTCGTAATAAATGTTAACAACACTATATTGCGTTGCACATAATGTTAAAACGTAGTAAGTAAAGTACATATTATAATATATTATAAAAACAGTATCAGCATACAAATTAATGTTGGTCTGGGACTGAATTTTAAGCGGGTGGATAGGTTGTCGTTGGTATATTTATAAATGTAGTTACCGGTCGTGTACAAAGATGATCTATTTAAGGTATATTATACATCACTTGCTCTCATAGTTATAATCTTCAAAAAAAGAAATACAAACACATTATATGTCACTTTATACTTTCAAAATTAATAATTTATTTTAATAGCATGTACACGATAATATTACGCGTATAGTACCTATAGTCTATATTATGTAAGTACCTATCACAAATGACACCAGTATAGAATATACGATAATGTTTTATATTACACGTTATTCTGTGCAGGTTATTCAATACGTAATGCACAGGACAAGATATTCGAAACACAAGCCAATCTGGTCAATCATACCGAATGGCTCATTCAACGACTGCATGTGCATAATGAATCGAAGGACATAAAATATATTATAACACCCGAATGGAACATATATGCTTTCGTTTCATAGACTTTTTATTTATATTCATATCTCCCGCCGGAAGGTAAAGCATTTGTTATTTCGTTTTTCCAAGAATTAAATATTTTAAGTTTTTTTTAAGATTTAATTTAATAAGAGTGTGTGTGTGTGTTTTTATGACGTTATTTTTGATTATATGTTATATAATTACGTACTAAAACAGTTTAATTCAACTGGACTGCGGAGTTATAATTGATTTGTCTATTACCAATTTACCGTACAGTGTACACTGTACACACTGAAACAAAGACAAATTGTTGATTTTGAAAATGGAGAAAAATAAAAGCTTGACGTTAGGTGGCAATAAGAACACCAACAACGAAATCGACTTCCTAGTATTCTAGGTACAAGTTCTAAGACACGCCCACATGTAACATCAACAGATTCTTACGCCCAATACCAGGTCCATGATGTCTAGACCAACAGTCAATCAGCAACCACGACGGACACATATGCTCGATCCAATTCTTATATCAGGGTTAACGACCCCACACAAAACAAAACAACTTCAACCAACAAGACAACATTTTATCTACATTTTTAGATGAATTTAAACCTATAATTTATCCCTTACTTGCCAATATCATTTGTAAACTAATCGAATCCAAAAATGATAAATAACTGGAACACCCCTAACTCTTTCATCGTAATATTATGGAAGGTACAGAAATCCTACAATAAGGAGAACAAAATATAATATATAGTGGTGCTGTCTGGTATACATATTTTTTTTTTTAATGTAGATTATTATGTAAATTCAGTAGGTATTATAAACAGTGTATAAATACTATTTCATGATGAAGTGCGCCTCCATTTCTATTTACTCATATTTTATTCCCATGTTATTATATTTATTTCATTTTATCTATTAAGCTTATTGTTTAGATTCTGTAACTGATTGTTTACAACAAAAATTGTGTTAAAAAAATAAAGGTAATAAATGTAAGTCAACAACAAAATACCATCAGAATATTATTCGTTTCTGATCATTGCAAAACACTTTAAAAAAAAAAAAAAAAACTGGAATCAATTCAACTATTGTAATCGAAAAAGTTTCATACACTCACAGACACAGACACACACAGACACAAAAAACACACACAACCTGAGGTGGCTCGTTTATGTACGAAATGATTTAGAAACATCAAACCAGAACTAATAGAAACAGAAACCATTATATAAACGAGTTTGTTACTTCTGATGCAATAACAAGAGATTTATTCCAAACTTCCATGATTTTTTTTCAATTGTCAGGTACCTATATATAATGAAAGGAATAAAAAAATAAATAATACATTTAATCTCTTTCTGGCTGGAGCATATTATAAGATATACCACGTTTATTCGACGACATATTTATGACTTCCGATAGTATGGAAGCATACGACATGACGACCACCTATATAATATAACTAAAACTGTCATTTATTATTTGTTAAAAAATGTTTAAAAAAAATTAATATGTTTATAATTTACAGGAAAAGTATAAGGTCATGTTAAGTAAAGGTAAAAAAAAAATATTAGGTATATTATATAGTAACTATAATTAGTAAGTAGTAATAACATGATATTACTTCAAAAATGTGTCTACAAATTAAAAACCGTTCATTATGTCTAGTCCATCGGTTTTTATTCCTGGATCAACGCCTGAAAATAATGGAGATTATCTTTCAGCACGAAGCTAAAAATACTTTTTTTTAAATAATGACGCCTACAAAACATAATATTATTTATGACTGTAATTCATAATATTTATTCAAGGGACAGACCTGAATACTTTCAAAATTATCAGATTACCCATACTAGTTATTATATAGTATAAGAAGCTATAAGGAATCTAAAAAAAAGAAAATCGACGACTATATTAAGTAAATATTTACTTTTATTAACTTATTATAGTATAATGAATTTATGAAGAAACGCAAATATACTCAATAAAGAAATGTTGTTTTGGTTTTAACAGAAACTTTATTTTATTTAAGAAAGTTTATTATGATTTTTTATCATACCAATACTTAGCATATTTTTGGGATGACACAATATCATCAGCTGTTTTTCATTAAACTAAAACTGTCATCTCTAATGTCCTCCATCCTAGCTCGTCTCTCGCTATAATAGGCACGTCGGTTATTGATGTATAATGCCACGTGTGCAAAAACGCTAATAACTACACAGTGATAACGATGACGCTAAAATAAAGTGGTAGGTATATTTATAACAAACTAAACATTTTACATTATAGAATTTAAGTAGTAAAAAGTAGTAGTCGGTATTGTTAATAGTAAAAATAGATAAAGTATTGCGAGTTCAAGAGTTTAGATAACCAAAAAATGTCTGTTAGTATACACATAGATCCACAATTATTTATTGTAATATATAAATGTGTATTTTAAAAAAGTAAAATGTTTAAAATTTTAAATATATTATACATATCATACATATTATCTCATGTTGTATTTGTTGCATAAATATAAATTACCAATAATCCTGCATTATGTGTGTAAGTAGTTTAGATTTGCTACCTATGTAAAATGTATTATACTATATTATATATAGGTATAGAATATAGATAAGTTGTGAATATGTGATCGAGCACATTTTTATGGTACAAAAAAAGAGAAGATTACACAGCATTCCGTATATAGGTAACCCATGAATTTGTGTAACTTTATCTGGAACTTGTTAGTAAAAATGAAGACGATAATATTTTATTGTAAAAAAGTATAAAATGGCGGGATGATAATTATATTTATAGATGCACACACGTTTCTTCTACTTAAACTAAAGTTTTATTACGATCAACTACGCTGTATATAGGTGGCTCTATATCATACTCGCATAAATGTTTCCAACCTTATAAAATTAATCCATCACGACATTAATAACGCATTAGTTTACCCCTTTTTCAACCCTAGAAATACCTGTCACAGGAAAATAAATTAATTGCCTATTGAGATAGAAGTAGAAACCCATCGAGAATATCTAACAAAGAGCATTTATGCATAGCATTCAAAACGTTTAATTTCAATGATTTTGAAAATAACTGATTTATCTGTCTGCGCGTTCAACGAGGTTGTTGTATATTGAGGGCTGATATCATATTTCTAATTACGAATTATTAATAAGATCATTAAGTTATGATTAAATTGCTGACATGAATTTTTTTTATTTATAAATACATGACGTAAAATAAATAGCTTTTGGGATTACAGGTGCCGACAGTTAATAAATAACTTGACTTTGACAAGCGCATGTTTAAAAAGTCGCTCTGCTGTACAGTAGGTTACAAGTGGGTCACTGTATAATGGACGGTATTAAATTTGAATTCAATGATATAATATCATTGTATAAGAAAAACGATTCTGAGCGAAAACGGTCAGTCAGCCTATGATATTACTAAGTATATTTGATGATATTAAGGTGAATAAAGTAATTTATATATAACCATTATAACCTAATTACATGGAATCTTGTTTTAAATTTTCAATCTTTAGCTATAAAAGTTGAACATTTTATAAATTTTTAAATACAAAATTATTATTTCATTTTAAATTTGATACATCATGTTAAAATTTGAACTTTAAATGGTTATAAAAAAAATTTTCACTTTGTATTTTTAATATTTTTCAGCTGCTTTTGTAACAATATAGTAGGAGAATTTTATTAAATTTTCAAGCTTTTTTACCCAACAAATAAAGTTTTATTGACATTCATAGAAAAAAAGACTAATAAAATTGGAAACTGGAAATGTTCCTAAACAGTTCAAAGCAAATCAAAATGTTTTGAAAATATTATCGTGTATAGAAAATGCAAATATAAACTACCAGTGAAAATTGCATGTATATACGTTCCATTTGTTTTAGAGTTAAACCAAAAACCAAAATCAATTTTGTGGAAAACCGATATTGAGTAAAAATTCCCGTTTTTCCTTCATTTTTATGTTGTTTTCCCGGCGCTTGTGAAAACTATTGGGAATTTTAAAATTTGACCTCCCGAATGCACCAACTAGATTCACTTTCCCATCGAACAGAATACTGTTGAAGAAAATCGAAGCAGTGTTACTGCCTTAAACCGTGATGACAGACACAAAAATTAAAAATTAAAAATTAAAAAAAAAAAAAAAAAAAAAAACACACATTATTGTTAAATCAATACATTCATCGTTTCACTCAGAATCTAAAAACATAAAACTATATTAAATGTAAATTATGTTGATATATAGTCAACTCCTCTCTTTTAGATAGGTACCTGCAATAGCAAACAAAAATCAAGATTTGATAGTATCATTAAGCTTGAACGAACAACTGTATTTTAAGAGGGTAATGTTAAATAGTAGTCATAAATATAATGATAACCGGAAATATATAGAGTTTTCTTACGGAAGTTATAATATAATTAAAATAATAATAATAAAAAAAAAAAATTAAAAACGTAGTCATATTATAGTCATGATGTGCATCTATTACCTAATTGTTTTTTTAGTATAAGTATGGAAATCAACATCACCAACAATTTAAGGGTTTTTTAGACAAAACGTGAAACGTTTAATTATAAATTAATTGTCACGCGACTAAGAATATTAAACTAAATAATATTGTCAACGATGCATATACAATGATTTGTAGAATACTATAATATTGTATTACAGTGAAACTGGGACCTAATGGACTCTTCCCAATAGCGGACGTTTTCTCGGGAACCAATTACAAACTTTCTACAATCTGAACTCTCTGAATAGCGGACACCTCCGAATAATGGATACAATTTCAGTGACCGAGAGTATTTAGAAGTTTCACTGTATTATATTTATACACTACCAGTGTGTGGAGCACAGATTGTTTTAGGACGTGAATAAATAACTTCTTTAAATTATGTAATGTTATTTTTTAATTTTAACTCTATAGTAGTTCAATTTTTAACCATAACACAACATACATAGTTTATATACCTTATTATAGTATTGGAATATTTACAAATCAATATTTCGACATTTAAATGTTTGATCTATGTCAACTTCGTTTTATATTATAATGATGTATATAATATGACAAGTTTATATTTTCCAAAGGTGACAGTTATTGAAGAATATTGAAATATGTGGTCCTCTGGGAAAACTTTTTGCAAATTGAAGTTCTTATTTAAACTTATGTATATATATGAAATTGTAAAATAAAAAAATAATGTCAACGTACTGTGTCGAAGCAACTAAATATAATGTTTTTGAGAAACTTATATCAAATATCTTATTACATATTTTATAGGCAAGATTAATAATAAAACCGCATTAAACGTATACTCATTACTCGACAACTTATAAAAAGAATACAATAAATTTTATTAAAGGAAAATGTATTACGGTTCACATTCAACACAATTCAACAAGTATAAATTACCACAATAAATGGATTGGATAAAACCAAATACATCGTAAATCTTCGGCTGCTATTTAGAATATTATCACAAGTGTTCGTATAACAATGTCATTATTATAATCGTAAGTCATAACTCATAACTAAGCGAGACTATATTCTAATTAACTAAAATGGTTCTTGGATATCTAATTAGAATATACACAAGTCTACATTAAAAATGTAATACCATTAATAGAGCATCTATACAGTATACTATATTACGTACAATAATATTATTATATTTTTTGGTAGGTAGGTATAAGAATATAGCTTCTATAAGTTACAACCGATTTGTCATTTAATTGATTAATTTTTTATTTAGCTTAAATTATTATTTAATATTATGTACTTACTGGATTTTACAGAGAAATACAATAATGTAATATAATATTTAAATTTTATATTTTATAAATATTAGACTTTTTTTTTTTTATTGAAAAGATAAAATAGGCTTCAACAGCTGAGGTTATTATCCTTGTACATATTACATTGTGATTACCTACAATTAAAATATACAAGTTTTTAAATTAAAAAATTTATGAATTGTACCTATATACAAGTTGGTCAGAGGTGGTTTATAATATTTATTATTGTAAGAAAATTTAAGATTTTTATGGAGTTGTCTGGTATTGATAGGGTGACATATTTTTTTATAATTTTAAACTTAGTACTTATAAACTTATAAGATATAAATTTATTTTAGTTCTAAAACTTTTTAAAATCACATAAGCAACATTTTTAAATATCATTAACAAAAAATATTTTAATAACATAATTTTTTTGATTTTTTATTAATACTTTACCAAAGATAAAAGTGACTTCCGCCACTATCATCAAGTAACGATCATATGAATGCTTATCTAGGTATAGAATAACTATTAAATTAAATTATAATGTTTACTAATAAATGAAATAATTGCAGAAGAATTCAAAAATATTCTATACTATTTCCATATATTATCATAATATGTAAAATGTTCTAAGTTTACTAATAAATTGTATAATTCTATTAAACAATTTAGTGCAGAAACTAAACTAATTGAAAGTTACTAAATGTCTGTAACTATTAACGTTTAATAGATCACTTGTTAGTGATGTAATATAGTTGTAGAACTTCATTTTTAATTAAAAAATAATATATTTAATATTTATGTCTTATATTACTTTTATAAATTATAATGTTATATCTGTAAAATACTTTAGGTAAAACAATAGTATGTTTAAAACGAATATTAAGACAATGTTTAGAATTGTTAGTTATAGGTATCATATAATAGAATAGCTATTTAAATTAATAATTTATAAATATTGTAGCAAAAGGTCAATAATATTGTAGCAGGTATTACGATATTATACTTTTACAACATCGATAAATTGTTATAAAAAGACAATGTAATAATTTCAAACAGTCAACAGATAATCTTTTCTGGGTACTTTTTATAATTAATATATTATATTAATTCATTATTTTCAAAGCTATACAATTTTCATTTTTTTACCATTATTCAATAACAAGAGTTGGTTATTAAAAACATTGGTTTTAAAGAGAATAAATGCAACAATTGTATATTAAAACACACATATATACACAAGTATAAAAGGATTTTATAGAAAGAATTTAGTAAACTTTCACTTTTCAGATGAGTTGCAAAATTATAATTTAACATTAGTCAGAAAAATATTGTGTTAATTTAAATTTAAAAACAAAGTTATATTTTTTGTCGACAAAAATAAATAACCTGACGATAAAACAAAAGACATACGCTCGCGGTATATACTATAATGTTCAAATATTCATGCCCAAGAATAATATTACGATTCAAATGACTACCAATAATATGACATGGGTAATACGATCGATTTAAACTGATGATTTTGTACATCCTACAACACGACCACATAGTTAATGTGTGATGGACCCTCCTCAGACAAACGACCATTGAATCGTACAATACATTTTACAAATACCCACACGCACAAACATAAAGAATGTTCGACGCATCATGATAAATACATTATCCTGGCGAAGGTATATAATATATATATCAAGTCATGTATAAGCACCTACGTAAATATTACACATAAACACCGTATTTGAGTAGCATTAATCAAATCCTCACATGCAGAGGGACGGCGATGGGTATGAAAAATATCAGAAACCGTTCAACAACAAGTCGTTACGTTAATCTGGAAAAATATAAAAACTTTCACACACGCTTGCGATGGCCAATGAACAATGTTTTTGAACTTTATTACGACCAGACCCCGTCCCTCCCTGCCCCTCCAACCTACGTCGATCTTTCGGTTGCTTTACCATGCCATCCACACGCACAAATGCATATAATATATATATATATAGAACTGCAGACGAACACGCGCAGTATATATTATATTATATATTTCTTAAGCCTTCCTTTTGTCGCAGAGACGTATGCGCACGCGGGGAGTTAATGTGAATATGTGCGTTTTTGTGATTTGGTTTTCATGCACAACGATATCTTTTCGCACGGTGCACGTGACGTGAATTTTTATTGTCCACTCGGCTTTTAACGGCCACCGACATCATAGTCGGAATATTGTTTTCCCCGGCTCGTCCTGTACGAGATACCCACATATACACCATATATTATTATACAACATGCACCCTTATATTTCAAACATCCGACTGGTGAAGGTATTACGGCTTTTCAAGTATGTGTGTATACTAATGAAATCTAATAACAAGGTCGGCACATATAATATTATATACCCATATAATATATGAGATTATGAGAACGCCGAGAACAAGGCAAATTTATGATTGCTCCGCATATATACTTCAACACATCATCAACGAAATCCCAAGTATATAGGAGTAGGTATATTAAACAAGACGAAAAATATGGCCTCCGGAATGTGTGCGATATTCTTATAATATCCTTGAGTATGGATATATGAAATATACATTTTTTCAGTAGGTTTATATCTATACTATATAAACCACCGCGACACATGTTTATGTAACAGGTTAGGTTAGGTTAGGTTAGGTACCTATACCTACCGGCTACCTTATGTAAATCACTTAAGGTGTTAGACTAATTATTTCGTATCTATTTAATCAGTATTGAAATCTTGCAGAACATTACGTAATATTATATATATATGTTTTTTGCATTAATAAAAAAAGTTATAATTTAATACTTTTGAACGACCGACATTTTACTTTGACAATTATTTATTACGTAAATACCCATAAAATTGAATTTTTATGGGTCATGTAATTTGATTTCCAAGCGATGAAAATGATTTTCCAACGTTTACACAGCTTTAAGAGCCAATAAATATCAACACATAACAATGATATTTGTAAACTTTAAATGTTACATTTTTCAAGAATACACTAATACTAAGTGAGTATGTTAAATAGTTAAGTCATTATAACGGCAAGCGTAGCGAGACATCCGAGGTCGCACGGAAGAAGATACCTAGGTAGGTACCTAGATCATTAACAGCTAAATGAAGTTAAATTAACACTGTTGACTCTGTAGGACACTGATTAGGACATAAATTGTTGGACGCATGTGTTCTTTTGTACAAAGAGAATAAAAAAAACAATAGGAGATAATTCTTGTGTGCCCATCTACACTTAACACTATATAGCTAATAATAGGTAGGTGTATACGGTGTATTGGAGACTAAAAAGGTGGGGGCATAATTATATAATAATATATAGGTAGTACCTCAAAAAACAAATAAAGTTAAAATTAGAAATAGGTACGTTGGTTTTTATTTGTATTTATTAAAAAGGTGGGCAAGTGGGTACAGCTCTGTTGTACAATAGGTGTCTAGAGGGGTCACTGTAACTATCCATTATCTTATCTAGATAAAAAATATCTACTGGCCAGCTTTTTATTTATCCTTGATGAAAACGTTAGTTATCTTTATTAATTTATCTAGATAATTTTTTATGTATAGACATTTATTTAATATTATAGTATAAGTTTAAAATCCAAGCATTATTTCGACTACTTATCATAGACACTATACAGACACAAAAAAAAAAAATTAAAAAAAACACACATCATTGTAATAAATCAATAATATGTCAATCTCTCCGCTCAGAATCTAAAATATAAAATTAATTTAATGTTCTTAAACAATTACATATTTTAAAGTTTGACTAATTATTGTAAAAAATAATTAAATATTTCTACATATTATCTTAGTACGTGGTCTATATATGTCTGGTCTACGTGGATATATATCTGCACTCTATAATATAGTTACTTTCATATTATATGGAAGTGCAAATTTAGCACATTATTTACAGTAATATAGTATAAAATAATGTTTAAGAATATTTATAAGTTATAACTTAAATATTGAAAATGTATATGTTTCTTTGACTTAATTATGTAAACTTATACTTATTATTAGTGATCATTTTACAATACTAATATGTACATACTTTCTTAGCATTAAGAATACAATACCCCCCCCCCCCCCAATAAAATAATATAGCAATTTATATAGGTAATCATGATGGGAATATATACTTATAAACATTTAGAATGAAATAATAATAAAATCCATGAAGTGTGTCTGCAGAATTCAAAATTACAAAAAAAAACATTTGAGACTTTTTAACATATTATACGTTAAATATATGTCCTTATTTTTATACATAACTTTAGTTCATCCATTTTATCATATTTATAAGAATTGTTTAAATCATTTTTTATTTCAAGTTTTCTTTTTTTTTTTTGTCAAAAACCATAAAACATTAGTTTTGTATATTATGCATAATTTGATTAAAAAATTTAGACCACTAAAAAATACAATGACGTAAAAAAAAGTTCTTAAAATTTATCAAATGAAAATTACTATTCAGAATAGCTTTAGAAAGCATAAATAATTAAATGTATAGGTACCTATCATATATTATATTACTTACAGACAAATTGACTAAAATAAATAATATGACTATTTTTTGTCACAACTTACAATATACTGTTTTAATTAAATAATACTAACCTAAGTAATAATAACCATGTCATATGATTTTAACAATGTCCATTGTATCCCTAAGCGCTGCAGTTTGGCACAGAAATATAGCCTATTAGGTACCTACATTTACAAGAAAGGTCGATACAATTCTATCAGATCATATAATAGAATGTGCCTTGTCATTTGATTATGAATATTGTGTGTATAATATATTAATATATGTAAGGATATGAAAATTTTTGTTATAAAGACGTGAACTATAGTTTATTATTATCGGACCACTATTAATTTGTTGAACTACCTTTTTTTCACCCGCCTCCGACCCCCCCCCCCCCACAAACAAAGTTTTTTATCACCTGCAGCTCCTACGTGATGTGCTCAACGATTATCTCTCGGGCTTCGTGACCAAGTACTCGTACAATATTTAAATATAATAATATAGGTACCTGCATTTTTTCACCATTTATCAATTTTTATCAGCTGTTCGTATCAGATTATATGCTTTTTAAACATTGTCAAGTAAAAGCTATGTCGGTATTATATAGACAGATCAACAATGTCTGAAATATTTAATCTGTATGCTTCAATTCGTTTTTAAGTCTTTCCCTAATATACATATATGAGTTTAGTTGTATACGTTGTATGAGTGATAACAATATGTAAAAGTAAAACGAATTGATGTTTATAATATATTTTAGTTTTTCAATTGATTTTTAGGTACATGTTATTTTATTATTGTATTAGGACTTGTCCAGTGTGACGGGTAGGTATACTTTAACCGAACTGCAACCGGACATGACTGATTAAACGCGTAGTCTGCAACTTCACACTATTTTTACATATACTTTACATAAACATTCACAAGTCATAATTAGGCAGATAGGTACCTATAAATGGCTAGGTGCATGGGCGTGGAGCGTAAAGATACAGTTTTAGGGGGGGGATATTCTTTTTTTCAATGTATGCCAAAATAAAAATCTCACTTTCCTCAATCATCAATATGATAACAATCGTGTACTTTTATACAAATTTAATATCCAATAAAAGCGTGATTAAAAAAAAAAAAATGCGTATGTTGTCTTGTGGCAATTAGGTAATAACTAATATTTATTAAATTATAAGTTCATATTGTTTTTCCAGAGGGATATGCTCAAATGAGCGTCCATGGCTATGCTTAATCTCAACCCTAAGGACCATTTCCGATAAAAGAGGATCACTTACATCGAGGTGCACCAGGTTTAGTTATATTTATGGAATATGTGAACTTTCGTTATATAATTAAAATAATTTTTAATTTAATTAAATATGTAGGTACACGTTTGGTATTAAGTAATAAAATAGTAGCTAAGTATATTATATATATGCATAAATTTATTCCAATATATAAGCCACTGTTACCATAAATCATAATTGGTTCATTAGTTCGCAGAATTATAGAAATGCTTATTTTTATATAATAATGTTATTGTTGAATATATTATGTAATTTAAATAGTAAATAATAATAGTTACTGGTAATATGATTTCACTGTAATGCAAATATTCAGTAAAAAACTAAAATGTATTAATAGGCATAAAATAAAATATGCACATTGCACTGGTGATCCTACTATTGACTTTTAATTATATTTTATACTACTTGTGATAATTATTATATTTTATGAGCTGGTAGAAATGGAAAATATGACACAACGCATAAATACAAAATAATCATATAGGTGACTGTATCGTATGTGTATACGTTTATTAAATGTAGGAATCTACGTATTTTCAATCGAGAATTTCAGAAATGGGAAATTGTGCATTATATATATTTTTATTACTTTTAAATCCAACTTCACGTTGGATTGCACTTAATGGCAGCATAACATTTTCATATCAAATTATGTTCACGTGTAACCGATCCATTACTGAAAGTTCAGTGTCACGTGTTTGCGCTGTAAAAACCAATACTGTAGTTAACATGAGTAATACGACTCCCCCTGTCGTCGACGTGTAATACGATCATATGGTTTTTAAATACGCTGCTGGTAGAGCGGTAAACATCTCCTGTAAAGGTCACTCAGCTAGTTGTTTGATTTCGGTTGATGTATTCCGGTTCTCGGACCAACAATACCGAGCAGGAATACATAAATGAACAGCAGCTATACAGGAGTGACGGGACTTTCAGATAAAGCCCGTGGGAAAAGGGTACGGCGAGAAGAGGATTTTTTTTTTGTTATCGCATATGCCTCGTGTAGAATAAATCTAAAGCGACACGACGGGGGAAGAGTCAGAGTGAGGTAAATAATGCATTGATAAAGACTAGACCGTGGACTAGATATGGGGGTTGAACAAAAAAAAAAAATGTTGAATGGACTGTCGCTAACTCAACAATAGCAATGGTCAAAATGATCATGGCGGATTCGGGTAAAATATTGAAGTTCGTCTCCACTTGTCGTCATGGAATTGTGTGTGGCTATAGTAATAATTTATTAATCTTACGACCTATTTCACGTAGGTAAAATATTTATCAATTATTTTTCCAATTTAATATTTGGAAGTTGACAACTTTCATATAACTCGTATATAGTATAACAAGTTAATTTATCAAAAATGCGCCAGAAGTCAATGCTTTATTGCCTTTATTACAAAATATCTTAGTAGCTAATGTTATTAAACAAACAGTATAAAGCTTATCAAATAGTTTATGATTAAATGTCTAAAGTTATTACTATAACCATGATGAATACAAAATTACAAAATAAATCATTATGATAAACTATTGTACTTTAACTAATAGTTTAAGTGAATCACGATGGTGAATGTAATATATTATGAACTATAATAACTCAAGAAAATAAATAAAAAATTCCTGGGTTTATTGTTCTTTAAAATGTTTTATTGTTATTAATGGATATTGACATTTACGTGAAACCACAAAATATATATTTTTTTAAAACTGGTACATAAATTGTCATAAATCATAATATTATGAGAACCTAGTATACAGCTAGAATTCATTAATGAAAACTATTAAATTATTAAGAGAAATTTAGAGATACAATTTTTATCAAATAGTGACGACCATTATTTTTTACACATAAGTAAAAACCGTCAAATGTACAATTAATAGATAAAGTATAATAAAGTATCCATAATAGATGAGATATTAATTATTAATACAGAACATTATTTTGTTTTTTAAATTTTAGATTGTAGCTTGTAGATTGTAAGTATAGGTGTAATATTATATATATCAGGGGTGACCACTAATCTTCATTTTGGGAGCCGTACATTTATGAAGCTAATTCGAAGGGAGTCACACTGATAAGAGAGGTTTATAAAATTGATTATAAAATGATGACACATTTTTCAGATTATAACAATAATGAAGGGACATTTATTTAACATTTTTTTTTTTTATATATTTATAAATAGAAATAACTCAGAGCCGCACAAAACTGGCTCAAGAGTCACACGGGCCTCGCGAGCCTCGTTTTGGCCACCTCTGTTGTATATTATAGGTAATTAATTTTAGATTCATACCAGATAACTTTTAGTGAAAATCGTAAAAACTATTCAGTTTATTCCCTATATAACATATTATTATAATATTATGAATTATATTAAAAAAAAACCGGAAAAGTGCGAGTCGGACTCGCGCACGAAGGGTCCCATACCAACATCTTATAAACATGTTGGCAACACTGCTTATATTATATATTTAGGGTTTTTAGTATTTGTTGTTATAGCAGCCACAGAAATACATAATATGTGAAAATTTCAACTTTCTAACTTTCATGGTTCATGAGATACAGCCTGGTGACAGACGGATGGACAGTCAGCGGAGCCTTAGTATTAGTCTTCCGTTTTACAGTACGGAACCCTAAAAATGACTACAACTTGCAGCTTGGTATCTGACAAGCTGCACTCAAATGAATATCACAAAATAAAAATACTTAAATAAATAAATTTTACTTAGTATTAAAATATGGAATATGGTGTATTATTGTATTATAGTTTTATGAAAAATTATACTCAATATACTTATCAAATTATATTACATTAATATAAAAGCAGAATTCGTGTTAGAAATTTAGTAGATTAACTATTAATTAGGAAGAAAAAAAAATAATAACAATGGATAAATACCTAAAAATTATAGACTTATTGATGAAAGCGTTACTAATGAGGGCTTATATTGTTACATATTTATCTGTGAACAAATTCACTTTATCAATTATCAAAAGGGTAAATGGTTAAGGGATGGTGATTAAGAAGGTGTTTCATACTTGACAAAAAAACAACTACAACCTTTTGGGTAGATTTTGAAATGGAAATAGGACGTTAATGATATAAAATTAACTCATAAATCTTTTAGTAGAATTGGTGAGAGTTTGATTATATTATGAATTATTCAACCTAGATAATAATATGTTAATGATCAATAAACAACTAATAAATAATTTAATTCCATTCAAAAGAAGTTCAGTTCTTCGTGGTTTGACAGTAAAATTGATAGTTTTATACATAAATGAACCATGCATTCGTTATGTCTATGTCTTCATTACGTTTAAAAGTTATTACGAAAAAGCATAAAACCATAATATGTGACGAAACAGTTAAATCTTTTTTCAAAAACTATAAACTCAAATTAGTAATTCCCAATATTTTAAATTGAATTAAACCAGCCAACAAAAACTGATCAACCCGGCTGTAAATTGTAATGTAATTATCCAATTTATTCAATCAGTTTATTCTCATTATTAATTAAGAAGTATACATATTATATTGTACAGTGAATAATAAATATATTTTTGTAATATGGTTAGTTATTTATTTTTTGCTCACCGAAAAATATAATGGTTTTTAAAATAACCTTGTAATTACTTATCGTAAATTACTTATCGTACTTTGATCTTCGTCAAGTAGGATGTTTTGAAATAAAGTATTTCGATATCGGACCTCTTCGTATAGAATCCAAACTTCCTAATTAGTCGGCCGGCGTTAAAATACAATTTAAAAAAAAAAAAAAAACGAATATAAAAGGATAGTTCAAGGGGGAAAAATGTGGAATTAATTTGATTCGCGCACGCAGTCCACGTAAAGTAATTTAAATTGAAATTCTCCGTGGATAGAGTTTACAGGATGCCTTCGTGTACTGTAATCCTACATTTAGATGAACGAAGAAAAGTTTGTTTTTTTTTAATTTTTAAAATATTTTATAAATTCATTATAAAACTTCCGACAACAGGGAAATATTTTCAATTATTTATTATTAGAGGACATATAATATGTTTAATTCGAATCAAATTCAAGTTATTGATAATGATAAAACAATTTTATTTATTATTAAGAGTTGGGAAATAGTGAAAATTTTCACCATAAAAATTATTTTTATTTTCTTTCCAATAAATACTCAAAGATATATTAACGAACAAAATATTGAGATAGGTCCCTATTCAAAAAAATTATCAAACATAATAAAGTTTTGACTTAATTAATATAAAATGTATGAATGTTGAGTACATTGATGGATGTCGTAATACTTGAATTTTATTGAATAGATATGTCTTGTAAGAGTTGTTGTGATTATTATTGATTAGTATCGAAAAAAAGGCATAGTGTTATAGTTTGTTAAAACTTTTGAATGAAGGAGGATTTACAAATTATAATCCAAAATTAAGGTAATTTAAGCAATTCATTACAGTTTTTTTTAAACGTTCAAGATTATTAGATTAAAATACAATAACAATTGATGTTCTAAGCTAAGGAAAAAATGTTAATTATATATTGTTTTAACCGATTAAGCTTGATTTTAAACTGTCTAAAATAATGTGAACACAATAAGAAATAGAATTGAATATTTATTTTAAATGGATTTCAAGTACTGTATTTGTATTTAGTGTTTTAAACCATGATAAAACTAAAATTTAATAAATTATTAATTTTAAATATGTTAAACAAAAACATCAAAATATATTGAGTTATATATTCTAAATATTTCAAAAAGTTAAGCTATCCACTTAAACAGTTCTAGCTTAAAAATACATAGGATCTCAAGATTCATCAGAGTTAATATTTTGAATTTACCTTCTATGTTTACTTTGTCAACACTTATTTTATAAAAGTGAAATTTATTCTATTATTACTCATCCTAAATACTATTCGAAATTGTTACATTTTTCTTGAAACATACCGAATACCGATGGTATAAATTTCATACTACACAGATTTGTATTATATATAAGATTTCAATATTACAAACCAAATTAACACTAGTTTATTTTTCTGTGTAGATATTTACCAAAGTGAGTTACGGTAAAGTGAGTAAACATAATATTAATATTTAACGAACTGTAATCCTAAAAACATGGTGTTTTAAATATATTCACAAACCAACACTTTGCGAGTTCAAAAATTCAAAAAAATTATGTTTTAAAAGTAATAACTGAATCAAGGTACTCTGTAGTTTTTTTTGAAACGGGTATAAATTTAATTGTTTAAAAAGTATACACCTATTAATACATGGTTGCGTTTTTGCTAATTAGAATAATGCATAATTATGAGATCTAATCAATTTGACTAATTGAGTGTACCTTATTGTTTAAAATATATTTAAATGTTTATTTTTTTAAAAATGAAAACCTATGTAGTAATTTTATCACGTATTTACTAGCTTCGAACATGATAATAAGGTGCACCTATATCAATGCCACTGATTTTTATAAGCTGCATACCAATGTAATACGTGCTATAGTAGAATAAAAAGCAATAAGGTAAAATGTTTACCTAATTCTAGGAAAACGTCTGCACATAACAAGATATTTGTTTTGTTATTTGTATTGTAAAAACAGCATCATTTTTTTTATTCAATTTGGCTTATAACACTCGAATTAACATTTAATAAATCACACAGCTGATACAGTGTTGTTTTATATTAAACGTATTGACATTTTTTAATTACTATCCAATCAGACTATTTAATTGGTTAAAATGACTGAAGACAACAAATCAAATAATAGCAGTGAATCACATATTACGGTTTTCGGTAATATCGGACACATATAATATTATACAATATACAGTGTAAGTGTACATTTAAATACACATTTTGTGATATTTTTTAGAAATAAAGAACGATCTTCAGAAAGTTATTGTTGATGCATTTTCATTGTTTACAAGTGACAATATTAACAGCATATCAATTAGTGATTTAGGCAAGGTTATTCGTCATTTGGGTACGTATATTATGTTGGAAAATTAATGTGTTACAAATATAATATAATATAATAACTACCCATTGCCTAAAATTTATAATCTAAGTTAAATAAAAATAGGTTATTTAATGAATTGATTACTATGATTATTAATGAATAATAAATTAATAAATAAATAAATAAATTATTAATTCATATTATATTTAATTTAATATATCATAAGATATAAAGTTCATACATATTATATATTATCTATATGATAGAACATTGAACAGGGATAGTTCTGTATTTTAATTTACTAATTAATATTTTAATGAAAACTATATTGTATACACAATACAGTATACACACACACACACACACATACAATGTGTGAACAGACAATTAATAGACATAAGAATATTATACAGGAGGTACTTATATGGTTAGGTAATTAATTGGAAAACTCCGATTCGAAATATAATACAAATATTGTAATCTGTAGTGCTAACAATATTTTTTAGATTATTTAAAAAGCAACTTTTTTAAATATTCGAAAATAGCCATTTTGTAGAGTTATATAGTTATATATATATTATGGAGAAAAAACAATTTTTAAATCGGTTGTGATTTTAATGAATGAGATAAATTCATATTTTCAAAAATACTGCACAATATATAGTAAAATTATTGTACGGGTTTCACACTTTAATAACTAATACTAATCCAATAGACAATAAAGAACACGTTCATCGTTTAAATTATATTTAATTAGATTGTGTGTAATATTTTTGATTTGTTTTTACAATATTGTTCAATATATCCACCATGAAGTGCTGTGCACAAGTCAGTTTTATATTTTTTGTATCAAAATTGACGTATCGCTGGGAACGTCACGCACATATTTTAATTATATATAGCTCTAATTTCGTTACATGGATAATGCCATCATGGGTTTGAAACAAACCCGATATGACTGTCACTGAAACGAGTATCAGCACTATACCACTGACAGCTGTATTATAATTTATAAAATCACGTAAACGTATTGCACAGATGTGCTAGGCGAATAAAAATCGAAATAACTTGGGTTTGAACTTTTCTAGGAGCGCATACACTTTACCTCTATAATTGGTGGTCGGAGGACGACGGATATACAGCTACGCGTCTACATACGTTTAGGTAAATATATTTTAAATGGAAAACGAGAACCAATACTATACTGTATACCTACCAACGCGTATTTGACATTTTTTTTTATTATTATTCAACTATTATATTATAGCAGGGTACTTGAAAATAGAATACCTGCAGCACGAGGACATTTGACGCGAACTGTATAGTGCAGGTCGGCGGTTGGGGGGGAGGGTTGGGGCGAGAGAAAAACCACACTGGCGGCGCAAAATAATTTCCTGAGCTAGGTGGAAAAAAGGAAAAACCCCCGTCGACCCGTCCGGTGAAATTGACGCGGACCGTCGTTTATCGACATAGAGCGATCGATTTCCATGATAGATGCTTACATCTAAGTCCCGTCGCAGACCGCTGAAAAAAGAGACTCACATCGCCGATATGGATCCTTATATATTGCCCTGATGTATACCACTACGTATATGAATTAGTCAGGGCGAGGTCTTTGATTTGTCCACTGCAGCGCCAACGCGTTTGTGTGGAGGTAATATATTATTATATTATACTCAGCGAATATTGTTGTAAATTTGATTTTGTGAACAGGCGGAGGGGGGGTGGACGATTCGTAGGCCACCCGCGTGGTAGACGGGGCGAAATGATGATATCCCATGCGATATATTGTTATAACTCGCGTGCATTAAGCTTTTAATATTATTTCTGTTCGATCGGTGTTCGTAATAACTAACGAACCCCCCGAAACGGAGCAGATAGTTTCGCATCATCATTATACCGGGGTGGTATTTAATAGTAAATAAGTAATGACGTAAAATAACACCTATAATTGTGTCCATTAACCACGGTTACCATCGAGCTTGGAGATGGACAATTAGTAGATTACCTGATAGCAAGACCAAACGGAATTTAGTTGGACATTTCAAAACAAATAAAATAGAATAAAATTAAACCTATAAAGTGTACAATTTAAATCCGTCGGTATTCGCAATCGCATATAATCGACAATGTTTAATAATTTATTGTGTTTCATACATTTTTAATAATTATTATAGTGCACCAGTGCGGTATGAAATTAAAAAAATGTACTTGTGAAATATTAAAATATTATATAATATTATGTATAATAATATATTTGATACACTATATATTCATAAAGTTTAGAATCACAAGATTAAACGTTGAGCCTATTTTTTTATGCTCGAGTATTTGTTTGATTTTATTATCGGCACGTATTATAGTATTTGCTTTCAGTTGGAAAAAATTAACAAAAACCGTTTTAGTTTGGTTTTTTGTTTGTGTTTTTGATTAAAGTTGTTTTATTTGTTGTATGGTAGGTATATAATATTATAAAAATACATATCAGGTAAAGTTGACCTATATTATAAATACCGATAAACAGAAATGATTTAATAAATATTATTATTCACGAGTGTCGAGTATATACATGTACTTAATAGGACATAGGTACCTACCGATGAAAGTTTGCTGACCCCTATTTCTATTTAATCTGAATTAAGGGGTGTAAATAGTATTGAAAAAATCTATGAAAATGTACTTTTGTATTTCCAATAATATGGTTTATTGAGTGGTTTGAGTGTAAAAACACTTATTATGAATATTGTAGATGAAAAGTTAATCTGTGCCTATATATAAGTCAATTGTTGATATTTGTAATTACTAAACTCAATAATTCAAATTCAAAAAGTAAAATATCACAAGTTTTAGAGTTAAATATTGGACATTGGAAATAAAATATCGAAAATCGACTCCTACACAAGCCTAGATAAACTTCTTCTCTTCAATTTGTATAATAGGTGTTCATACTGTTATGTCACTCAGTAAGCTATATTTTGGAAATACGAAACTAAGTTTCAGTGTTTCACTAAAATTCACATTTATAATTAGAGTGTAAAGTGTTGCTTTACTGACATGTGCATGTCATGTATTATTTATTTTATACACAGTCACACTTACTACCCACACATTTACACTACGCGCATTCACACAATTAGAAAATTGCCTATATTGAACTCCTTAGAAACGTTCGGTTGCATACCCCTTAACATTCAATATAAAACAATAAATTGTAAATAATATTGCGGATGATAGAGCATTTTTTTCTTATAATCAAAAATAGTGATATTATCGGTTCATGAATTTTGTAACGCGATATAGTAAATATCATCACAATATGATCAATCCACTGAATCCATTCTAGGACAATATTAATTACAAATTATATACAACGAATAACGATACAGGTTTAGTTTTTATTATGTATGGACGTATGGTACTCTTTTAATATAATATTATAATTTTACTATGTAGTTACATACTAATATCAAATCGTATACGTATTATTTACTGGGTACACAGTCCAAATGAATACATAATATATTATAAGTATAACTTATAAAAGTATGATTACTTGTTTTCATGATTCACTATGATTTATAATATACCTATGGTAAGAAACCTACCTAGCCAAAATATTTTTAAATTAATATTATTTGAGTAAAGCTTTTTTTTTATTTTAAAATAACTGATAAATGATACCAAGTCTCGCAGATAATCAAATAGTTATACAATCAATGAATAAGTAATAATATTATGAAGCATAAAAGTTATATTAGACAATATACTTTGTACCCTTCAGCTTTTTAAGTTGAAACTTGTAAGGTATCAATTAATAAGTACCTATAAGTATTGAAAGTTGAAGACATAAAACAGACATTTTTTTAATATTACGTGATAAAAAATCAAATTATTATTAAAATAATTTATAACAAAATAATTTATACCTAAAATGTGGGTGTTATATATTATTATTTTTCAAATTGAATAGGTAACAAAAACTCCATTTCATCAATAAATGCAAAATGTTGTATTAACGGATATAAAACAGCGATATTTAAATACTTAACTACCAGAAGCGACTTTAATTAATTATTTTCCTTAATTTTATTATTATTTATTATTTAACCAACCTACTTATAGTAAATAGTTGTATAATTTTGAAACTTAAATCACATAAATTTTTAAATCACATTTAAAGATCATGAATATTTACATCAAACGAGTATAGGTAGTACTACTAGTACTTAATACCTACGACTGTATCGATTATAGTGGCGTGCGAAGGAGGGGGATGATGTCCCCCCATGGGCTTTTTTTTTTTTGTCTTAAAACATGATGACTGGATTATGAATTAGAGATTTCATCAAAATAATGTGTAGTTTGGAAGTTCCTAATATAATGGATGTATAATAATAAAGAATAAAGATTAAAAATATACATTTTTATTTATGACATATTGACATCCCCCCTCCCCATACCAAATTCCTGCTCAAGCCACTCCTTATATGTATGTTATAAGTGTGTTATAGGTATGTTAACTTCTAAAAAAGGCTTCAGTTTTCACAGGATAGTTTTATAAATGCATAAAATCGGATAGTTAGGTACTTGAATTATTTTTCTTTATCTTTATTAAATTTTAGTAAATAAATTAAGTACCGAAAAGCGATTGAAATTGGTGGAACCGGGAATATACATGTATAGTATATTATACATGGACCCATTGAAAAAGGCATTCCCACAAATTTTCATACTCCATTTAAAACTGAATAGCTTTTTAAACCAAAAAACCAATCGAATAATTTCTTTGAAAGTACCTACACCCCTTCTTTTAGATGCTTTCCAGCGTTATTGTGTATTTTATACGTGGATATTATTATAACTGCAGAGCGTATATAATGTTCAAGCAGTCAAATCGACTAAGATTGTGTGAAATGAATGATATTTTTGCAGTAGTACCTATACGCAACACCGCAAAGAGGGTTGTAAATCGTTGTATTCAAAGTGGTATTCAAATTAATAAAATACTGTCGATAACCAAAACGGGTGCAAATACAATAGGTTTCCTATCGTGTAAAAAAAAATCGATAGTAGTTAGTTTTCCAAAGCTGAAATAATATTAGTGTGTTTGGGGGTAATGTATGGTTATGTTAATTGATCAATTAACAAATTTCAAAGCAGTCCCGAAATACATTATGCAAGATAATCGAGTTATTTCATTTTCAACTTTTATATTATAGGTACTTTTTAATACCTACTAAATTATAAACATATACTATATACTTACTTTATATAAATATTAAACGTGTATATAATATATAAATAATGTATTTATGTATTTATACATATTATGTATATATTTACCTATTAGTTTTGTAATTATAAAATGGTTTAGAGTAAACCGACGAAATTTGATTATATAAAATAAGACACGACTATATCGGATTTCCTATGTATTAAACGGACGAATTACGAACAAATTAAATTAAATATATTACATAATAAATATAATTATAATATAATGGTAAAAAGAAGCTACAATTAAAAAAAAATTATAATTGTCTATCAAATGTATGGTGATTGATAACCATATAAATGATTAACTTGGTAAAATTAGATTAATTTATTGTTAAGTTACTAATTTAAAGTTTAATGAAAATTTTTTTGTTTTGTTTTAAAAATAACATTAAGGATATTAAATGACCTAACCAGGACATGATAAATTGGGTAGTTGTACAAACGAATTGAAATGTCTTATGGCAAGCCAGTGAACAAAAAGTTTTCTAAAAAAAAAAAACCAGTAATCTATATTATTAATTGGTCGTCTTAATGATATGTGGTTATCGTTTTAACGGATATTACAATCTTAATAGCTTATTATGTATTTCATCTAGAGTTAAACGCTTTTCGGTTACATTATTTATTGTCATCAGATATTTATCTTATTCTTATTTTATTTGAACAAAAGAAACTGAGATTTCAAACAAGAAAATGTGATAAAATATAATAATACACATTTGGTTAAATGCATTATTCAGAGCTATTGTTCAATATTTGGAATATTATACCGTTTGTCTGTATATACTATATTTAATTAAGTATTCGTCGATTCAAAATAATATACGTAACAAAACCTACCTACTTTGTAAATAATTTAAATAATATGTGATACGTTCTTGTTAAGTACACAATTATAATACAACCGTAATAATATGACGTGTTATATACAATGATAGACATATAGTATTTAAAATAATAACGAATATTTTTTACTTTCCATTTTACATTGGTATAATTAATTACGATACACCACCAAGTTCAATTTTAAATCACTCTTACTTTTATGTAAACCTAAAACCCCTTATGTATTAATATATAAATAAGATTTTGAAATAATACGATATAATTTAAGCATTAAAATCTAGAAGCTTAGCCTAACCAGACTAGATGTATAACGGAAACCATTAATATTAATTAACACAATCCATTTTCGATATTATACCTAGGTGCTATATATCCAACGCCGCGGTCGCGGCGCAGAGCTAAGGAAAAAAAGAAAGAAACTAGCGCGCAACGACGGTGTATATTACACGAGAGAACCAACTTGTATTTAACCAATGTTATTTTACGAAAATCATGTCGACCACCCTGTAGCCTAAACTAATGAACCAATTGACTTGAAAAGTTCACAAATAGCTCAGTTTGGTGTATAGATGATTCTGTGAACATTTAAAGTTTATCGGAGTATTACAGCCTTAGTTACATACTAAAGTATTAACATAATAATTAAGCAAAACGCTATTTTTTTCATCAATTCCACAATGTATATGTTCCGCGGCGTTGGATGTTTGTGCTGGCACCGCCCATTTTTCCCCTTCCACTCGTCGGTTGAAATCACTCGTTGCGTAATCCGTCGTCACGGCGCTGCGTTGAACTATCTGGCCGTCTGAATTTCCCTCTCCATGCAACGGGTTTACGTCTTTTGTGTATGAGTGTTTAATTTTATTAAAGAAATTTTATCATCTAAAAATAAGCAACCTATAAGACATTTTGTTTCAGGTGTAGGAGGTACTGGTAAATAATTTTTAATAAAGACGATTAAAACTTATATTAATACAGTTGTAAAAAAAAATGTCGCAATTACTGTCCCGACTGGAATATCAGCTTATAATATTGAGGGAATGACGATACATCGTCTGCTACAATTACCAGTTGAACATGGCAATACTCCATCGTATCGACCACTATCTAATAATGTTTTAAAAATAATTCGTCATACCATGGAAAACGTTGTGTTGCTTATTATTGACGAAATAAGTATGGTTTCAAACAAAACGCTTTCCTATATACATCTTCGATTATGTGAGATATTTGACACAAGTGATAGCGATAACGGTTGGTTCGGACGTATAAATATCTTAGTTCTAGGTGATTTATTGCAACTTCCACCTGTAAATGAAGCATCTCCGTTTATAACATTGAATTCTACGCAGAGCAAAAAATACTTGAATTCCCTAGGAACAGTTAACTTATGGGCTACTTTATTTACTTATGACGAACTAACTCAAAATATGAGGCAAAAAAATGACCCAACATATGCAAACATTTTAGGGAGAGTAAGAGTTAATGCAGTGACTTTAACTGATATTGATAAAATAATGTTACGAAAAATCGCATTTAAATCGAAAACAAAAAAAGATATGATTACACAATTAAATGATTTATTTACCGACATACCGACAAGTCTAAAGTGACATTGAAATCTATGTTTGAAATAATTTCAGAACAAGTTCTGATAGATAATATTCTGTGTGAAAATTGTCATACATATTACCCTCATACACAAACATCACACATATTAAATGGCAACAAATATATATTTTTACAAATACAGCTATGGTCAAATTCAACCACAAAAATCACCGACTTAGTCATGAATGGATTACCAAATGAAAAAATAAATATTGATGGCAGCATGTATAAACTACACTCGGTGATTTGCCACCATGGTAATTCAATGGCATCAGCTCATTATACATGCATTATCCGATTTCATAATAAATGGGTTAGATGCAATGATTCTAATATTTATTACGACCGGTGGCCACGTGGTGCTAAAGACGTATATATAATCATTCTCCAGCAATAATTAAAACTTAAATTATATAATAATATACCTCCCCTCCCCCAAACAAATACATTTCATCACCGCTTGAAAAGAATTACATATATCTAAAATTGTAATTAAAAAAATTAGTGATATCTCATCAAAAACACTCCGTGTAAAAACATCGCTAAGTAAAAATAAGCACTTAAATTACAAAAGTTGTGATATCAAAAATTGGCTAAGTAATTTCATAAATTCATTAATATAAAAGTATTTATAACTGTTTGTATTTATTGTACCTTGTGAATTTATTCAGTGCAAATAATTGTACTTAGCTTGGCGGCTACTAGAAGAATGTATTTAAATATTTGTATTGTTCTATAGTTTAACTATAGTAAAAATATGCAAAATGATGCGGATATTTATGTAGAAATCGAGACATTTTGGTTCTTAGTTATAGAGACATAAATAATAGTAACTGCGCCAAGCTAAGTACAATTATTTGCACTGAATAAATTCACAAGGTACAATAAATACAAACAGTTATAAATACTTTTATATTAATGAATTTATGAAATTACTTAGCCAATTTTTGATATCACAACTTTTGTAATTTAAGTGCTTATTTTTACTTAGCGATGTTTTTACACGGAGTGTTTTTGATGAGATATTATATACATTAGCAAGATGATACAACCAAACTATGGTAACCTATGAAACGCTTCTACATTAATTGTATTAGTGAAGTTTACAAAATTAGTTTGACTTACATGCGTTTACAAACAAAAAAAACGCACCGCTAACCTAAAACCTATAATATATTATATAGGTAATGTGCCACATAATTTTGTATGCATTTCCAGAATAAAAATAAATGTTTAACTAAGAGTTTTTGTAATAAATAATGATACTGATTATTATTTAGGATGTGTCCCCACCGAAGAAGAACTGAATGAATTCGCTAACATTGTGGAAAGTCAAAATGAACCTAATACCGTCGATAAGAATGTATTTGTACCGCATATGGAAAACCAAATAAGGGCGTTTAAGTACCTAAGTTAATTGTTATAATTGTTAAGTTAATCACTATTTATACATTATTCGTAAAAATACGTCACATATAAATACTATCAAAAAGTGATAATGATAATCATGAGACGATATTCAACAAAGTTGATACTGGAGACAAGAACCGGAATATATGGTCAAGACGCTTTTTTTTTATTTTTATGGCTAAACGATTTACTTGTTTTGTATTCAGTCCTAAGCCAACACTTCCAGCAGATAAATCCACAATAGGACATACGATATCATTATAGACCTATTACCTTATTTCTGAACAAACAGCAACTGAGAAAGTCTTCTTTGGTATTTATAATTAATAGGTAACTATTTTAGGTATAAACCGGCAACGGCGGACGAATTGCTACAGGCATTTCACACATTAGACACGGAAAGTAAAGGCTCGTTGTCTGTGGATTTTATGCAACAAGCGCTCAGCGAAGGCGATTCATTAGATCCCGATGAAATTACTGAAGCCATTAAGAGGGCTTACGACCCCGATTTCCAGTGTATACATTACGACATATGGATCCACAAGTTAATGGTAAGTCCGGTCACACCAACATGCATGCCAATGGTGACAAGGCATCTTGAATTCTGATTTCAACATTTATCGACCGATAAATCATAAAACACTTCGGAACACGATTATGATAGCTGTAAAATATAATATACCAACCGATCTGACAGATGCTGGATAAAATATGTATTTTAAAAATTGGCTTCTTTTCACGGTACAAGGGAATACTATATACTGGGTTTGAACGATTCTGGTATATATATATATATACAAGTAATATTTTGGTCAACGATCACTATGAATACTAATTTATATTCCATTAAAGCGTAAGGTTATAAAAGTTTAAACAGGTAAATAATAACCTTAACCCAATGCTATTTCATAATTTGTTTTCGCGAATGGTATTGCGTAGTAGATCGTAAAAAAGAAGAGCAAAAAGTATAATAAAAAAAACCCACAAAATCACGCAAACGTACGTGACTTAGTTCCTTTTTATTAATGCGTCGTAAAGAATTGTGCATCCCGTGTGCACGTATTATTATTGTCATTGGGAAAACGAACAATCGATAACAATTTTTTTTTGTTTTTAATTTACGTGTTTGTAAGTTATGTAACTGCGGTGGTAATAATAATGATGATAAATACGACAAAGGTCGATGAACAAATGAGACGGGAATTCGAGCGACATTGTATAATAATTATATTAAAGGTGCCGTGGGGCATGCTGTACGCAGGGGAAGATCTAGAGGGGTTCAGGAGGTCAGCTGACCCACAGTTGATATTTGCTGATCAAATTGGCCTCTTTTCAGATCTCGGGTAGTTGGTTGGACATTTGGACCTCGAATAAACACACATACGTTGTAAATTAATTTGTTTTGTTTTATATACCTGGTACACAAGTATAGATTTCTTATCTGGTTTTAATAAGTGACCCCTTGAAATGTCCTGACCCACAGTTTCCTAACTCTGGATCTGCCCCTGGCTGTAGTGTAGTACGTTGGTCATATAATATTCCATTGTATTTATTTTTCATTTCCGCTGCAGGGAAAGACCAAAATGGACCCATACGCTTTAGCCGCCAACGATGTCGAAGCGGCTAACCGCGCAAAGGCGGCGGAGGACGGAGAACTAAACCGACTGTTATTGTCCTCCGAGAATAATGATATTGACCCGGCTGCAGAGGCTGTATAATATTAGAATATTATACAACTGCTATTCAAAACCAATAAAAAATATATTACGACTCGAAGACGCACGTTATATTCTTATATTTGTATCAATATCGTGTTATAAATACGTACTACGTAGGTATACTGCGCACGTGACAAGATACGACCCGACCACCTGAGCTGCTGTTGACGACACACGCCGCCGAGGGTAATTGGGTCGAAAACAGGTCAGGCACGAGGCAAAAGAAGAATAAGGATAAAAAAAAACCCGAAAGAAACTATAATATTACCACACACACGCGTAGACGGAAAAAGAGTGAATCGGTGCGGGCGGTGAGGGTATAAGCTCTGCATACGGTTTTGACAAGGTTTCAAAAAAAAAACATCTTTCGAACGGCTTTTCCCTCCGTTTCCCGAGGACGCGCTTTTATCGAATTAAATCGATGACGGGCTTTTCGGACGGCGTGCCAAAAACCGCATAATACCAAAACGGCGACGCGACCGGCCGACTTATGGTGGCTGCGGCGACGTCGGTGCGTGTCGCGGACCTAATGCCCCGGAAACGAGCAGCCAACGAGGCGGTTCTCGAGCGCACACGTCATCCGTAGTCTAGCCGGAGACACATGTACATACGCTATTATACGAGCATTTTATGAAACAGTTAAGTTATCCCTTATCTCTCCACCCCTGCACCCCCAGCCCGTCACTCGATCCACCCCCGACACGTCCCGTATAACGACCACTTAACTGCCGTTATTTTGTTCTATCTCTATTATAATAATATTGTTATCATGTCTCGCACGAGGCGGTATCAACTACGAACACGGTGGTTTTTATGACGATAACACCTCGCTGTCCGAGTTTTTGTTCCTGTTTTTCGATTCAGTTGTCAAAATCAACAGAAAAACGTAAAACCAGTGAAATGTACAAGACAGTTTTAAACAAAATATATTTTGGTTATAATATTGTAATAATTCAGATACTGATCCGACTATCCGAGAGATTTAAAACTTTTCGTGACGTATTTTATATAAGCTATAGTACTACACAGTAAATACAGAGTAATTCCCCAATCATGCTTATCCTCATTCTACCCTTAATAATGAATTTATTCAAATTTTAATTTTAGAATTTTGTATGTATACTTAAGGCCGAGTATTTTTATGTAATTTATTGAGTGTCGAGTGGTGATCCAAACTTCTTTTTTTCAAACAAGACTACACTTTTTATTGTACAATGTTATTGAGATGAATTTGAAGATTCAGATGTACCTATATCAATATGTTAATAAAACCTGTATCAAAATTCAACGTGTTTTTAGAGTTATTAAGTTATTAAGTATGTTTTATCTGTATTCTATCGTAAATTATTTTATATTTAATTTCAAAGCGAGTTGTAAGTATGAAAAATATTAAAATGCTCATAACTCGCTTTAAAATTAAAATAACAAGAACAAAACGACAATAGGACACAGATAATATTCTTACTAAATTAATATTCTTATTAAATTTGATAATAGGTCAATTTACTCTAATATTAATAATAACAACATAAATGGCACTGCTGAAAGCAGAAAAACTGCCATGTTCTACGTTAGTAAGACAGAGACAGCACTTGCAAGCACCACGTTCTATTAAGTAGTACCTAAATATTAAGGATAATAGGTTTAGAGTTCCTAGGGGGGTATTATAAATTACAAATATTATAGTAATTAATATTAATTAATTATAACTTTAAATTTTGCAAAAATTGTTCAAGTATAAAGTCCCACTCAGTATAAGACTAAGTATTACATCATCTACTTTATATTTTAGGTAAAACCATTAATAAGAGCTATTATCCTATATTAATCCTTACCACATAAACTTTAATAACTCAGAAACTACTCGTTCGAAATTCTATTTATATGAGTAAAATATTTATAAATATCATTTGACTAACAATTTACACCGAAAATAAAGTGTTACTCATAAAAAAAAAGTTTGTATACTCCCAAAATGGAATAAAAATCAAAGTATTTGAAAAGATGATCTTTATGTGTATTTGATAATTTCAAATATCGGTTTTGAATAACAACATAGTCATAAAAAAAAAACGAGGTAAAGCATGCTTGTTGAATCACCCTGTGTACAGTATATACTATTTATTATTTAATATATAGACTATAAACTAGAAAGTACACTCTACTGTAAACTGAACTTCAGTTGGTAGTAAGAACTGTTTTTAGGAAGAAATCATCTTATTATATTGCTTTCAAATTTAATCACACCCAAAAAAGCCAGTGGTTTGTATTAATGTCCACTTCTATTTCTATTTTATTTCTTTGTATATACTAATCGAAGTATTTTTAGTCCTCTTTCGACTTTCAGTTTACAGTTATCATATAACCAACTGTATAGGTACCTATAATACATATATTATATACACACAATGTATATAATGTTCATCATACGCAAAGACAATGTTTTACGATTTTTATTACCAATACACTTATAGAATTAATATACAAGATTAACCACAAATTATAATATTATATTACCCAACATAACCATTAACCAAAGTTTTTTTTAAATAGATGGCTTTAAGTGATGTTAAACTTTTTACAAATTAAAATAATATATATTAACATAACCAATATGTAACATGTATATTTTTTTTAAAGTATTTTTTTTGAAAGTATTATTTATTTGTTTGTTTATAATATCGGTGTATTATTAAACTGTATTTTAAAAGAGACTGGAATTAAATAAATCATGGTTCTATTGATTATTTTCACATTAAACTGTGATAATAGAAAATATCAATGGTTTCCGCATGAATTAACCTGAACCCTATATTATGACCACCCTTATAAAACTACCATACAATCTGAATTAATCTGATTATTGTGCTAGTATTAACTACACAATTATTTAAACTTTAAATGTTATTCAGTTGTTTAGATATACATAAAAACGGAATAAAGAGTTAAACATAATTTCTTATTTATTTTTAAGGTCACGTTTCTCCATTATGTCAATCAAATTTTTTAATAATTAGTTGAATTAGTTAAATATCAGGTTAATACGTCATATCAGTGTTTTCAGATGATTAACATACATTATATTATACTATACCCCGTACTATAATTTAATATGAAAATATTCACTGGTTTTCATATGAAAATAAAAAAGATATTGTCTATATTGTTTTAATAAATAAGGGAGGATGGTTCAAATAATTTATGAAGAGCAATCGCACTAAAAATTAATTTTAAAATAATATACTGATAATAATATTTTAATACTAAAAATAATATAATACACTGAATTGGTAAATATTATTGTAACAAATTGATTGCTGTGATTTAAATTTGTTGAAATTTCCATTACTTGTTATATTATGTTAATTATTTTCTGAATAATGGCGAATAATGATGTGTGATAAAATTTATGATTTTATGATATTAAAAAATGAAATATTTTAGAAACTTATTTTCTGTCTTCGAAATTTTAAAGATTTATTAGAAACCTACTGAATATTTAACTGATTTTTTTTTTTCAAATCTGAACTATGATGACTATTGAAAAAACATTTTCTCTTTTTCGATGTAATAATTCATTATGCGTACAACAGCATGATACGTTAAGTTTGTAGGCATTGTGAATCTATATTTTAAATTTGTTTAAAAGTATTGTCATATTTATTAAATAAGCGTAGGTATATCTGTACAATATATTTTAAAATTACTATAGCTATGGAAATTCTGTATTGTTAGGATATAAATGTTTTTTTTTAAATATTTATTAAAATGTATACAAAACCCTGACTGAAATTACAAATATAAAACAATATTGTTTCTGTATACCTACACACAAAAAAAAGATATTCTTTAATAATTATTTCAAGAATATAATAAGTGAAAACAGGTGAACTTAGGCTATAGAATTTGTATCTCTAGGTGAAGTGAATGGGAAAACAGAGATTAAAAAAAATAAGATGAAAAAAATAATTTACAGACGACACCTATTCGGCACTGCAGCTATTCAAACCGAAATTTAAAATCCATTCGAGACAATTGTTTAGATTTGTGATTGATAATAAATATACGTATTATTATACTAAATCATATTTTAATCATAATTCACAATTACATTTTTATTTCGGATTAATATATTTTAATTTTTCTTAATAATTAGTCAGCTAAACACTTTAACGCAAAATAAAATTATAGATCTAAGTGCCAAGAAGGCGTTGTTTTAATTTTAAATTAGGTACATTATATATTATTATACACATAAAATATATCATACGGTATAATATTTTATTATTTATTATTATTTTAATGTGGTAGACGGTAGGTATACTAAATTAATAATGCGAGAATACGTAAACATATTATTTGGAAATCGATTTTTATATAAGTGCTAAACGTCAAGAAGACCACACATAATAATTTGGAATTCAGCCAAATTACTCCCCTACAGTAATGTCCATCAGACTTGACATCTTCTAAAATTATGTCGTTGAGTGACAAATTCAAGTTCTAAATATATTCAAACGGAATTTGTGATATTAAATATTTTCTATTTAATTATTACACAGGTACAACAATCGTTTAAAATATGTGTAATTTGATAAGTAAATTTATTTTGACTTTCATTTGAATAAAATTTTATACTTAAAACGGTGAAACACAACTTGATTAATCAAAATATAAGGTACCTACCCACTCTAATAGAGATGTAGAAAAAAAATAAATGCAGTATCCTTAGAAAAATGGAAATTTGTAATTTTTTGTTACCTATTTTAGACTCTATTCAACTTCAACATATTTTGAGGTAGGAAAGTTTATACTTTTGGAATTTGGAGGTATAAATTTAAAGTATTAAATTTAATTATAAATTAAGAGCAATTAAATTAATAAATAGCTATACATTATACATTTATTATTTTCAATTTTTTCTATTATATATCTAAACATATCGATAAAAAAAGATAAAAAAAACTTCACTTGTTCAAAAAACTTGAACATTTATTAAATAAATTATTTTGTAGTTACAAATGTATAAGATGTTCAATTCTTATTACCAAGGCTTGAAAATTTAATACAAAGTTCCTCATATAAGTACTTAGTACTTACATGTTACATAGAAGATTATACCTACCTACTCTATCTTTTATGTCTATTATTACCAATACCAAACATTTTTCCTTTGTATTTAATATAGGTAACCTTTATTTACATCCTATATCTTTATTTTTTTTTTATTTAAAATAGTTTATTATTGAACATTTTATAAATTATAATATCTTCGTAAAATACTGCATCTATTGAATCGTGTGCGCAAGCCTGTTTTTTATATAAAAATGAACAAATACTGGAATCAAAGAATCTTAAAAATATTTTAAAAACGTTAATTTTATATACATTTATATGCCTACTTAAGTTAATATTTGGACGAAATTGGATATTTAAATGAAGATACCTTAATAATTAATATAGATATTTTTTTGGAGATTTGAAACTTTTACGTCTATCATTATATTATACACTATGAAATTTTCAAAACATTGATATTAATTGTATGCTTTTGCCTATTTATTTTATACCACGAACCTATTCGCACTAAATCAGACCACACCACGGTAAGTCGGTATTGTCTAAAAAGTGTTAATAACAATAATAGGTATATAATATAAATATACCTATACTATTTTAATAAATGCAATGTTTTAGGAAAAAATCTATTCAACCTACCGTATTAATTATATTAAAATAAACCCAACAAAAACAATCCGTCAAACCCGGTGAACAAAAAACGCTATAAGTACCAATACAAAAAAAACTGCTCTAAAAGTTGTGATATCATTTTATAGGCTATAGCCAAGTCTATAGTTTGAACTATAGATATAATTTATGTTAAAATAGTCTGCTGAATAATTGAGCGACTTTAAAACACTTGATACACTACCCTAGCTATTTCAACGATGGTAGACAGTATACTATACTATACTAATATCTAATCATTATGGTATAGTATTTTATAAATCTATAATCTATTCAACCTACCGTATTACTCATCGTAAAATAAATTACTTTAATAGGATTATCAAAAAACACTTCAACAAATATACTTAGTAATCTGGCTGTCTTTGCTCAGAATCGTTTTTCGTAGTTATATGAGATGAATTATCATCTAATCAAAATGTATCGCATACATATAAATTACAGACTACAGTGATTCAAAACGAAGTACACTCGAACTTATTATACAGCATATGATTATCTACTTTCAACCTTTTTATTTTTTTCAATTCATTATTAGTTTTAATGCAATTTTTTTGTTGTCACATTCTTATTTTACCGCAATTTATGTCGTTTTATGTTTTATCTATATCTAAGATAAGATACAATGGTTTTCGGCTATATGGACTGAGGCCCCTCCCCTCATCCCCTTCAATGATTTTTCAATGATTCTTCCCTTAATTATATTATAGTTGATTTACAAAAAAAAGTTTAACATATACTTATTATGTCTATTACAGTACCAATAATATACATTGTATAGGTTAATAGTTCTTAAATTTTTACTAGATTTTACTACCAGGGCTACATATATCCCTGAATCCAACCATGTTTCTATATGAATTACGTAGATACATATATATATTGTGCCTAACACACATCGGTAATCAGACATTCGTTTTTATATACACTGGCCATTTTATATTATATAAGAATGTTATTAATTATTATAGTAATAAGACAATAGCTTCACCAAATTCATTTTTTTTTTTTTTAAAGAGCTGATTGGATGATGTGTAAATGCATAATAAAAATGTTCACACTTGCCAATTATCAAACAAGCACCTAGATTGTTTTTCCAAGTTATACATTTCTCCATAATAGTATAATATACATTTACATAATATCACCTTTATATAATTTTAGCAACCCGATACGTTTTTACACCCAACATGCATAAATGAGTCATGCTACAGTCTGCGTGCAGTTTTAATTGATTATTGTGAAGACGCGGCTTTTATATTTTACCTATATAATAATATAATAGATACATCAATGTTAACCTCAAGATAGTCGAAGATATATTTATCATTTTAAAAAAAAATACTAGATACTAGACACTTTGTTTTTCATACCTATTTAGAAACAAGATACTAGATACTAGATATTTAATTGTAGCTATGAGTTATAAGATGAATTTTTTAAAAATAACTATATAGGTGTACCTATATTATACTTTTATATTATATAATTTACTTAAACATATAGGTACCATTATCTGCGCTTGATAATATGAATATGGTTTTTTTTTATTGCAAAATTCAAAAATAATTATTCACCTTGATTTTTAATGAATTCAAATTAGGTACAGAAAATATTTTCAAAATCTTTTGTACATTTCGATAAAATTTGTGTTTACCTTTAAAACCATCACTTTCTATAAATATTTTTAAAAATTTCAGGTTTTTATTATTATTATTTTTTTTACTTACATGCCTCGTGTGTCGCGTTATTTTTCATATAAACCGAAAACGGGTATTTTATTTGATAATGTTACCGATAAATTTAAAGTGAGTTCTCCATTCGAACGCATTTTCTTGTATACTGCACATACATAGTTATACATAACTAAAAGAGTAATTTTTGGCAACTGGCCTTTTCTAAGTGAGTACACAATTTTAAAATAATGAACTGTTTTGCCAAAAACCCATTTCATGGATTTCTGTCAAGCCGCTTGTATATTAAATAAACCAACATAAAAACAATTATTATGATTTTTAACAAGTCGATTAGATTATTGAATTCAAAATCAACATTTCATACTCATTAATGGCATGGTGTACTAACAATAATTCTTTGTTCAAGATATCGTGTCCATAAATTAATTTACTTATAAATAATATATTATATTGTTAATTTTTTGTTTGAGAAAACTTAACTATCTAAAATAAGAAGTTCTCGATAGAACAAAAAACGAATTCACTAATATTCTTGCGTATAATATTATTATTTTTAATCACAGTTTTTATTTTGTTAAGAAAAATGTGAAAGTATTTCGAGTTTCCGTCCTACGCCGATAATGTATTAGTATACCTATATATATTTTATCAAATATATGCTTTAGGTCATCTATTCTAAGATTTCTAATTAATTTAATTCTCTAGAAATACGCACCATTAACAATGATATAAACGCATCAAAGTAAATATTTATAAAAACATTAAAATTAATAATTTTATTACGATAAAAGCCAACTATATTTTCAAGACTACAGAAGATATTTTAACGTTTTTCACGTAGGTACACGAAAATAGGTGGTTAAAAGCTGTGTGGAGAAAAACAGAAATGTCTCTGGGCGACATTTACAATCCGACTAGGGCAATACGTGAGCTAGTAAACAACACAATTGTCGTAAATCACGCGGTGTAAAGTACAAAACATGATGTATGATATTTAAAATTTATTATGCTTTTCATACGTGTAGGTTCAATATATAAATAATAACGCGTATGAGGACAGCAGTAGATTAGCTGAAGTTTAAGGGAGACACGAGCGCAAGACGCATATAGTTGATAACAATATTATGTCATTTAGTAATTAGTGACATTATGTTTTAGGCGTACCTCGTCCGCGTTTGTCTCGATCCACTGCTCTATTTTATATTTTACTCGCTACCACTAATAATAATTATACAGAGCTTCTAATAGACCGGCGATTTCGATTATCGAACACCAATGAGAACCAAGAATTTAAGTCAAGTTGTGTAATATTTTTATTGAAAACTTTTGTAAAATTTTGCATCATACCCTTGTATTACAATTGAATAGTTTAGCCCATAATACCTTTATATTACAATTGTTAGTTTATTCGTGTGCGTTTGAAAACACATTTTGCATACACATCCCTCAAGACTCTGGGAGTATAGATAGATTAAGTCTCCAGCCTTACAGCCTATACAGGCCTCCTATAGGGTGGCTTGAACGGGAATTTCGTTTTGGATCTGGAAAATCTAATACTTTTTTGCTTATATGGGTATAGCTAGGGCTACGTACAAATTAATGTATGTCTGCGTATAGCTAATATAGATTACCAAAAACTTTAAGATTTTTTTATAGATATCAGAAAAGTTTAGTGAGTAGTTTGAATCACATTCAGAAATATGCCAAGTGCTATAACTAACCCACGACCAGTGGTTGCCAATATCGGTCGAATAAGTTCACAAAGTGAGGTAAACCGACGCTGATTTGACCGTGAACTTAGGTATACTAAAACCAAGATAGGTACACCTATAAAGCACCATATTTTATAATCATTTTTCATTTTTCCACTCCCGAAGTTGGGTAAGAGGTACAGCTAGTTTATCAATACCATAAATAGTTTAATTTTCAAGCATATACGACACGGTTATTGCAGTTTCAAATCACAATGTGAAAACCAGATGTATGCCATGTGTTATGTGTATAATATAAATTATAAAAAGTGACAATGAAAACGACGATAATATTGTTATCGGTAATTATATAATATAGGTATGATATTATTATAATATAGGTATGATATTATTGTTGTTTGGGATTTTGCATATTTTGTAGAAGACGTTGAAGGTGTAAATCGTTATATAAGCAATATTGAAATCCCACTACTACAGTCTATAACTATCTACGTGTTCGCACTATGTCGATAGTAATATTATTACTATTATTCTGTAGGATTTACGTCGAGGGTATTATCCTGCAGCAGGACATCTAACGTAAACCACCTCATATATATATATATATATTAAATATACCCGAGAAACTTACAAGATTTATTGATATAATTAAAGAATATTTTCAATGAAAAAAAAAACAAATATAACACGCACACATTTTAACAGATTAAACCGATTTTTTCCCGACTCGTCGGACCACATGTTGAGTTCACATAAATAATAAGTATAAGAATAAAATATAATAGAAAGAAAAAAACCAAAGAGACTCATAAACTGTCAGTCGCAGAGTGGCAGGGGCGGCAAACCGAAGATGTTGAATATTATAGTTACGAAATATCCGTTATATAATTGGACATTTACAAAGAAAATAATGTAAATACTAACTATATTTATTTGTATTTGCTTCGAATATAATACAGTGCATTATAGTACACGATCCAAAATCTATATAAATAAGCAATTTTCTAATTACTTTGTATATTTATATTCTTTGAGTTTTTCCTTACTCCGCGATAATAGAATCTTGATTTAACATCAAAGTCATCTATGTATATTATTTAAAAGCTTTTATAGGAATATATTATTATACAGTTTTATACGGCTCTTCTTTGTAAATTATAATGTACCTATTGTACTTATCAGTGGTGGATTCAAGAGAGTCAAGATTTTAAAACAACATACGGTGTACGTATACCTAGATGTATCAATGTGAGTTAGGTAATAAGTAATAACTACAATTATAACCACGTCTTTTTTGGCCCCTGCAAAGAAAATCCTGTATCCGTAACTGGTGCTTCCATATCACACAAATACACAATGCGAGTTGTATTGCAATGTTTAGAATAAACACTCACAAACAGATTTTTAACATCGTATACTGTTGTTTATTTTGACAACATCACTCCTTTAGCAGCCTCCCACAATCACGATGGAGAAGATATCTTCTCTACATCGTGCCCGCAATAATTTTGTGCCTATCAAAATGGATGTATAATATACTAGTGACTAATGAGACATGTAATGATAATATTATTATTATGAGCGTAATATACCACATATCAACACTAAAACACCTGGCCCGCTTTTTGTCGCCCGTCATCGTTATACATGTTTGATTTATAAAATAAATTTAGAGGCATGGGCGCAAATTTGGGGGGCTAATCCCCCCAAACTCAGCCGTAGCCCCCCCCCCCAAAAAAAACCTAGGACATACAATTTTAAAATGCTATATTGCAATGGTCTGCTTGCCTTTAATATATTCAGCCCTCCCCAAGTCAAAAGTAGAAATTGCACATTATTTTAACTACCTAACGAGATACATATTATAACATAATTATAATTTCGCTGCTCTCATCGAAGTTTGATATAAATATATAAAGTACAGACTGATTCACCAAGCACGCTCATTAATATTGATAAATTAGCATTTTACAATTTGTAAAAATTGGCAGGAAAAATTGAACCACACGCAGCAAGAAAATTTAAAAGCCTGAAAATATGGTATAAACTTCAAAGTAACCTTAAAATTTCAAAAAACATAATTTGAATTGCATCATTAAATGATAAAAGAGGACTAGATGAAATGTTTGTTGAATCATCATAGTTATACAAATTAATTAAGATAGGTACTAATGTACTATGGGTCCATTTGCTACAATATGAGCATTATTAAATTAGCTTTACACATCATTATTCGACTCATTCCGGTATCCGGTTATCTATAATTTATTATGTACAATACATAATAATAGTTTTTATATTATAAGCCTCTGTATTTTTTGAATTTTGGACTTGTAATATTAATATACATATAACGTCATAAGTACATATACGGTGCATACTATATGATTTTAAATGAAAACAAAAACCCATCGATTCGCCTTGATTATATGAATTATGTATACAAAACACTACACAAGAGTGTTTAAACAGGGTGATTTTTTCACACTATTTACACACTCACATTTAATTTAAGAGTTATAATAAAATGGAAAAAATCTCTAGAGTTGTACTAAAAAATATAAGATACAAATTGTTGGATTTATTCAAGTGAGTCTATATTATAAATAAATATACGTTATGTTATTTAACAGTTTTTAATTAATTAATATTTAAATAAATGAATTCTATTACGCTATTTACGTTCATTGTAACGAACGCATGTATGTAACGAAAACCACAATGATTCATGCCCAAAGCCCCAAACTATTATATAATTCTTAAAAACCAAACATTAAAAATTACCTGTTAATATGTTAACAACTTTAACTATTTGTATAATATTCGTATAAAATATATTAACACATCAAAAACTGACAAAATTACGATACGATGATGGATGACAATATAATTTAACTTTGAAGTGAATTGTAAAAAAGTAGCTATTTAATCGATTGGAACGGTTGGAACGATTTGAAAAATAATAGATTTTTCCTAGAAAATTATCAAAACTATTTTATAATGCATATTATAAATGTACATTATTATTTATTTTATTTTTATATTTTAACTGTTTTAAAGAGCCTTTATACATTTTAAAATTAAATAAAGAATGAGCAATTAATGGTGGGTTGAGCTAAAAATAAGAAATAATTTTAGGTGTATGAAATGCAAATATTTCCAAAATATTGGTACAGATTTGAAGAAAATCTGATTACATTGGACCATTGTGGTAGCAACTTTATATATTATTTAATAATCTATTGTTGACTTTAAATTTAATATCAAACACTACAGAGTACCTGTAGGTCTTCTACTCATTTTTATTATGTAAAATTCGAAACCGTTGAAAAACAATATTCTAGCATTATAATTAACATTTCAATAGAAATATTTTTTTATAAAACCGATAAAAATTAAAAACTTTATACAACAAAATAAATAATTATTATAAATGGTCAATGGTTAAATAATAATTCACTCATTGAACACATAAATATACAATTCGAATGCGAGTCCCAATTTGTAATGCGTACTCGAGTTTAAAATGGATACATATTAGGCTTTAGCCTATTTTACATTTTAATAACACCATATGAACGCGCACGAGCGGGTGTGTTGTATGTCTGTTTTTGTTAATTTTAAATAAATAAATGATGTATGTGGAATCGGAAAGCTAATACTCATTTTAGAGTCAAAACATTTTGATGCTAATCAAAGTAATTTTGCTCAAAAACCTTTATTATTCAGTATTCTACTATACGACCAATACAATAAAATGTGAACATTTTATAAAATATAGTACCTACCTATATACGAATACAATATGTATAATAGCATTGCTTCAATATTCACGTATGCGGAACATATATAATTGATAATAAACATTAAACAGTGACATGATTACTGTCAAGCTGAATACTTTATAAATATGACAGACATCTATTATAATACAATATCCTGAAATACTAGCTGTATATTTTTATATTTAAGGTTTTCAACATATATAATATACGTATCATTATTCGTTGTCGCTGTATTAAATAATAAGCTTTAACAAATATTTGTATGGATTTTTTCAGTACCTATATATTAATACATATATAAGAAGGAAAACGAATACAACGAAACACAGTACAGAATTCCTGACTGTTTAGTTTTTAATGGGATTTTCATCAAGTTGTCATAAAAATACAAATATATAGGTATATAGGTTTATAGGTATAGCTTCAGTATATAATATATATATAACAATCCTGAATCATTAAACTGTCGTCAAAGAATTAAATATAACAAGTTCTGTTTTAATACCTATATATTAATATAAAAAGCTTTGTGCCTATAAACAGTAGCAACGTGGGTTCTTCATAAGTTATCATATTGTTTTTTATTTCTTGCAGCAGTTTAAAATTATCACAAATACATTGACACGTTTTTTTTTTATATAGACATTTAAAAAAATTGAATTCTTAAACGACAAAAACAATTAATTTTCATCTGAAGATTTTAATTGTTTTGTTTATATTAAAAGTCATTGAAAAATATTGACATATATGAGACTTGAAACTTATTACAATTCGCATATAATTATGTAACAGAATTAAATGTTCAAATTATTTTAACTGTTGGTTATTCCAGTCTACGAATCTATTTACGCTGTTTTACTACATGCACCTATTGTATTGACCCATGAGTGAATAATAATATATATATAATATACCATAATATACGGTATAATATTATAATATAGTTTTATATTAGGTATATGCGATGTTTTTTATAAAAATAAGTCCAACCTACTATAATAAATTATAAAATATCCTTAGAAATTATAGGCTGATAGAAAGTCTCCAACTGAATCATTTTTCATCGAATACAATGATCAATTATTGAATTCAAATTAAAAATGCACCCATAACCCAACTCAATTTTCTATACGTAATAATTTATCGTTGAATTAAAATGTTTATTTCTCGAAATGTCAAGTGAGTTCCAGTAATCTACTCAGTGGAGAGGTGCTTTTAAAACCTACTATATACGAAGAGACTTTTCCGGTTTTTCTTTTAATTTCATTTTACACGGAAGTTTGATGTATGTACTCGTATATTATACTAATATGTAAGTTGGTTTCTGCGGTCTATGGTGGCCAGTTATTCATAGCAATCGGTCTTCACAGAAACTATATGTCACTTCTCAGTATCGTTAACATGGTGTATCTAATTTAACTCTGTATAATAAGCAATATAATAAAAATACTTGAAAAATTGCATCTTGATAGTTCACACTAGGTGAAATGTGTTAAATTATAATATTTTTTATACAATTCGATCGAATACCTAGTCAATCTGCCAATATTACTGTTAAGTATCATATTATTTTAAAAATGTCAGTTATTTATTTTAAAATCGTAAACGAAAGTCAAAATGCGGACATACTTGGCGCGTTAAATAAGTACTCCTTTCCGAGCGAATGCGTGTAAAGAATGTTATCGAATCAAAATCTATAGAAACAATTTAGATCAGAGATCTTTTTATGCGTTTTTTTTTTGTTAAAAATAGTGAACATTTTAGATACTGAAACGAGTGTTATAAAACCGATCGTGATTATCAATGTGTGCTATAAAATTGTTCAAATATTATATTATAGCAAAAGTGATCCAAAAGTGATCATAATATATAACAACAGGTTATAAACATTGGCTTAGTATTACATGTATTATATAGCTGCGTGGCTTACGAAATTATTTCCATAGTAAATAAATATGGCAAGTAAAATTTAAAAATGTTAGCACTAATAATACACGCAATTTCCTTTAAAAACTCTTCTTACGTATATATATTCTATATCTTCATCAAGTCGACTACCTAAATAAAAATTTTACAGGTCATATTGTAACGGAGCAAACTAACAAAAACGGCCCTTCTCAGGGCCACCACATTTGACATCTACAATATAGGCACAGACCTACCGTGACCAAAAAATGAACGCCCGACCAATCAGAAATAGGCGACGCTTAAAGGCTGATTTCTAAATCATATTTTAAGTACAGACAAGAAAAGAATATCTATGAATAGAAGAGATGACACCGATTACGTAGATACCATTTTGACCTTTGTAAAACAAATTCCGGCTAAATTACAAAAGAAACCGTGCCGACTGTAAACACACCAATCAGCATACAGGTTTACTAGTCGGTACGGCGACGGGTATATATACGGGTGCATGCTCATACAAAATCTACAGTCTTCTTCCACCTCTTCAATCAACACTTCGTCATCCATAGAACGAAGAAAAAAAGAACCGAAGACACGAAGAACCAACACCAACCAGCACGAGACTCCAGTCAAGACCGCCGACGAAGCCATTAATACCGCGACGACGATATTCTGCGTACGAGACGGCACCTGACGGCTGCAGCAATCCGACTGCCGCTCCGAATACAACTGTCAACGAAACGACAAAGACACTCGTGATACGAGTCGGCAAGAAGCGGCAATCACCGAGCACCGGTCCTGATCATTCCGCGACCAAGACTGTCAACATAGCCGCGAGGTCTCCGCGACGTACGGAGATACCCAACGTCGACGGACATATATACCATCGACCGCGTCGTTAAGACGTACCGACAGCCGCCGACCTACCATCGCGGCCAACTGAAACGGTTCTTTTCAGAACCAACACCTTACGTGTACCACCCTCCGTGCGCCTGTTCAGACGGCACTGTGAGATAGGACCGCACCGAACACGACTTGCTAGAGTCCGTGAACGAGTGGTTCTAGCTCTCCATTTTCAATTATATAATTATTCATGTCAAATTGATAACACCCAATATTTGTAATTTGGTCGCACCTCTACAGGTCCGATACCGCCCGACACGGTCTGCAGCTTACTCGAGCCAGCCGTGCGGCCCGGTCAATCCCTAACCACTGTATATAATTTACTTTGAACATTGTACAATAAACTTTATGATACCGTAAACAATATTCTTATTTAATAAAAAAAACAGTTTGTCGAACATCGGCGCACTGTTTCAATATTTTCATCAATTTTTATTTTTTTATACGTTGAAATTTCAGTATTTTTTTCTATTACTTTTTACTATTGAATACAACGAATAAATACATAAAACTACAACAATTTTACCACTTGCTGTATATAATATAATATGGAATACGTAATTGACTCAGTTCTAGTGAATGATTTCTGAAGTTTCGTAAACGCATTCGCGCACTCAACTTGAAATATTGTATGTTTCAAAATATGTCAAAAATAATTGAACTTTTTCCTCTCGTGAGCTGTTTTTCAATAATATATTCCATATTGGTTTAACTTCTGCGGGATTGCCGATTGGTAAAAACAAAGTAGGTCTTGCGACACAACATATTAATATGTAAATACGGCTACCTACAAGCAGCGGAAAAAACTTAATTTATTATTTGTAAGGAAGCTGCAAGTTCAAAGTCCATATAAATTAAATAATAATAATTCAATATTCAATAACAAATTTACAGCTACTTGAAGTATATTATATTTCCGTTAGAAAATGTTTTTACCTCTGAAAAATATACGATGTTCATCTATATACTGGCTTCTACCTACAAACAACTACCCTACAGTACAACCCATCATTATAATAGACAATAGGCATGACTGCATGAGTAAAGACTATTTATATATTACAATGTTATATAGGAACTATTATATATCGGTTACAGCATACAAACGCCTTACTATACCTAAAAAATTATTTCATTTATAAATTATGATCGATATAATATGTATACAATGTACGTATATATTTTATAAAATACTAATCATATACGATGTTTTAACACGCAACTACTATAGTGCATAGAACATGATTTCCGAGAGTTCCTTTTTATATCAAATTTTAAATTTTTCTTTTTTAAGACAGTTTTGTTTGTTATTTTAAGTAATGAAAACCAATCTAAAGTAAAATGTTACTCATGGGAGGATCTTGATCATCAAATTAATTCCTGTCAATATCCTATTATCACTAATACATAATATTGATTATTTCAGTGCTATTTCGTGTACAGGTGTAGATATTCGATTAAAAAACAAAAATAATAATAATAAAACCAAAGTCGTAAAAACTAATATTTTTTTTTGTTATTATTTAATAAATTACCTACTATCTGGTTGAAAGACTAATATATAACATTGATAATAACCATAATAAACTCCTATTTAGTATAGGTATAGGAAACCATTCGGCAACAGACGCTTGGAATTGTGTTTGTTTATATATTTTTGTTAAGAGGATGTCAGCGCACTATTTATTTTCTCTCTCTGGCCCACGCCCAACATTGACAAAATGCATTTACGCGGAATCATTTTTTATATTATGTTTTTAAGTAATCTTAGAGTAAAATCACCCATTACAAAAAAGATAGAGAATAATATTTTTGAGGGAATGCCATATCGATTTTTCTAAATGTTGTCTCAAAAAATTTAAGCATCATTTAAATGTACAAATTTTTTTTGTTTATTTTGAAAGTCGAATACCAAATCAAATAACAATAAAATATAAAATCGATATGTCATTTCCTCAAAAATATTATTCTAAATCTCTTTTGTAATGGGTGATTTCATCTAAGATTACTTAAAAACATAGAAAAAATGATTCTGCGTTAATGCGTTTTGTCTAAACTGCGCGTGGGCCAAAGAGAAAACAAATAATGAGCGACATCCTCTTAAAACCCTGCTCGATATTCCATCACATTACACGCGTTACATATTAATATATACTATATAGAATAAATCCTTGGACCGATTTGTTCACCGAGTCGGCGGAGGACATTGTCGGGTATTGTGAGAGAACATATGTTTTTACGTGTATTTTGTCGAGTAAGTTGATAAATTTGATAATTCATTGTGGAAGTTTACATAGTGGGTTTTTTCAAGTGAATCTATTTGTGAGCTGTACCACAGAGGTATTATGTTATTCTTTATGAAAAGAATCATCTTTTACAAATCAATAAGAGCACCTGCGATCAGTCTCAGTCATTGTAGTACCTTGGAAAGATTTTAATGGACGGTTAACATCCGTTTGATGGCTTGGCGTGGCTCCAAATGTAAATGCTATAGGTAGCCTATACCTGCCTACCGTTTTGTTAAAATAAATAAAAATGTTATGTAAATATTAATTTTCTTGTAGTTATTTTTTTGCATCAATACTATCACTTAAAAAATGTAGAATTATCTTCCCGGTTAAGCGGAAAAGACCCGTTCTAGTTTTTTTCTTTTTTAATAATTTGTGAATCAATTTAGAGTCTAAATTGATTCAAAAATTATTAAAGAACGGCTATTTTATTATTGTACAGGTCGATTCACCAACATGATCAAACCATTTTTTTGCTTTAATAATGAATTATTTGGATTTTACATACAATTAAAGGAGTATCACAAATTTCTCTTTTCAAATGAAAACCAACCTTAATTTCTGTAAATTGTTATATATATGATTTTTTTGAAATTATTGGTGTATCTAAATCAAAATTCGAATTAGTAGTTTCTAATTTATTGAAATATGTATAATATATACCTACTAAGAATAATAGACCATAAAAATGGTTTTGCAATAATATATAATCTTTGTAATAATAATAATGGGTCAATAGAATTTATAATAGGTACTAAGGACCTAGGGGCGGATTTATGGGGAGGGGGCGACGTGGCGAAACCCCATAGGATTTTTTTATAAAACATAGGGAAGTAAGCTACATTTGTTCTTAAGTTTTAATGAGTTGTAATACCGCTTCACAGAATTATTTAAAGAATCGGCCTTCTTAGTTATTAGCGCTCCTGGCAGCTAATACCCGCAATAAATGCCGTAAAATAAAGACTCAAAAATGTCTTAATGAAAGTTCGGAAGTGACCACACGCCGTATTATCTACATCGTGAAATTAACTAATTTAAAATTTTGTTGACCATAACTTACAAATTAAGTTTGAGTGTTTTATTTGAAAGTACCATCAAATTAAGCATGCAAAACACGACGCATTTTGAAGAAAAAAACGCTTGGCAGCTGAACTAGCTGTATTTATGTCAAACTTTAAGTTTTACACTTTTGGATTTAAAACGCGATATTTTTATGTTCCTACTCAGAAAAGTCAGATTTATAAACTGTAACTAATATTATTTAATTAATTATATTAATTTAAATAATTGTTAATCAATGTTTGTTCGGAGTATTTAAACTGAACTTGGATTATCATATTCTCAAATGAAAGATAATCATTAAAATATAGAAATAAATTGTTCATTGTACTTTATATTATATCACTCAAAAATATTCCTACTCACCACACCCTTAAACAAGCTTCAGATCCGCCCCTGATAGGACCATTTCTAAAAGTTATAAAATATTGATATATTAATAATTAATAATGTATGTTACTAATTTTTTTAAACCATCATAGCCATATCTTCCGAACCCATTACATTGGATCTATTATCCTCAGTACATTAAGGTAAATAACTGAAAAACTACTCGTTTGAATTCCTAATTAAATGTACTAAATATTAAAAAAATAATCTGCTTAACTATTCAAAATTTAAGGTTGAATCTCACAAGAAGTTTGTATCGCCGGAGGACACTGCTTAAATGGCATACAAAATCCAAGCATTTGAAAATATGGTTCTTATGTATAATACAATGTATACTATATATATAGGTAAGTACATAAACATTCCAAAATTCAGGTTTTGAATAAACTCATTACTTAAATGAAAAAACGGGGGTGAGATCCTTGGCGAAACACTCAATATAGCTATGCCACGCCGTGTTCAGTGTTGTGATAAATATCGCTGCTTGGGTATCATTTGTTGGAATTGTTTCAGTATAGCTTTGCATCTTAATAACACGTTACACAATTATTTTGGTATATTAATCATGCGTTACGGAAAATATTTAGTTTACCTAACTAGAAATCGGGCTAGACTAGATACGTTATAGATACGTTCAAACGTTTTCCTCGCCAATTGAATATTTTACAGGTTCGTCATCGCCATTATTTCACTAATTTTAGCAACATTCGTGTAACAGAAACTATTAAATCATATTTAAGTTTGAAGTCATATAAAATACATTATCTGTCTTCAAAATTACAACAATAGGATAGATAATATAGTAAATAACAAAAACAAATGTATTTTTTAAGCCACCCAAAGGCTTTCAACGTTATGTTGATTATGTCTGTAACAGCACCACTCAGACTCAGGTAAGTAACTACAATAATTATTAGCTTATGTACCAAACAGTCCATTAATTTTAAATCGTTAACGTTGGCATGAGCACTTACAATTATTAAAGTTATGGCTTTTTAATGACGTTAAAAATAAGTACGTACTTAACAACATGGTGAAAATTAAACGAGTGGCCATCAAATCAAAATACATTATTATTGGACATCTCAACTAATATGATTTCGTATCTTATATATGTATATGTAAGTATAAAGTACCTAATGATTTCAACGTACGTCATATATCTATCACATTTTATTAAACAGATGGTTTTTAAGAAAACTAATGGCTATATTATAATATGACTTACGATGCATTAAAAATTGCTCAGAGCTGTCGGTAAATATATAATAACTACGATTTGACATTTGGATCATATCTGGAATGTTGTGACGTATGTTATGAGAAGACAATTGAGTGCAAACGATTTTCCCGATTAATGGTATATAAAATATATATTATAATGCTATATTATGTGAAACTGGTGAATGGCCGAATGGGTACTTTTACTTTACTAGCTAGGTATAGGGTACTACAACAAAAAAATATTGTTGTAAAACCAATATAGTTTCATCGCATTGCTCAAAATCTAAAATCGTATTTCGTTGATAATGGTTGTACATAAATTGGTTACAGTTGTACTTTTGTGTTTATATAATATATATGCAGAGTATGTACATACAAACATGACAATAATATTGTTACAAATAAATCACTTGGAATCACGATTTACAAAATTAATCGGAACCGCCAACATGATACGACTTTGCCGGTCTTACTTATTTTTTTTTCTGTACAATAAACTTTAAGAGTTTTTTTCCTAATTGTGAAGCGTATAATATAAAGATTATTTGAATGTCTATATAATATATTAATATTTAAGTTAAAACCGTATGAAAAACGGATCGATTTCACTTTGTCACTGCATTATCAGTTTTCTGTACCTATAGACTTTAGGTAGGTATACTAAACTTACGAAGCTCAACAATGACACGGCATTGTTATGTTATTCTAACAATATCGAATCTACTCTCAAATTCAGCAGCTCTTTGAGCTCTTCTATATAATTTATTCTTTACAATATTCAATAGCCACATTATTCAATAAACGTCTAAACGTATAGTTTTCTATGAACATTTTGTCAGCCTAAGTAGTAAGAACATAGTCTTAGGTATATATATCAGCGTGTGATCTGGATGGTTGATTATCACCGATCGTTCGATCACCGACTTCGAATCGACCGAGGACCGGTCTGGTACTCTTCCATTAATATTATTGATAAAAATACGGTAATCTGGGGTTATCATAATCACTCGGACTGGACATTTTTGTATAAGTACGAGATGTCCGCGACATGGTTGAGTCCCCGACTTGGGTATGGACACTATTACGGATACGGGGTAATACAACTTAATAGTTGAATCCTGGATTATTTTATACACTGCATTAGGTACTGCACTTGTTGGGTCCCGAACGTTTTTCTGTAGGTAGGTATAAGTATAAGTACTAAAATGTAATATATTACCAGGTCGCGTCACTTGGATGCGGTAATTTTGACACGCGGACGGTTTGACACAAGATAATTGGAAACAATAGCACAATATACAAAATGTTGACGAATTGGTTTTTTTTTTTGAACAATATCTTATTAACAATATAAAATTATTTTAACATTGGAAAATTCCAGTTTCATCTCGTTTATCTTTATTGCTGTTCATATCGTTAAATGTTTATCGTGAACATAATATTGTGTTTTACTAGTGATGGGTCGTTCATGAATGAGTCGTTTCAAATGAACGAGTTCGGTAGAGAAACGATTTTAGTCGAACGTTCCTACTCGTTCTTTCGGTCCTTCGTTCAATCGGCTAAATGAACCTATAGAGGCTATAGCATAAAAATCTGTACCCGTAGTGATTATTTTACCCGATAACATTGTTCGTCGTTGATAACCGTATGACCATTTAGAACCACACATCAAACAGTTGAATTTATATTGTGGTAGGAATGTCCAAATAAACTAAACATGTAATAATTAATAATAATTTGATATTAGGTAATATAAATTAGTATACCTAATGGTGGATAATGGATATTGAATAATAGTTTATATTGTTTGAATTTAAAAGAAATTTAGAGGTAATAAATATTCCCTGGTTGGGGGATAAGGAACGTATCACGGCTGATATCGACGTATCGTAGTATCCTATATACTTGCTATACTATGTTTACGTGCTAATAACATGTTAATAGATTTATTGTAATGGAACGACGACAACCCGAGTGACCGAACCTCTTACGGTCCGTTAGTAAACTGATACCATTATCGGTGAACGAAAGAAACGACTCTTTTAGGGATCTGGGGAGAAAGGGACAGTTCATAAAATGGTAAGAATAATTCCATCATTATTATATACACAATATGTGAGGCATGTCGAGATTATCACGTCGATATAATATACACACATCAAAAATCTGGTGAACCCAACTAGTGTATAGTATCTACTGCCTAAGGCAATTAAGGACTAGCTTGGTAATTTAATTTTGGGACCCAAGTCGTATTCAGGCCCGAGACAATATTACAAAAGTATAAAGTACCTACCGTTCTGCAGTAGTAGATCTGGTTATATAATATTACATACGCGCAAGTCAAAGTTAACGGTTAGGCGTTATAATTGTTATAATTCATTGTACCTATATTCTATACCTAGTTACAGATATTCGGTTTAAGATATTTGTATGTCTTATATTTTGTCGAATTTGGGTAAGGTGAACAAACAAACTTGTATTTGCGCACATAACATTACTTAAAATATATTAATATTATACGTTTTCAGTAGCACGATACACGGCGCACCGTCGCGGCATATAATATTCGGGAGTGTATGTATACATCGTAATTTCGTTACATAATTGGATTTCAAACAATTGCACATGCCATCGTCAGGGACAAGGTCGTCAATAGCGAAATCGAGTTATTATTATTTCTACTTTCGGTCCGTCCATTCATTTCTCTGTCCTAATCGATCGAAAAATGTACGACTGGGCTTATACAGATAGATAAATTATATCGACGGTGTGGAAAAAAAACAACAAAAAAACATAATGGACAAAATTGCCAGCTACAGCGGTGAGTCAGCGACAGCGGGGTGAAGGCAGTGCCGTGAGTCCGGCGCCGGAACAGCTGACGTCTTATTAGTGGCAGCCGCCGTCGGGTCTATCTGCTGTTACGCTGCCGAAGTCTACGTACACCCAATGAATCGACTAAAATTGTAATAACATTTACACAATATGATTTCTATACATTTTGTCATAATAGCCGATTGTCAAAAACTATGGCCAGTAGATTAATAAAATTAATTAACTTATAATTATTATACATTGCTGATGAGTATAGGTAATAATATTCCATTTCCAATTAATTATTATAACCCATTGTGTATGATATATTTTGTATTGCAATATATAATATTAAGTAACACTTAGTTATCGTATTAACTATTAACAACACTGAACTGAAGGTACCCATCTAGTGTTTTCTGACCATTTTTACTAAGATGCGATTGGAAATAAAAAAAAATATTCAAAATGGTAGACGTAACAAAAACAGAGTAGATAGTTACATAGTAAAGCAATCAATATTATTATATCATAGACCAGTGGTTCTCAATCTTATTAGGACCACAACCCAAATTTATCCCCGAAAATTTATCCCGACCACATACATGGTTTATTTTAAAAATTAAAAATTGGTTCTAAAAACAAAATTTGATTACTATTACTATAAATTATAATTAATATAAGTATTAGGTACCTAATATTGATATATAATGAATACATTTCTTAGAATCTATATAATTTAAAAAACTTCTCGTGACCCACCAAGAATTGTCTCACAGCCCAGTTTGAGAAACGCTGTTATAGACTACCTATATAGGAATAGGGGAAATTACTCGGGCTTAACCTTCCCGAAAATAATCCTAAAATCTAAGATATTCCTCCGTCAATCGTACAATATATTATTGATAAACAATATAATATAATATTATCTTATGATACATATACGCACTATACGTAAATGCGTAATGGGACGTGTGTCATCTCAGGATTGAGTGACGTAATACAGTTTCTTGGCTCCAGGCAATTACGCAAAGTGTGCTACACGTCTACACGTTAATAATAATTATATTCGTTTTCAACCTGGAAAAAAAATAAGCCAGTACGCCTATATTATATTATTATCTTTTGTTGTAGAAATAATGTAACCGTCGAATACAGACAAACTTTTGAGGTGATACTCAAATGAAAATGGTATTTTTGAAAATCAATATGACAACTATATTTAAGACTTACTTCAACAGTATATTAGAGAACATCGTTTGTCATTTTCATGTATATAATAATATAATATACAATGTTTACTATACTGACCACGATGAGAAAATGCGTATTTAATGGTTGATTTTGAACCTATAATACCCCGGACGATTTCGATTACGCCATACCCTTTCCTGAAAAATGTGTTAAATATATTTTATAAGCAAGACGAATGAAACAAATGAAACAATAATCTTCTGATACACAGAGTATTAAATTTCGATTAACTTTAGACTTGATTGATGATAAACATTTCGAAACTTTCTTGTAAAGAGTACACGAGGGTTCTCACATAGTATAATAGCTATATATAATCACATAAATATAAGAACACGAACATGGATATATAATACAATACAGTTAATATAGATTATAAGCAGGACACAACATTTGTATGTTATGCTAACTACGATATATTTTGTCAATATCGACCCATAAGCGTATCTAAGAGGTGAATATTAGCCCCTCATAATTATTGTTGTCCATTTCATTCAGTTAAATCGTACTTATTATATTAAACTTGTAACAAATTGCATAATAATACTAAAATAATTACTTTTGTAATTATTTATCATAGGTACCATGTCTATTTCAAGTCAACATTAAAATCATATCATTTTAGATTCTGAGCGAAGCGATAAATGTATTAATTTTACACTGATGTGGGTTTCTTTGTGTGTCCTTACTATGTATACACGAAATGTAAATAGTAGAAAATATGCTTCGATTTTCAACTTTGAGGGTAGCTTCTTATACCAAATTGAATCCATTTGATAGGTACTCATAGGTCATAAGAGGAAATCATTACTTTTCTTGATAATTGGAAGAAACAAACAAACTTTAAGGAAAAACGGGAATTTTTAAGCAAAACCAGTTTTCGATATTAATTGTTGGTGTAACTTAATAACGAATAATCGTACATACTAGTAAAACTTTTTGTACATGATAAAATGTTCAAAATTTTTTTACGTTTTTGTACTATTTCAGACATTTGATATTTTTTTTTTAGTTTTTTCTTATTTAAATTAATTTAATGCATAAAATTTTCAACATACCGATAAAATTTTTCCCAAGCAATAATTTGTCCTGCCTAAACCACGAGAATACCTGAAACAGCCTAGAAATTTCAGACAACCTCTTAAAACCACTGATCCTAATTGAATACAACAACAGTAAAATAATTTTATTTCTCTAATATATTATACCTCTGATATGTATAAATCAATCTACGAAAGCCAATGTATTTATTCGCATATTATGTAACATTAATATTAAATATTTTGTAAGCTAATATCTGAAATTATTGAAGCTGTAACTTAATAAAAATAAATGTTTCATCGGATCAAAAAAATATAATACAAGTATTGTATTCCTCATAAGTTCTTATTATGGCTGTTTAAAAATATTAAAGATATTACAATATTGTTTTTTAACAAAATATGTCATAAACATAATTTGGGTGCAGGGTGTTGGTGGCAGAGCCCTCTAAGAAATGGCACATTGAAAATGTATATCAGACCCTCCACTAAATTGATTTGATCACCCTACGTCTATAATAATACCATTGTGATTTAGTGAAGTTTGTTAAAACCATAAACGGCATAAACTATACTTGATAATGAACAATTTGTATTTTTTAAACTAAAGTTAATAAAAACTACTTGCTATTATAATGACTTTTTATGAGACACATTCGAGAACTTTTGGATAATGATATTTTCAAATCTCCAAATTAAATCTTGACGTCCCCGTTCATGATTCAAATGGCACGTTATAAATTATATTGGACGCTATTAACAAAAATGACTTTAACTGGAATTAATTGAGGTCCAGTTAAACGAGATACTTTATCATCTGTATGTTTATTTTAAATATTTAGATATGGTCTTCAATCTACATTAATTTAGAGTTTCACAAATTTTATTCATAACCATATCATTTGTCGAACTAAATATTATAAATGTATTTAAAAAAAATTAATTTTAGGTAAATCAATAAATTACTCGATAAATTAGTATAATAGTATAGATACTAACGCATTCATGCCAGGAAAATATTCATGCATTTTTAACAATCGAATTTATACTTATGAATACGAATTATTACTTAATGATCTGAAATTGAATCACAGTCACGTGTGCCTATGTAAAATAATAAATAATTTAGACACCAAAATTATTTTAGTAGGCACTGTGTTCAAATTCTATATGGGCATTGACCGGAACACTCGCTTGACCCGCAACACTCGCTTGACCCGCAACCAAACAGTAAGGTTATATGCCAAATTGTTGTACTTAGGTATAGTACATATTTACACTATAAACTCCTTATATTCCAACTATTCGGTAGTTTTCAGTAAACATTATTAATTTAATGACGTTACACTTAATACTTCGTTCTATTATACGTCGGTCGTCGGATATAAATCAAAGATTTGATTTTTAAGAGACTTTAAAATAACAAAATAACTGAGCAATGAGGATAATATAACAAACTATTTTTCAAATACAATTTTAATAAACACTTGTAATATTTAGTAATAATATTTTAAACTTTTAACTACTTAATGTATTTATAGTTGTCGAAACAAATTTTTATAAAAATAAAGCATAATTTCTCATTAAGCCCATTAAGTTATTTTTCAGTACATAAAATATATTATAGGAAAAAAAATATGTTTTGATAATTATACCTTATGAAGTTTTTTTAACATGCTAAATGAATTACCTACTTAAACTAGTGATTACTGATAAAACATTTAAATATTAAATATTATTTATTATTTACTAAATACCTATGCTTAGTTTTATATTATACTTAAAATTTGATAAATTTTTTTAGTTCTATAAAGTATAATTACCGTTTATAAACTATAGCTATTCTAAGTATATGATAAATTTTTAATTATTCGTTATTCTATTAACATTATCAACTATATATAATACTGTTATAACTGTAGTTTTATTATTATTATATTATACGTCATATAATATTATGATAACTAGAACATTTTTTTTTATAGAGTGTCTATTATTTATCTGCGCACATAAAAATATTTACAAAACATCCTATAATATAAACGTATAGTATTTTATTTTCCGTTAGAATAATGTGCAATCTTCGATTATACTGTACCTACAGTGTATAGTGTACACAAAATGTATTCTGTAGCGATATTGCCATTATAGTACCAACACAAGGATCTACCTAACTACATACAAAAAAAACTAAATAAATATTATACACTAAAAGAATATTATGTCCGTGATTCTATTTGATTTAGATTTAGGATTTAGAAATCCTATATCGAAAGAATTTTATATAAGTAGTTTATTACTTTTGATAAATGGGGAATGGGCAAATATAATTTTGTGCTTAAACGTTTATGTTGTAAGTTTTTTCTCGTAATTAATTTATTTCAGTAAATCTCAAATTGTCATTAAATACTGTTTATTTATTCAAACTGAAATACAATAAGTTATATTTAGTGGCGTAGGCAGGGGTAAGGTTCTAGGGTTCTGACCCCCCTGAAATTTCTATTTTCTACAAGAAAAATCTTATATTCCATTATTTTGATACACTCAGGTCAATTGTTGGTCATTTTTAATATAGGTAGATATAAAATAAATTGTTGAATATGCCAAATTCGTCAGTAATCATAGTTTCAATTTTTTTTGGCTGCTTTAGAACATTGCTAAACGTCTGCTATAATCCATGGTGTACCATCGTCCATCGATTGTTACCAAGTTTATTACGGACCTAGGAGGCTCTATAGATATGACCCGTTTAAACACTGTAAATGTAGACTAAATTTGAGACTAACTATATACTATACTGTATAAAAACTGTTTAAAAAAAAATAATGTAAATTAGTTACTCAGGTAAAACACAAACAGAACTAAAATCCAGCGTACGCTTACTGGTTACATCTCTGTATGAATATATGATACATACATTTATACTCAAAAGAAAGGTTAGGTGCAGAAATACATTATGCGATCGATCGAAAAAAAAAACAGTTCAGGATAGGCACCGTCCAACAAGATTATTGTTTTCTACAAACTAGTAAATAATCAAAATTATAACATATTATTATGTAATTTTATGTTAATTAGAATTTGTCAAACATGGCCCATGATTAGTCGATGCGATGAGTAATTTATCAACATGTGCGAGAATCCAGTATTTTATGAGTATTTTATGTACGAAATTGTAAAATAGTAAAAATTATGTGGAGTTTCGGAAAGTAGGGGCTCTACAGTCCCACAATGAACAGGTAACCACGCACCGCTTATAAAATGATGAAAGTCAAAAGTAATTATTTACCTTATAGAGGGAAATTATTGAATTTTAAAAATATAATCTAAAATAAAAAGGTGTTTTATTTTCTACCTTAGATAGTTCAAATACGATATTGTACTATGGACATTATCGAAGAGGCAACCATATACTCCAATCATCATTTCAAACATGTTAACAAATGAATACGTTTATCTTTAAATCGACTCTCGAACAAAAAAGTCCACCGGAGTTTGGCTTGCACATTAATTGTCAAAACGGCCCATAGTCAAGTTAAAATGCAATTTCCAAGAATCAATATTTATAGTCGCAATAAGTATAGAACGTGTGTCGTATAATATACATACACAATAAATTAAATATACTTTCTAACCCTTCCAGATATTTGTCTAACGTTCAACATTTGCTGGGTTCACAATTATCTATCATCTTCCTTTCTGGTCGTATTCGAGGTATTCTGAGCAAAATATCAAGTTTTAACCCCCCCCCCTAATATTTTTTAATTAATATAAAATACTTATTTGGTAGGTACTGCTAAACGTTCATGAAATGTCCCAAAATAAATCTTTCCTTAAAAATGATACTGGAATAAGAGTGTTAGACTATTTCCGGGAATGTAACTTGCTAGAAATTCACAGGAATGCTAAGGAAGGCCCGGGAATATCGAACATATCACGATAGTTAATTATTATTTATTAATCATTATGTTAATTAATGGGCGTACTTAAGATATTCAATTTGTTTGATCAAATACATTCCTATATAGGTACAGTAAGTTCCCGTTACAACGAATACCGATACAACGAAAAATCCCGTTATAACGAAAGTCCTAGAAGTCCCCTACAGAAAAGCTATTAAGCTTTTCTAATGACCTTACAACGAAATTTCCGTTATAACGAAAAAAAAATGTGGTCCCTTGGAGTTCGTTGTAACGAGAACTTACTGTATATCATAAAAATTAAATCCTAGATCAAAAATAATACATGATTTGCATAGAACTTTTTACCTATCAACTTAGTTAAATTATAAAATAACAAATTCACTATTACTTGATTTACTGACTAATATCTTTTCAGGAATGGATACTGTTTCTGTAAATTAATTTCTTAAAATATAAAATAAGTACTATAATATATAAATATGTATATTATAAATAAGAAAACAAAATTATGCGTTTTAATTGTTGTAATCCCGATACCCGTTCCTATAACCCTATTAGAATTTCCGAGAATACCAACTCTTACTGGGATACAGCCATGTTATCTTGATCATGTTTATTTGATTTTGTTCCATCTTCGTCTACAGTTTGTCGTATTATTTTATAGGTTACCGTAATGGCCATGTTCATTACTCTTCATTCCTACGTAAGCATTTGGCGGATACTGGGTGTGGTAGGGATCCAAGGGTATAAGAACATTAAGAACCCATCAAAGTCTTGTCATACTTTTTCAGTCTATACTATAATAATATGTACTTTTACTAAATAAAGAACAATTACTCCGTCTCAAAACAAAAAAAACCTATTACGAATCGAATTGAAATATATTAATGTATGTACCTAATACATTATAAATGATATCATTTTCGTTATTAGATTTTAAAACTTTTACAGACACGTCTACCATAATAATTGTAAGTAACAAAAAGTTTGCATTTTCAAGTAAATTAATAATAATTTATTTTAGTATTAATAATTCATGCACACATTTAGTTATGGCTTAAAAATATCACCATTTGTACCAATGTAAATTACTGTGAAATAAACTATACTATAGTATTCTATTCTTATTAGTTTTAGTAAAACAGTACATGCTGCAAAAACATCTTTATTATAATTTATAACATTATAAAAACAATAATAATTAACAAAATAAACATATAACAGCAGTAATGTTAATACATAGTAAAGACAATTTTGATTAATATTACATTTAATTAATAGTTCTAACTTTCAAGTATATCGAATATCAAGATCAATAATAATAAATACTCATAAGGTGGGTGGAAACTTGGGAATCATTTTATCAATTTTCGACTCTAAATACTGTAATCTATACCTATATATTTAAATATTAAATATACGATTTTATCTATGTATGTAAACTACTAAGACACATTTGATGCAACTAAACTCTTAAGTCTACAAACGTATCCCTTTTTTTTTCGAGTTAATCGAGGGACGGAGAAGCAACCGCGTTAGCATTACTTCTCCTGAGCCCTAAGGTATTGTTTTCTACTGGGTGATTCTTTTATCAAACAACACTCATTATTTCAAAAAGTGTAAATTTTTTTGAAAATATTTTTTTACATAGTTTCAAGTCGCTTATAAAACAACGTTTTTATTAAAAAATTATATTTTTAAATATTTTTTATCTTTATAATTTTTTAAGTATTTTACTTTTTTGAATGACAACATAGGGTTTTAATTTTATATTCTAAAGTAGAATATTTTTCTTAGTATTTTGATACATGAAAATTGAATTTGGGGCGAGTAGTTTATGAGTTATAAGTAATTAAAGTTTAGACGAGCGGTGAAGTGGACAAACATTTCGCGGGGTAACCCCGAACCACTCCACTCCGCTCGTTTAAACTTTAAATACTTATAACTCATAAGTCATAAACTACTCAACCCAAATTCGATTTTCATGTATCAAAATACTAAGAAAAATATTCTGCTTTGGAATATAAAATTAAAACCCTATGTTGTTATTCAAAAAAGTAAAAAACTTAAAAAATTATAAAGATAAAAAATATTTAAAAATATAATTTTTTAATAAAAACGTTGTTTTATAAGCGACTTGAAACTATGTAAAAAAATATTTTCAAAAAAATTTACACTTCTTGAAATAATGAGTGTTGTTTGATAAAAGAATCAACCAGTATATAAATATCAAACTTGACAGATTTTATTTTAAGCCAAGAATTCAAAGAATATCTTACGAATGCTTTACAACGGAATACCAATATGACCAACTTGTATCAAATCGCGTTAAAGACTCGAAATCTGGTTCATATAAATATATAGGTTTAGGTTGCAACTTTTAATATTTTCAGGATCGAATCAAATTATAGAATTTTTAGTACTGATACTAGACTTAAGATTGTGTCAATGGACACTTTTACTTATTCGTTTGTTCAACCAACAAATTAGATATTTATTCGCAAAATCAAATCAGTGGAACTGGAAAAACGTTATATATAAGAGTTTTCAAAGAATTTGAATCTACTTCTCTTATTACAATTTTAAATTGAACGCTAATAATTCTTGAGTTATATGATGACAATTAATATAGATTTTATAATTATATGTACCAAAATTACTATTAAATGTTCTTGTTGATTACGTAAATTGTATAATAAATCTATTAATGTAAGGTACTATTATTACTTGTTATATTTCGATATATAAGTACATATTAATATTATATTATTTTTTGTAATATTTGTGTTCGATTTCGTCTGCTCCGTAATAAATAACAATTATATGATTTAGGTAATATAATATTCGTTGGTGTGAAACCCACCGTGGTGGTTGTCCTCACTCCTCAGCAACAAAACGTCTTCTGAGTGCAAGCACCAGTCGATGTCATTAGTTCTCGGATAGGTGACCACCCGGGTTTTAGTGAAAAATACTTGCCACACATACACGTGTTCAAACCAACCGTACCCTTCGTCCCTTCCCCACAATAAAAAAACCAACATCAAAATAACTTTTACTCAATGGCTTATGTTACCGCCTATTTACTGTAGGATAACTCAACGATTGTTGAGTACGATTGTTTATATGAACTAAATAGCATATTTTGTGGAATATAGGTAGGTACCTATATAATATAAACTTCAACAATAAAATGTTATTCCATTGCAAAAACTTAACGTCATTTTTATTATTATTATTATTATTATTATTATTACCCATACGTGTGAAAGTAGAAATTTACAACGTACACATATGGAATTGCAACAAGTATAATTTATATATAGGTATATAATGTAATAATAACTGTAATTTGGTAGCAAGAGAAAATTTATGTCAATCCTATTTTTTCAAGATTTAATTTACTAATTGTATTATAAGAGAATTGTGTAATTATGCAGCTTACACTGTTTCGTTAGTTTTGATAAACTATAGTTGCCTTCTTTTTTATGTTAATAATATTGTTCTGCTTCCGAGGTTAATTTCAATGAGCATGCACAATGCACATAATCTATACGTAGGTACTTATACAGGTCTACTGCTGTTGTGCATACCTACAATCTACATGAATAAATAAATAGGTACACTTATAAAAATAACTAGATTTAAGTAATAATTTGTAGTTTATTCAGTTCATTAAGTATAAACTTGATTTACTTATAATTCATTTTTCACACAAATATTCAATCACCGTTAATATCATGAGGGTTTTTAATTATTTCATAACTATCATATTTTATTCTCATAATCACAACACACGTATATTGTATCATCTAGACCAGTGGTTCCCAACCGGGGGGAATTTAGTGATGACGAAATAACAAGAAATATTTTATTTATAAAATTAAAAACAATAAATTAGTTTTCGGACGGTCACCTATTGATAACAATTTTACGAGTATTTTATAATATTCAAAAATATAAAAATAATATTATTAAGACATTAAGATTAAGTTGATTTATATTTTATTTTTAGAATTATGAAAAAATATATGTCATTAGTTAATAAAAATAATTATTTCGTATCATTAAAACAAAAAAAGGTCTTTTTAATTCTAATTTAAGGGGGGCATAGGATTTTTGAAAATTTACAAGGGGTGCATAGAATAAAAAAGGTTGGGAACCACTGATCTAGACTCTAGTATAATACCATTATATACTAAAAATATTATATTATTATATGTTAACTTTTTTTAAAAAATTACTGAAGAAATAACAGTGTACATAAGCAAATTATAGAATTACATTTTACTACTTTAATATTAAACTCCAGTTTTTTTTATAAGAATTGATGCTAACTATAAAGCGGAGAGGCTATCGTATCATCAACACAAATTTATATTAGCAAGAACAATGCTATATTACAGTTTTTTTTAATACACTTTCAAGCACAACACATTATTCATGATTAGATAGGTATAAAATAATTGCTCTCGCTTACTAAAAAATTTGATATATATTTATTCCATAGTTTTTATAGAACTGTTTTAAGTAATTATTTTAAAGGACTGTAACACTCATAAAATTTGTACGTATAATTGTATATTATGGTACAGATTGAAATTCCATCATTGTACAACCTAGCTACAGCAGGTTGGTAAAAATAAAGAACGAAAACGATTGTTTTGTGGTCGAATATAAAGATATTTTATGAACGCGTTAGAAAGACTTAAATAATAATATTTTCAGAATTTTTAAAATAAAATTATTAAAAACTTACTTGTTTTTGGTTTGTCTCGTAAGAGTATGGAGTGAACTTGATTCTGATTGCATTTTCCACCTGCAAGAAAACAAAACTATACATTGTGATATTCCTACAATTTTTAATTTTATAATTATTGTAACATTTATGTAGGTATTGCAAGTCCAATTTCAAACTGATGTATTAAAATAACAACTATACTATTCGATTTAACATATTTTAATGTATCTATATAAAATTAAATAAAATAAGTCAAACGCAAAAAATATAGTAGTAAAACTGGTAAACTGGTAAAGTGGTAAACTGGTTTTGAAGTTTTCCTCGTTTGAAAGATGAAAATTCGTCTATATTCTACTATTTATATATAATATGTTGTGTTTGTGTACACATATTGAAATGTTTACATTATATAATATACATGCATGGCCATTGCCCAATAGCTGCAGTTCTAAATCATAACATAACGATATATTATTACTTTGATAGATAAATATTAGTAACCTAAACTTTGATGTATGGCTATAAATTGTGCACAAAAATATGCCAATTGAAATAATGATATGTTAATAAGTTAAATAATAATAAATTTTCGTAATGTCTAAATGTTAACGTTTTATTCTATATATTATTATGTTAACAAGAACAAATGTAAACACGTATTATATTTTAATAGTGTGCAATTTTCAACTAATTGGATTTCATAAATTTTTTTGTGCAAGGTATAGGTGATTTATTTAAATGTAGGAAAGTACCTACATAATGAATGATAGGTTTACTTAAATGCTTCTATATTTATTTAAACAACATTTTACTAAACAATTATTTAACATTGAACATTTTATCGACATCCATTACAAAATCGTCTTAATTTAATATGTCTATGAATAGCTCAAAAGTTAATATTTTGAAATATTATAACAAGACTAAGAAATTATTATTCGGAGAAAATGTCAAATCTTTACAAATTTCCTATTTCGGAATTACAACAAAATAAAAATTAGTTTATTGATAAATAGTTAATTTAAGTGTGAAAAAAAGTTTAAATAATTTTATAATATTGGTTAATTAATTTTATTTATATCGTCATTTTTTTTTAAATAGTCAAGAAAAATTAAATTATATTAAATACATAATATATTTTGTTATATTTTTTTGTTTTATATAATTTAAATATAATTATTTTATTTGTTAATTATAAATTCATCAGAAATTGTGATAATTTATAAATTTTAGCAATAACTGTTGCTGCTACTATTCGTAACAATCTTTATACCAATGAAAACAATAACTATAATATATTCTATATTTTTATTAACCCTTCTGTTAAAAAAACAAAGAATAAACACTGTATGTTTTTACACGTATCGAGTAGGAATTTGTATTATTTTAACTTTTAACGTTATAAATATACATACATATATCTAGCTGGAGTGCAGTTCCAGACACATCCACGTCACAAACGATACTCGTTTCTACTACCTAAGGTTAAAACCGAGTTCAATATGCGAAAAAAGGTTTTTGGAATTGTTTATGGTGTAGTATTTTTTTTACAAATTATTTTCTTTTTTTAATCATAGTTCTCAACAAGAGAAAATATCAAAATCTCTCCCAGTTCAATTTATTTTCGTGTTTATTACAAAAAAAAATGTACCTATAGGTATTAGGTAATAATGTAATATTCTGTTTACATTTACTTATCACTTGTAGGTATTTAAGAATATAATTATTATTTGTGGCTCGGTGTGGCGCGGTGTTTGCATTCAGTCACGAATGTGCACAGGCCGGTGTCACTAGTTTCCGGATGGGTGACCACCCGGGATTTTTAGTGACAAATCCTTGCAACACATGTGCAGTACACACACCTGTTAAAACCAACAGTACCCTACCCCACAGTAGCAGAATAATTACCTCAGCTGTCGAAGACTTAATTTTAAATAAAAAAAATGATATATATATATTTCGTATGACAGAGTAGAGCAACACTTTTAAACATGTAAATATTAACGAAACTATATGGAATAACATAAAATAAAAATAAAAAAACAACAGAACAAATAATAAAATAAAAAGGTGCTCTGCTGTACAGTAGGTTACAAGTGGGTCACTGTATAATGGATGGTATTAAATTTGAATTCAATGATATAATATCATTGTATAAGAAAAACAATTTTGAGCGGAGACGGTATGTCAGTCTAGGTATAAGACATATTATATACTTATCTATATTATTAAAAAAAATTGACCTATAATAGGTACCTATAATAAATTCCAAATTAATCATATCACAATATCCATTAGGTACTTATAACGCGTTATACATCAACAAAAAACCCTGATACTATCATAGATATATAATAGTGTACTTTAGAAGCTTCAAGTACCCACGAATAATATTATACAATCACAACAAAATAACTAAAATAGTTATTCTAGGTTTTTTATTATGTAATTTCGTCCAAATTTGAACTTAAAATGACTATAAAAATAAACTGTGCTTGTGTATTTTTCAAATTTTTTGGTAACAGAATTAACTACTTACGTGGAATCTTATTATAAACTTTTTAATTTTATAAATTTTTAACTACAAAATTATTATTCAATTTTAAATTTGATCTTTAAGTTTATCTTAAAAAATATACTAAAAATTGTGTGCGAAATAGCTGCAGCGTCATGCCCACATACAGGGTGTCCCGTGAGGATTTACTCATTAGCCGTAGAGGGGGACTCGCCGCCCGGACCAAAACCAGTTTATTGACGTTTTACTAATAAACTAAAAAAATTATTAAAAATCATGAGATTAATGAAAATAAAATGTTAAAAACTCAAAATGTTCACAAAAATATACTCTATAGAATGGCTATCTTCAATTTTTTCAAAAATAAAAAAATAATTTTTTTAACTTTTTTACTAAAAAATTTAATTTAATTAAAAAATAAAATATTTGTAGTGCTTACCTCTGCGAGTCTTAATAAAAAAACATAACTACGATATCTCCATTATTTCAGGAGATATCGCAATGAGTAAATCCTCACGGGACACCCTGTATAGGCGGACATTTGGTTAAATTTTTTTAGCGGAGGATACCATAATCCACAGTAAAGTGAACCAAACCAGATCTGCAGCCGCCAGCGCCAGACTAACCACCAATAGTCTAGGCGAAAAATCTTCATGCTTCCGATATAATCCATACGTCTCGAAAAGTAACAGTGTATACTATTTTACATATACTTAATAAATAATATTATGTTAGTATGTGTATTGTGTATAGATATCTACTGGTTATATAGGGAGCATAGTATGTACCTACTGTTTACGCATTGCGTGTGGAAAGAGTATGAAGATAAAGGGCAGAGAGAAGAGCTTTAATCAAGAACAAAAAAATATTGAAAGTCAACTCTAGAATCTACAAGTTACAACCTATAGAGTATAGACTATGAACTAGTATGAAGGATTTTTGTCGCTACCACGTGAAATTATAGACACGCGAATAGCAAACAGTACAAAAGATACATTTAATAATAATAATAACAACACGTTATAGAGGTTGCAGGCACACACAAAATCACACATAGTAATATATTATTACGCATGGTTACGTGTTTCAGTGCGCCGTTATCTCTGAACGTTATACGTTATACCTACCTTTATTTTATTCAACCACCAAAGCTCGTCGTATTACAAATCGAATTTCAGAAAATTATATAGCCGACTGACGAGGTATTCGTCACGTTTCCCACCAGAAATATATCGAAGAGAAAAAATAATGTTTTAACATTTACCAATACCCGTTCGCCAACATTACTATATGCAGATATATGCTCTTCTCTTCCTACCCACCACCGACGCTGCAGAGCTCCTTAAGTTAGGGTCGTCGTCACTATCACTGGAAGACGGGACAATTTCTCATAAATCCACACGAAAATATGAAAATTAATCCATCGACGCACCCTCTACTCTGGCTCTAGCATCCCTCTGTACTCGATCGATGAGTAACGTGTACTTTCAGGTGGGATTTATACATCAGAACTCTAACCAACTATATATATAAGTAAGATATTTTTCCTGCTGCAGTCTGCTTAATCGCGAGTGTTGGACGTTTAAATGAAAAAATAAAAAATAAAAAAACCGATTACGCGTATCATAATATTATATTATGATTACGTATTTACGTAGGTACCCGATTCACCGCTCGATTTTCGAATTAAGATAATAGGTATTGTATTCTCGATTTAATATCTAAAGCCTAAAACTAATTATAAAACGACGAAGAAGATGTTGCGGCGATATTATAATATTATAATATATTATAGAAATAATACGTACGTACCTATTAACCACACAGTAAAAAGAAATATACATATTATAGGTATTATATTAATTTATATACATTAAAAATTAATCGTGTAATAAAGAATCGAATAAATCGATTGCGGGAAAATAATAAAGGTGAAATTATGACCGATAAGCTGCTTGCTATCACGTTATTTTTACCCACCGGATATTTCCAGTCAACTGTCAGTTATATTACTATAACGATTTGATTATTTCTAGTAAAATTCTTGTGTATTATTATTGTACCTAGTGGTTTTCGAATAATAATATTATTTAAACTATTGATTAGCGCAATGGTAATTATTTATTAAATGTACAACATTAATGTTGACATGTTGTCCTTGAAATGTTGGTTGATCATAATTTTAGATTCTGAGTAGGGCAAGGCATGTATTAATTTAACAATGATATGTATTTTTAATTCTGCAGAGCGGAGCGATGAATGTAATGATTATACAATGAGGTGTGTTTTTCATATTTTATTGTTGAGTCTGACCTACGTCATCACCTTTTGGCTTTTGGAGTAGTAAAAATGCATTTAATTTAAAAATTGTGGGTAGATTCTAGGAGCAAATGGATCTACTATCTACTTAGTATTTTGAGGGGACAAAAGTAAAAGATCCCTATTACTTTTCATAATAATTGGGGAAAAATAGTAAAAACGGGAATGTTTAAGCAAAACCAGTTTTTGATATAATCATTTCTATAGTCAGAAAATTCAAAATACTAACCGTATACATAGGTACTTGAATTCAGGCGCGTACACAAGAGGGAGGGGCTTAGAGGTTCACCCCCTCCACCCAATATCAGGAAAATAATTAAATATGATTTATAAAGTAAAAGTGGGAAAATGTATAACTTATAATATTCTACTATTACTTAAATTACCATTTTCTATATTCAATGCAATTTTTAAATTATTTAAACTAGGTAATTTCAATTTTCAAATTGTTTGTTGTTTTAAAGTGTTGGTAAAAATATAATAGGATTGGTGATATTAGATAGTAAAATGAAGAATGACAATTTTAGTTATTTTTTGGTAAATCAAAAATATTATTCGTGAGAATTTTAAAGTTTTACGTATGTTATTATTATATTTAATAAACACAAATGCAATATTTTTGGCGAAAATTAATTCAACCTACCTACCGTATTACGAAATACGAATAGTAAAAAAAAAAATTACTATAATAGCAGTATAAATATATCATAAAGTATATTATATCCTTAGTAATATAAACAGGTGGCCGCAGGTCTATCATCGTCTTCCCTCAGAATCGTTTTTCGTATGTAATATGATTCATCAATGAATTTAAATTTAAGGACTCCATTACAATGAATTATTCAATAGCTAGGTACACTCGACAACTATTTTCTGTACAAGTACAACATAGTGGTTAACTTCTCCTCCCTCCCATTTAGTGTTTAATTTTTTTAATAGTAATCACTCTATAGTCTATACTCTATATTATAACAAACAAAAAAGGTTTCTGAAAACTTTATTTTCCACAATATAAATAAATTTAATTATTGTACAATGCGGTACTTTTTTTCAAATTCCATACCATCTACAACGATATTATACATAAAAATGTAAGATATTATATAAAATCATTGAGTATGTATAGTATACTATATATTGTAATATACTAAATGATAAAATGTAATAAATTACTAAATTCGTTTTAAATTATTTAATTAATACTGTCAGTATGGTACGATCAATAATTCCAATTTCAATAAATATTAAAAAAATATATTTTATATTCGTAAAATGATTCATTAATGAAAATTAAAATTAATTATTACATTTAATTTAGGAAATTTTAATTGATTTAAATATCAAGTATTATACAGACACTTGCATACCGATAACAGTGTTAAAATTTGAGGTGATTAATCACAACTTGTTTTATAATAATGACGAATGTATTATATTATATTAATATATAATTATAAGTATAAATACTTACGTATTTTATATATTCTGGACACAAAAATGGCTGAACAATAATATTATTCATTGTGATTGAAATTGTACTGAATATGTAGGTACAATAAAAAAAAACCCAATTTTGAAATATAGATCACTGCAGATCAGCAATACTTTTTTCATGTCTATATATTTTTCTTCCCGGATATATTTTATTTAACAACGTTAACACCAAAAACACAATGGTCTTAACCTTTACATATTTTAATAAAATTGAAAATATAAGAAGTTGTGTAGGTACTACCAAAACTGTATAGTAAGTATATAACAACAAGTAATAACATATTATAATATACCATCCAGGATATCCAAGGTATCCAATAATACCCACATTATATTATAATAGCCAATAATGCGAAAACACGAAAATATAGAATGCAACAGCTGTGGCTCATCTTACAATTTAAACATAATATAAAATATTATTATATTCATGAACTTCCTTAAAGCGGACAACATTAATATTACCAAGCAGCAACCTATACCCAATAGGAGAATCTCATACAAGACTACCAGAGACACAAGCAATCAATCAGACTCTAAAATTAATTGGAAAAATTAAAATTTTCAACTTAATATTATGTATTCTTTCATTAATATAGTACAAATTTACCAATGACAAGCAGATGGCTTATAGCATTCAAAGTTTAAAACAAAAGGAATGTAATTTAACAATAAAAATAAGATATTTTAATTTTTTCATAAAAGTATCAAATTATGACTTTATTAATTTAATTTATTATTACATTGTATGAACTGTAATTAATTGACGAATTTCATATATAATACCGAATACCTATTATTATTAAAACAAAGTACATCAAAACTACTCTTTGGCCTTAGCCTTTTGATTCGACAAAAATACGAAAATTATGTTCAATTTATAATAATATTAATATTATATACTTTAATAGTTTAATGTAGCTAGGTTAAGATAATACTATTACAAGTACCTACGCTTTTAAAAATGTGAACTTTTTAAATTTATTTATCACTATTTAACTGTGTCAACGGAGTTATTTTGGTAACTCAACAGGTTTTTTTTTATTATTACCTCACATAAATCCTGTCGTGTCTCACGTCAAATCCTTTTAGAATAGTTCAAAGATGGTCATTAAAGTTTGTTATTTATTTCCAAAATTATTTGTATTTTCTCTAGGGAATTACTGCAATGTGTTAGGTCGTAATGGTTTGGAGAGCAGGTTGAAAAATAAATGTAAGACCATTTGACAACGTAGACAATGTATATCTCACAAGACAAAATGTCGCCGCATTAATATTATCATAAGAACTTTCTTTGAAAGTTTTTTTTTTTTGAAAAATATGCTCCTTTATAAAGATAAGTTTTTTTAAATTGAATAATCTTATGTTCAAATTACATGCCAATCAAACTAGTAGGTATATAGCTTTTTTATTGATATTTTTTAACGAAAAATAATATAAATCAATATACCTATTAACTATACTCTCTGTAATAATTTATTTTGACAAAGTAATAAGCAATATGCAGATAAAATAATGAATAACATTTTCACATACATACATAAATACAGACTGAGAGTACAATATGTTCAACCATTAAATGGATACTAGTTTTTTTATAAATTATGTAATTAGTAAAACGCTAAAAATCTTTTTTGAATAATTTTTCATGAAATGGGATATTCAATAAACACGTCATAGGGCAATTAAAGACATTATTTGAACATCCAATTAGTGTTGTTATTTTATTTATACATTGTTATAATACAACTATTCATCGAGTAAGCCTTACGTTCCAATTATAATTATTAATGATTAGTTATAATTTAATAGGTACCTAGATTTTTTAATGAACTCAAATTATTATTTGATATAATATATAAATTGGGGAATTTAAAAAGATGTATTTAATACATAGAACTCAATATTATATAATACCTTTTTTGGACCGTTGTGGTGTTGTGGTGCATAGACACAACCAACTATACTCTTTTCAGAATATAAGAAGGAACCAGGCGGCCACGGACAAAACCGGTTTTGTTACGTAAATCTGGTGCGTTCTTATTCTGAAAAGAGTATAGACAATCGACATACAGACAGTCGTGGCCGTCTATGCTATATGAGCAGCAGCACTAGCAGCAGTGTGAATATTTCACTGGTTGTTATTATTTTATATTTTAGCTTGTTATAATTAGTTGAATATTCAGTTTTCTTTAACAAAGTTAGTGATATAACGTTACTGTATTTTTATTAGCTAACACCTTAGAACTCACCTAAAAAGCTAAAAAATATGTTTTATTAAGGCGAATAGAAATGTAAATACGCTTGAACTTTGAGTTGATAAAGAAATGGTTATTTAAAATTACAGTAAATATACTAGAAAACTGTTGGTCACAACTCACAACTGATAGAACCATATTAAATACCTACTCTTTAAACTATAAACTGGGTGATTTTTTTATTTTTAAGCATGCGCACCCCCATTTTTCCTTTTAATAAAATTTTTAAGTACACCTATAAACCATATTTTAAAATGTCTGATATTTTTTGTACTGTTTTGTCGTTTTACGAACTTCTATTCTTCGAATGAGAATCCCCTCCTTTTTCACTGTAAATTAATTAACTGATGATTTTCTTGAAAATTTGAATGTATCTAAATCAAAACTCTAATGAGTAGTTTCTGAGTTATTAAAAAACTACTAAGTATAAAAATCCTGAAAAATGGTTTAACAAAAATTTAAAATATTACCTAAATGTAATATTAGATGTAATATTTATTATACTTTATAATTACTTTAATTTTTACAATAGTAATTAGTAATTACCTATATTGTCATACTATCCTTAGTAGATACACAAATTTACATAAATCAAAACTACTCTAATTTTGATTTAGATACATCAAAGTTCTCAAAAAAAATATCTGCTAAATAATTAAAAGTGGAAAATTTGTCCTATTTGAAAAACAGAAGTTTGCATTGTTGCAGGATCATCCGTAAGTGGTAAAAAAATCTCAATTATTCGAAAATATGTGGTCTTTAGTATTGTATTTAAAAATTTAAAAATTCAAAATAAATAATAATTAATATATGCATAATTTAAGCATACAAATAGGATGAGCATACTTAAAAATCACTCTGTATATTAAAATAATATAAACATAAGTACAATGTACAAAAAATACGAACCGTTCGATAGTTTGTTGACAGAACCTTCTCAAGTGAACTATAAACAGTATAACTAATATAATTTCATATTATTAAACAATTTTAGTGAAGTAGAGAAGCTTTGTGATTAAAGACTAAAGTGTTATGAGAAAGCTTGTATAAAAGCTTCAAGCTTTTTTACCGAGCGAAAAGTTTTATCAAAAGAAAAATCATTTTTAAATAAATGATTGGAAATTTAAAACCGGGTTCCTTTTAAATGTTCTTACAGAATACTTAAAAATATCGAAAATACTTAATATCCATAATTTTCTTTCATAAGCGTTACAAGCTCATAATTTTACAAAATTCGTCAAAATAACAAAAATGCAAAAAAATTTTAAAAAAACACAAGATTCCTTAAATATTTTTTTTAAAATCATAAAAACTTAACCTTTAACGATTTTAGATATTTTGATATAATTCAAAAAATGTTTGGCACAGAAACTTGAATCATTCCTTTTTAACCCGTTTTTAACTTATTAATAGAAAACTGAATCACTTATAATAAGATAAATATTTATAAAATATTTAATATTAGTTAACTAATTTAATAAGTATAGGTTAGAGATTTTAGCTATACAAGAAATAAGGTGGAGCGAACAAGGGGCTCTAGAGAAATAGGGAACTCGATAATTTGCTTCGGTCAATGTGACAATCGCAGGCAAGGAGGCACCGGCTATATCGTTAAAAAGAATATAGTATCCGCAATTAAAGATTTAAAAGTAGTGAACTCCAGACTGACAATCCTCATAGTGGAGGGAAAATTCTTCAACATTGCATTTGTCAATGGACATGCACCATCTTAAGATAAAAGCGATGAGGAAAAGGAGGAATTTTATTCACTTTTGGAATCCACGTTAGAGGGAATACCCAGACATTGCATTATAATCTTATTAGGGGATTTTAACGCAAAGATTGGTAAAGAAGAGTGCTTCAAAACAACTACCGGATAGAATAGTTTACATCAGCTATCAAATAACAACGGATTCAGACTAATCGAATTAGCTACAGGAAGGGGTTTAAAAATAAAAAGTACATCATTTCCATATAAGGAAATACATAAAGGTACCTGGAGGTCCCCAGATGGCAGATACATCAACCAAATTGATCATGTATTGGTGAATGCGAGATTCAGCAATAGTGTACTAGATGTAAAGACCTTCCGCGGGCGGAATGTGGATCTGATCACTTCCTAGTTGTAGGGAAACTTAAAGTGAAACTGAAGAAAGCAAAAAAGAAAAAAGAAGAACAAACAGAACTCTTTGATATACAAAAACTATGTGACCTTAAAATTTGTGAAGATTTCTGTAAGAATATATCAAACGAGTTTAATAATGAACATATAGATAACGAGAATGGTGATATCGAAATCTTATGGTCTGCTATAAGAAATGTGATCCGCAAAGCGACAAAAAAAACAGTTGGGAACGACGATTTATGAGGAATCCATGGTTTAACCAGATATGCGAAAATGCCCTACAACGTAGAAAGCAAGCTAGGGAAGTTTAGTTAAAGGATATTCAAAATGAAGAAAAATTAGATATAAAACAAGACCAAAAGAAGCAACCAAAATTATAAGATGCGAGAAACGAAAATTTATGCACATAATAAAACTATTAATTTAAAAAAAAACTATTGGGTGGTTTATACCTAAATCAATAAGGAATATTTTTGAGGGGGCTAAATCTTATTCAGGGAGCCCTCTAGTTGCGCCATTTATGACGAGGTACAATCGACACCTTATATACATCATAGCGACTTCCCTAGATTTTTTTGAACTACATTTATGTATAATCTAAAACAGCTCTTTATTAGCTTTCCTCAGGTCACGTTAAACTCATACAAACTAAAGCTTAACAAACTAAACTTCGATTAACTGTTTTTAGTGTAATTAATTGCTTTTAGACTTAAAAGACAACACTACCGGACAAATAATAACTAACTCAAAACGCGATTTCCTGAAACTAACGTAAACTCTAACGAGTTACGATGTACTAGGTTGGTATTAAACCTATATAAAATCGAATAAACTTCTAGTTTGAGACGATAGTTGCCCGACTCCCAAATAGGTAGGTACGCATTTCAAAATACTAAATAGTTACTGTTTTAACTATTTAAATAAAATATTTTTTATATTAGCATATATATATATATATATGTAGTTACATCAAGTTCGGTATCAGAAACCATAGGTATACAGCAATATGTTAATTATGTATTATGATTTTAATAAAAAAAAAAACATTAAGTTTAGACAAAAGGATAAATAATTATTAAGGTATAGAGACATAGAACTATTAAATATGTAAAATATTAAGAAAATTTGAACAAACTGTACAATAATAACAAATAAGTAAATAATAATATTATCTAATGACAACAGTATGTATATAGTATGACAGTATGTAATAGAATATTCACAAAGATAAACATTGTAAATTCAAATATATTTTTATTTTCCAATAACTACGTGCATATTAGGTTATAAAAATTATACATTATTTCACATTTTCAAGTACATGTCCCCAACCGTTTCACATTAGAATTCAAAAATTCATTTTGAACGTTAGTAGTGGGATAAAAACACAAAACTATATTCTATTACCTGGTACAATATATTGTACCCGTTGCACTATAAGTTTCAGTTTAAAATTCGACGCTCATTATATTTAGTTCTCAAATATAGTGTAAATATAGTGTATTTTTCTATTTCAAAATAACAGTTATAGAGTTCAATTGAAATTTAGTTATATAACATGCGTCATGCATTCCATCTATCGTAACAAATTAAGATAACTTTTTTAAAATTGAATTGGGCAAAAAACATTGGTTAAAGTACCTATTTATTTGACTTTTTAACCATTTACTGACATTACTTATGCATTGTATGAACTATTTTCTATTACTCCTAGCAACAAAAAAATATCAGTGTTTTTTGATTATATTTTAGCAAATGTCAAGCAAATGTTATTAAAAATAACAGCAGATATCCATCATACCTCGGGACTGCAATCAATGAGCCAAGGATTACCAATGGTCCAGAAAATCACACTATACAAATAACCAATTTTATAAACCATATTATCGAGACTGGATTGTATATTAATGTTCTTAAAGAACACCAACTAGAAGCTTACTTAAAACTATAATTACATTGACAAAAATTACGAATTTCATCTCTTAAGTCATCGCCAAGAGATGAAGAGATTTAAAATTTTAGTACATGGCATTCTCAAAATATAATCACTGTACAGTTTATTTATTGGTATACATAATACATAGATATATGAACCTAGTAATACTAATACATTAGTATTACTATAATACTTTGGAACATTTTAATGGAAATTATGCTAAAAAAATGTTAAATTCTAAAATACGAATCCATTGAAAATATGGGAGTGTACTCCGCCCTGATTAATAAAATTACCACTACATTTTTTTTTATGGAACTATTAATAATAATAGCAATCTTAAAATATTTAACATAGATTTTTGTTTTTAAATATTTTAAATTGGGAGTGGACCGACGAGTGTATACGGTTGTATGTACAATGTATGTACAATGATGAGTGTAGTGTGTTTGCATGTCTTTTTTGATGTTGTTGTCGGTCATCACTTTTTAAAGCAATAAAATCGTTTCAATCTTCAACGTTGAGGGTGGATTCATTATACTCAACACCAGTTTTGAATTGAATGATTATATTTTTCGTCTTAATTCAAAAACAAATAACCGTGAATGTTAAGCTTGAAATAACGACTAAATATTGATTTGAGCATTTTCTAAACATAATAGTAAGAAATAAAGACATGCAAAACTAATAAAACTCGAATATTTCTCATGCCTATTAATAGCTCAAAAATAATCACAATATTTCAAAAATTTGACGATGCATAGAAATCGCTAATATAAATATTCCGTGAAAATGTTATGCATCTAAGGTTATTGTTTTAGAGGTACCTACAATAAAAAAAAATCTATTTATTTCAAAAGCTTGTATTGCTTAAAAATCTCAGTTTTTTCTTAATTTTTTGTTTGTTTTTTCTGACGCTTTTAAAAACTAGTGTTGGCCAACGATATAATTTTCAATATCGATATCGTATTTTTTTCTCCGATATCGTATTGCGATATCGGAAAAATACCGATATCGATATCGAAGCATATTACAAATTTAAAACATTAAAAGTATAGAATGCATATTATATTATGAGTGTATTGAAAGTATATTAAAAGTATAGAATACATATTGTTTTAATATTATATTATGAATGTAAATTAATTATTAATTATCAATTATATATTATTTAATTATTTTGTATAAACTGAAAAGTATCCAATGTATTTAATCAAAAAATTTCTTCTTCGAGCAGTTTTTCCATCAATGTTTCAGAACTTGAGTTCGATTTGAAATATGAATTCAAAAATAACAGTTGATTGAGTCGTTCAGGAGATAATCTATTTCTTTTCTTGGAAATGATTGTTCCAGCTTCGCTAAATAACCGTTCACAGGGAACACTAGTGGCCACTATACTTAAGTATTTTTTGGCTAGTAATGATACAGCTGAGTATTTAGATTCGTTTTCTTTCCACCAATTTAAAGGATCTTGATCGTAGGGAACTTTGATTTTCAAATTTTTATACTCTTCAGCGATATTTTCGATAATTATTTGTAGATATCGATATCGAAATTATTGAAAAAATACCCACGATATCGATATCGTATCGAATTATCGATATCGTTGGCCAACACTATTAAAAACTATTGGAAATTTTTTGAATTTTGACCCTCCAAAGTACCTGCCAACTAAATTCACACTCCTAACAGAAAAGATGCTGTTGAAAAATATAGAAGCATTTTTATATTATCTCCCCTAAAAGGCGGTGAGACACAAAAAAAAACACATACCTATAACCTATTTCATTGTAAAATCAATACATTCATAGCTCCGTTCAGAATCGAAAATCGTTAAATATTTTATTATTTAATTGTACCTATAGAAATTAAGACTAGTCTTACATTTCACATATATTTAAAAATCGATTTCAGCTTAGTAAATATTATAAACATCATTTTAAAATTAATTATTTGCGTCACTTAGAAACTTTATTAATGCTATCACGAAATGGAGTTAATTTAAAATAAAACAACTTTTTCTAACCGCCATTAACAATTAGTATTTAGTACAAATAATGTAATAAGTACTAATAACAAATTTATCTGAAATGGTATTCTCGCAAATACGATTTTAGAATCTAATATAAAAGTGATTAATTTGTTTTTAGGAATGTATTGGATTTGTGTGTGCATGTGTGTGTGTGGCATTTTGTTGATTCAGAAACAAGAAATAAGAAAACTATAAAAACCTCGCTAAAAACTATGGATACCTACTTATCCATATAACTATACTACGGCTAAATTGCAATTAATTACTTAACGCTACGTTATTCCAAGGTGAGTTAAACAAAAGAAAACAGTGTCAAATGAGTCCATATATATATAATATTATTCTGTTAGTAAATTTTTCCTGAAAATAACTATTAGAATCATTATGATTTTTATAACATAAAATATAGGTAGGAACTTACGTGATAAATAAAAGAAAATATAATAACTTAATGCAGGCTCGAACTCGGCCAAGGGTGGCATTTTTTTTGGGCAGTCTCGGTGTCCGGAGAGAGAGGCCACCATCCGCCACCCGGGCATGACAGATATCAGCTACGGGTGCCCACTTAAAAATTCTGCCAAAACAAACACACACATGTTCAAAACCTACAGTACCCTCCCCCACAGTTCCACATGCTATAATGACCTATGTTGTCGAATACTCAACCCATAAAAAAAATAATAATTATACATTATAATACCAACAACACATAATATGCAAGTAAACACGTACTTATGACTATAATATATTATACAAATTGCAAAAACATAACAAAACTATTGGAAATTAGCTATTACCTTATTTGGTAGGTACATAATATTTGTTTTTATTTGTATACATTTAAAAGGAATCATTAAGTCTTTGATATCTATTGGCTACTGATGACTACAAGCGCATGTGATGTACGAAACTTGAAAATTATTTCAACATGTCTTTGCAAAAAGTTTAGAATCAATCGTAGTTACGATCCAGGATTAACATTAAGGACCATTTTTTTTTTACAAAACTACCAGCTCAGACGAAAATTGGTCTATTTTTTCCAAACTTTTAACAAGCATGATAACATATCAAGAAGATGCACAATTAAAATATTTTAGTAATAATAGGTGAAGGTATATTCAAATATTATAGTTTAAGCAAAATAAATAAAATCTTATGCGTTTGTAATCATCAGTAGCCAATAGATATCAAAGACTTAATGATTGCGTTAAAATGTATACAAATAAAAACAAATATTATGTACATATAAATAGATACAAATATGTAAATATATTTTTTCTTAATTCTTAATAAAGATTTAGTTGTCAACATTATAACTGAATATTTACAATACATTAAACCAATATATTACTTTAAGTCTAAATAATTTCATCACAAACCGTTAGTAAAAATTAAAATCTGTAAAAATATATTTTATTTTTCATTATTCATCTGCATTATAATATTTAATTGAATGCTTTTTTTTAGTAAAGCTTAAAATATATTCAAAAAAGTTGTTTTTAATTATTGAAATGACATCGTCAATATCAAATTCTTAATTTAACCATTTGCATATTATCTTTGAGATAAAAAATTAAATGTGGGCGTTTAGTTTTAATTGATATATAATATATATTTATGTGTATATTATAATATACTACATAGTACATATTATTACATTATATACCTACCTGATTATAATGGTTATAATATATAATAAGAAATAAATAATTTTGTATTTTTATTTATTATTCAAGTGTGTGTATAGTAGTTTCAAAATTAATGGTACACTTAGAGGATGTCAGCGCACTATTAATTGTTCTCTATCTCTGGCCCACGCGCAACCTAGACATAACGCTTTTACGCAGAATCATTTTTTCTATGTTTTTAAGTAATCTTAGAGTAAAATCACCCATTACAAAAAATATAGAGAATAACATTTTTGAGGGAATGACATATCGATTTGTCTAAATATTGTCTCAAAACAATTTAAACATAATTTAAATATTAAAACTTTTTGTTTATTTTGAAAGTCGAATGCAAAGTCAAATAACAATAAAATATAGGCTTCAGCGATTCACGCATCCAAACAGTCGCAGGCTCCAACGCGGCCGTCCACACGACGTCCTAAATCTTTAATCTACTATTGTATTATGTAAATATTGTCTTATATTTTATTATTTTTATTATCTGTTAATGTTTTAAATCTTATCCTATTCAGTATATTTTAAACCATAGTTTTAACTATTTATACCTTAATTCTGATCTAATTTATAAATGTTAAAAAATAATTAATTCCTTACACCTAAGTTTAGATGATGTCGACTGTCAGGAAAACTTTATATTAATAAATAAAAAAAAAAAAAACAATAAAATATAAAATCGATATGTCATTCCCTCAAAATATTATTCTCTATCTTTTATGTAATGGTTGATTTTAGGTACTCCTTATTTTACTCTAAGATTACATGAAAACATAGAAAAATTATTCTGCATTAATGCGTTTTGTGTATGTTGCGCGTGGTCCAGAGAGAAAACAAATAGTGCGCTGGCATCCTCTTAACATTCTTATAAGTATAACATTTTTGTATTTGTAGGTTTTAGTTGGTAATTTAATTAAATGTAGCACACATATAAAATAATGATTAATAATAATATAACTGTTTCCAACATTATGAAATAATTATTAAAACCCAAGTTATAGGTATTTTTAATGAATGTTGACTATCGTGGTTTTAGAATGTGAGATAAGAGAATTTCTTTCCAAACTTTTTCTGAACATTAGTATACCTATTATTAAGTAAGCATTATTTTGTTTTTATTATTAAAGTCACACGTGCATTAACGTAATCAATAAGGTAATTTATATAGGTAAATACCTACATGGCGGAAATAGGTTAACTCAATTTAACTCAACTAGGTAGTTACCTACTTATGTCGTTACGAAATATAGGTAATTATAATTAGGTTTCTTGAAAATGTAACAATTTTAAAATACCTATAGTTTTATTTTAACTCTAATAAATATAGATAATTTAACATTAAACAAATGTGTTAGGTTTATTATTTATTATACTAAATATACGTTTTCATTCATAATACTCTACAAATTGTACAGTACACTCATAGTAATTATGGAATCGTGGAATAAATGTTATCTAAATTTTAAATTAAAGTTGTTATCAAAAATATTTATGAATTTTCAAATGTCTATAATCTATATAGTATATATAATATATATCATGTTATTTATATACCTAATATGTTTAATTTTTTGTCCTGTATGAATTAATATCTTTTATTTGTAAGTATAGGTACATACCTACTAAATTTAAATTTACAAATAAAACATAATATTTGATGAAATGTACTGATAAGATAAAAGTTATGCGTAGTCACATGTATAGCACCTATGCAAATTATGTATAATGATATTATAACATTCATTTTACCAAATTTATAACTATAAAACCTTGTAAAATTTTAAATATCTATATTAATAAAAACAAAAATATGCACACTACCTATATAATGACATTAATTTAAATATTTTTGGATAATACAATTAGGTAATAATTATATAATACTTATTATAAATTTTATACTATATATATAAAAAAAAAAATTCATACTTGTATAATTTAAATACAAGTATATAGGTACCAACTAACAAAATGGTAAATACAATAAAGAAATATGGTCCGATAGACCAAAGTACCTAACTAGGTATCTACTTAAATGGTGCTAAATGTGTATAACATCCAATGGGCAACGATTCTTTTCAATTTGATCATATTATATTAGTGTCATAAGTCATAACTATCTATTATGGTCTATACCAGATAAGAAATACAAAAAATATCCAATTTATAAACCAAAACGAAAAAGTACCGACGAGTGCTTAAGATTTCCGATTACACAATTGTTACCTCTCGTACCTGGCCACATAAAGGCGGGTTTCCACTATACACGTTTGCCGTGTAGACGAAAAATGTTCAGCTATGTCCAACAACACGGTATCGTGGTTAATCGTGTGGTAACTGATCCTAACCAACCAATCACAGCAAATTATTTGTATGCACGTACCCGCGCATACGTGTATAGTGGAAACCCGCCTTTACACCACAGTCGTTGGAGACTCGACCACTCTGGTGTGTTCACAAAAGCGTTAGGTATAAATGTTTAGGTTAGTAGAAAATATCGTAGGTATATTAAAAAAAAAAAAAAACCCATACCTCTAAAGTGGAAAAAATTACATTTCATTGTTCGGTGTCACTTACCTATATGATATTTTCGTTGACGAGACGATCCTAGAAACTTGTACGACGAATAATAAGTATTATAATATATTATTATTATTCTATATTATTTTGTTCGGAACGCTGCGAAACACTCGTACGGCGAAAACAGCGACGGCGGCGGCGACGACGACGACGGTACACGGCACGGATGCAAACGACGTCCGCGTGAACTACCGTCTAGGCGACGGATTTTCAAGCTTTTGGCCCATGCGGGATCGTCGTCCGAGTCTCTCGTCACTCCGTGGGGAGGGGGAGTATGACCAACTGTCTGCGGCGAATAACCGTGCGCGCCGCCGCCGCCGTTGGAGGGAGAATTATTGTGGCGCGACGGCGGCGGCGTTCGACTGACCGACCGGCCGCGGAAGGCGGAATAACAGAAATAATATTATGTAGCTACGTAATAATATTATTATTTTATATTTTTCTCATTATTATCGTTACGACTTTACGAGTGTTTGCGACGGTGTGGAACCGAGGCAATTATTTTCGCCGTATTTACTATTTGTTTAGTCGTTATTATAATAAGTATTATAATTTATTATAATTTTAGTAGGCGCGAGGCGAGCGATCATCCCGGACATCGTGATATTATCGTCTAATTGATAGAGATGCTTACTCGAATCCCAGCCGGTTAAGCTATTGTTTAAGACTGCAGGGTTTCCTTTTGGTTATTGGTGATTTTGTCTTTTGTAATATTATATCGATATGCATAAAATGTATCAATTCATCATTTAGTTATCGGTTACGAGTTATATGTAATAAGTACTAGTTACAAGTTTACAACTACTACATTTAGAATTCATATGATACCTATATAATCGGTGAAATACGATTGAGAACTTTATTTTTGATAACACGATTGAGAACGCTCGATATTTAATTAATTTTCCACCGTTGCCAAATTTAATAGAACGATATATAATTTGAGCACGATAATAAAATTTGAGCACCATATTTAAGGATTATTATCCTTAGTATAAACATTTTATGAACCCAGAAACTACTTGTTAGAATTTTGATTTTTAGATGCATTAACATTTTAATGAGAATCACCCACAAAATAAGGGGATTTTCATTTGAAAAATTGAATTTGTATCGCCACAGGACACTCATTGAGTACAAATTATCAGGAATTTGAAAATATGGCTATATAATAGCCAATAGGTATAAAAATTTTAATTTAAAAAAAAAATCAAAATGTTTTTGATTATTATTTGTTACAGAGTACAGACTATACACTCGAGAGATGCAAATAGTAAAATGTGAACAAGTAAACTAACAAATTAGTAAACTGACGGTTTAAAAAACTCAACAATTTGCACGTGCCTGTTTTGGCACCAGGTGCACCTATTTCGCCTGTCACAGTGTCACCACCAATATTAAACAATCAAACACACATGTACTTTTTCATTACATTTTTAGAATTTCTAAATCACTTTTGAAAAAATTTCTTTAAAAAAAAAAAGTAGAAAATACCAAGCCTGGACATAAACTAGTTAAAATGTTAAAGTTAATTATATAGTTAATTTTAACTTTTTACTTAACTTTTTTGAATTTAATTTTCATTAATTTAATTTTTAACTTAACTGATTTTTATTGATATAAACTTAATAAATAACGATTTACTTTTAAGTTTTAATCAAATCCAAGTTACATTAATTTATTGTATCACGTCCTCTTAATGCTATAAGCCTGCAGTATATTTTAGTACAGAATGTATCGAGTTCAAACCACGGTTTCGGTGGACCAATTTTTTTTAATTTGTTGATACTTGATACTTTAGACTTTAGTGTTAAATTATACACTTAAGTACACCCCACGCGGGGTCCGCAATCTACCACTGCAGGTAGATTTTCTACCTAATAGTATACTACTCACATAATCACAAAAAACTAGCATTATCAACGCAATGCCGTGGTAAACTAGTGTTTTATATTATATTTATATACTATTGTTATATAATATATTTAATATAAAATATTTATGTATAATTATATAATATATTATAGGCATGCAAAGATTCTCGTCTCTCGATTTCATCTAATTTTTTTAATTTTTCATTAAGTTGTAGAAGCGTCATAATTTAGAAATGAATAGTACTTTTTTCATTAAAACCTAAATAACCAACATCAATTGAACAATACAATTATTTAATTAAATAATTTCTTAAAGTTTTCTGAGTTTAAACTTACTTTAAGGTATCATTATCTTATGTCTCAATTTGTACTAAACTATGAAAAAGTACTTAACGTCAAGAATGTTCCCCTTTTAATAATTATGGAATCAAGTTTGTTGGACTGCAAACAAGACATTTTGTTGGTATGAAATGGTACAGTATTTTTGTTGTATAATGATGAATTGACAAAATTAAAAAAAAAATTAAGTTTTATATTGTCCATATTGTATTAATAATGAGGTTTACGCAGCGAAAAAATTTAAAAACTTTCCAGGTTCATAATGTATAGGTATGTCGTATGTTATTACATTTAAATTCCTCCCAGTTTCACGGTACAGTCAGTACTTGGTTTTCGACTTTTCTTGATCAAATAATTCAATCGCAATAATCTACAATTTAATTTTTCAAGAGATTGGTCGAAATTATTTCTTTTTTTTTTAGTTTACTCCTTCATAAACACGATGAACGTGACATACATTGTAGGGCTCTAAATATTTAAATACGTATTTTGCATATGGGACGGAAGACACGAACATTCCGCATTTATATAATATATTTTGTCTATGAGGTTTTTGGTGTTTACACGGTTAATCTCAAAGTACGAGATTTTAACTTCCGTATATACCCTGAGCAAGTTCCGCCGGCCGTCGTAAATGTGATACACTGATGAATACTTAGCTATATCTACTACACTTCAGAAATATATTTTTTCTGTATATTATCATGTTTTAAATTTTAATATGATATTTGTATTTTACCAACACTATAAAACAAATAGGTACTAACGTCCAACGTGTTTTGCTGTGGTTGATATGGATTTGACTTCGATTCACATCACTGTTTACACCAAGTAGGTACCTATACTTATCGTTATCATGCATTATTATACGTCCAATCACTAAAAATATATCCACCATAAATATTTCAAAACTATGTTAGGCTTTGAGTAAAATATAATTAGAAATAAAATATATAAAATATATAAATATGTGTCAAACGTCAAGTTTTTTATACCTCCATTTACTGTTTATGTCTTGTGCTTATAATTATCAGAGTGTACCTTATATTAATATTAGGTATGTGATTTGATACATTTTATTATATAATGACTAGGTATTGTATGAATGTTACTACAAAAAAAAAAATAGTATAATATTGGTCACATTTTGTTGTCTATCTAATATAGGTTTAAATATATCATAGAACTATCGTGTTGACCGTGAAATAATCTTCCTGAATTTTTCAACAAAATATACATAAAAACGTGATTATTATAGTTATATATTAATATGATAAAAATATATTGCCATTCATAATCAATTTGCAACAAAAATACAAACAATATTTGTAAATGCATTATCAATTCCTATAAGCATTTCATTATTATCTTATAGGTATAAGCTAACATATAATTACTATTATTATTTTTTTTTTATATGATTAATATTTTATTGAACAACTGGCATAGGTAATATAAACACCAATAATAATATAATATATTATGCTGAACATGATTCCTTTTACATTTTAAAATTTTAACTATTGTAAAAATTATTTAATATTCATATACACTGTATTAGAATATACCTATATTATAACAGATCTGATTATATAAAGTTAAATTTAAATGCTGAATAGTGAACATGCAACAATATTACCTTCATCCATGCGTGTATGGGGCGTGTCGATAGCAGTGGTATATAATTGATAATAATTAATGGTTCAATATTATTCAATACACCTAAGCTTATAATATAAATAACACACTAACAAACCTATTACACCTAACAGGTGCCTAGTGTACAAATAGGTAGTACTAGGTAGTACCTTCCTACGTAAGCTTTCAACAGACTATAAATTATTAACTAGGTACTTATCTATTAACTACTAACTTATTATACCAATGCTATTATCATTTTTAAAAAAATATTTTAATTATATTGTAATCCTGCATATTGAACATTGCCCCAGTTATTCCATTTTACCTTGAATAAATGTTTACACTTTAAGTAGATTTTATTTATTAAATTCTATGAACATTTTTAAATGCATTGTACCTAATTTGATTCCTAGTGGCTAGTATTATTTATTACTATTAAGAGAATTACTATAGGTACCTACTTATTGTAAAATAAATTATTATAGGCACAAAATAATATTAAAAGTATATCTGAAAGAAAATCTGTGAGAACACTTGACGATCAATAGTCACTTGATTATGATGTATTTAAATAATGAAAAATTGTCTAAATTGATTGCATGGCAAAGAATTCATAATATTTTTTAGAAATGTCACAAATTAAAACTTTTTGATGATGTGGGTCGATGACCAAAATACCATCTACAATTGGCAGGAAACAAGCTCATGTTTCCACCAAATTTCTATGAATAGTGTAGCTGATGCTTATCTTATAAGAAAAGCCATTAAGTATACTTTTTATTTTAGCCATTGATTTTAGGCCTAGAATTTCAAAAATATGAAAATATAACGAAACATTAGGAGGTGTGATATTAGGAGTTACATAGCAAACTATGTGGCATTCGCACGTTTTAAATTTGTATGGTGGAAAAAAACTATTCAAGATTTGATTTTATGGTAAGTCAATTGGCAAGTATTGATTTTAACACTTAACAACAAAGTAAAATATACATTTCAGCTAATATTTTATTAAGTAAAATTTGTGAATTTACAGAGTATAATTTTGATTTGTTTGTAAATTGATATCCAATGATTGAAATTTGCAAGTCGTTATCATAAACATATACGTAAGCAACGTTATCATAAGAAAAAAATTGATTTTTTTAAACGAGTAATATTTCATATTTATTCTTCAAATTTGAACAAACGGCTTGTTGTATATATAAGTGCGTATGACTAATATACCTACATTGATAAATTATCTTAGTCTATTTTATTTTATTTCGAATTTAAAATTTAATAATATTTTTATAGTATATTCTTTAGTTATAAGATGGAATTAAAAAAAGTCACTCTGCTGTACAGTAGGTTACAAGTGGCTCGCTGTAATGGATGGTATTAAATTTGAATTCAATTATATAATATAATTTTATAAGAAAAACGATTCTGAGCGAAAACGGTCAGTCAGTCTATGATATTACTATAAGTATATTTGAAAAAATTATTGTGAATAAAGTAATTTATATATTTACCTATTTACGTGGACCCTTGTTTTAAATTGTCAATCCTTAGCTATGACCAATAAAATTTTATTGATATTTATGGAATAAAAATCTAAAAAAAATTGGAAACTTAAAATGTCCCTAAACAGCTCAAAATAAGGCAAGATATTTAAAAAGAAAAAAAGGCATGGTGTATAGAGAATGCTTATATAAACAGTCAGTAAAAATTTCATGTATCTACGGTCATTTGTTTTAGAGTTACACCAAAAACCAAAATCGATTTTGAGGAAAACAGATTTTGAGTAAAACTTCCCATTTTTCCATAATTTTTTATTGTTTTTCCCGTCGCTTTTGAAAACTATTGGGAATTTGAAAATTTGACCCCCTGAATGCTCCAACTAGATTCACTTTCCCATTTAACAAGATACTGTTGAAGAAAATTGAAGCAGTTTTACTGCATTAAAGTATTAAACCGTGATGACAGACACAAAAAAATAAAAATAAAAAACAAAAAAAAAACACACATCATTGTAAAATCAATACATTCATCGTTCCATTCAGAATCTAAAAGTATACCTAGATCTTGCTCTAAAGTGCGAATGAAATGTTAAAATTTATATTTTAAAAAAAGATCATTAACTTATTTTTGGCAAGCTTACAAAAAACTTCACATTTAAAGACGCACGCAATCGTTGGACTATTGTGAATACTTTAAATACTCTATCGTAACTATCGAGATGGTCTAAATATTGTGTTCTGTAATGATAGCCACTCTTTACTAATAGCTTACAAAAGGGTTATCATCATAATCCCAAATATATATTATATACATATGTATATTATATCATATTGTTTATACAGCATTACAGCCACACAGCTGTTTATATTATATTATAGACACCTGAGGATAGTGACTATATTTTGTTATGTCCTTATCTAAATTATAACTGTTATTGTTCTATCAGGTCAGACGACACCTATGATCGACCATCGTCCCGATGATCTAGACAACAGCACTCTACCGGCGTATGTGTAAGCTATATATATTATATGTAATATTTATCCAATATAATATTTTGTGTCATTAAATAATAAATGTATTCTTTCATTTTCTGATCATTTTTAATTTTTTTTAATATTACTATAATCAAAATTATTATTATTATTATTTAAATCAGTTTATGCTGCAAGAAGGTACTTTGAAGTGAAAGATTTTCCGCCTATTACTCTTAAATCGCAAAATCCCGTCTCACGTGTACCAAACGCTGGATATACCTACCGTATTTTAAATCAATTTATAATAGCACCGTCCGGGGACCTACGTTTAGGACCACAACCACTGCTGCTATAAACTAAACATAATATTATAGTTCTCCACGGTTAAGTATTTATATTTGTTATTTAAAATGTATAAAATTAATTAAAACTGAAAGGATCATTCAGCGAAATAATTTTTTTCACTCACTGTACCACATGCAACACAGAAGATTTACTTTTAGTAGAACTAATTTTTTAATATTAGACTCAGTGGTAAAACTAGGTACCTTGGAGGTTGGTTGGTAATGTCAATCGTTTGGACCCTCGATATTTACTGATTTAAAGGGGTCACGGGCTAACCAACCATGTCCTATTTCCTGTATTGATCACAAATTTAACAATAATTATAACTTATTAGTTATTAATTATTAATATATTAAGATACTAGGGTAACAACTTTAAGATCAACGAGCCGTTATCTTAAATAAAAAAAAATATTAAGATAAAAACCATATTACATCTATATCTATCATAGACAAATTTCATGAAATACGGATCAATAATACATCAGTCGGCGATATAACGTAATATCCGGCCGGTGAAGTGCTGTTGTCCAGATCAGGACTAAATAATAACTATATCGATACGAGGATACCTAAAATTCAATATTATATACATATAGCCTATAGGTAGGTAAAATCATCCATAGACCATATTTATTAAAGTAATATTGGATTTTCACAACAATAAATGTAGAAATGTAAAGGTTATTTATAGTATTTAATTCCATTAGATTAAAGTATAAGTATTAAGTATATATTATTATCGAAAGTTCATAAATCTAGGATCACATTTACTTCGAAGTTCCTAGCTATAAACTTGTAACAATAGATATTGTGTAGGTATCTCGGTACCTAGTGTACTATATATGTTGATATAATTGTATACAAAAAGTTATTGGAATTGATGGGTATCTTCTATGTGTAATCCCCTAACTATTGTGTTACTATATAATATAGTCAATAACTGTAAGTGCCATCCGTGATTACAGATTACCTATCTAGGTAATTCCTGTCTACATATATATAAGAGACGCATAGTAACTTTTGAAGTTACGCCTCCACACAGAGTATACTAAATATTATTTTACAAACATGAGCTTTACAACCTACGTTGTTTTTTTTTAGACATTTATATATAGGTAGGTAATTCATTTCAAATATCGATGAAAATAAATAAAATAATATTATACATTTATACACCTATTCCTGCTACCTGCATATTGATGCGATGGAAGACGATGAGCTGCTGCCCACAGTATGTAAATGGTAGGTACAAGATGATATAAATATTATCTATCTGTATGCATAGTACCTAAATAGAACCGACCGTTTATAATTTTTTCAATGTTACTATTATTATTATTATTTAAATCGGTTTATGCAAAAACGTACTTCGAGGTGAAAGCTTTTCCACCTGTTATACTCTTAAATCGAAAAATCCCGTCTCAAGTGTACCAAACACTGGATATACCTATGACATTTTAAATCATTTTATAATAGCACCGTCCGGGGACCTTACTACGACTTAGTCGATATTTTCCCCTCGGTCCCCGCACTGCAGCTGCACATGTATCATGTATGCAATTTACCACGAGTTCTCGAGTGGATCTCTTTTTAACACTAAAATAAATCATACCTCAGCTTTAGCCTGAACACTTTCTCGTGGCACGTTTGTACGACGACGTACCGATCCAAACACTGAAACACCACGTGGTACGACAAACAGCTGAGAGTATTGCCAAATGTCAGCTATATTCCCATTTGTCAATGACGGGCGAGATCCACGAAAAATGTGAAACGCAGTTGTATAATAGTTGGCCGTCACTACATTACTTAACTAAACGGCCAAACAAAATCATCATATTATTATTCACAGTATTCGTAAAATATTCGAATACCCACGACATATCTCATAATAATTTATGCTTATGAGTCGGTGGCACACACTCAAAAATAAATTGTGGTTGCACATTGAATCAGTTACCTCTACCTACCTATATTGGCTAAGAGGATAATGACTATGGCCTATAAATTGTACAATTGTTTATTTTTAATATTTTTATTCGTAGTAGAATTTGTATGATGTAGATATTTTAGGGCTAGGGGTCCACACACCCACAATGGTAGCAGTTGTGCTACCCTTGAACCCTCCAGTGTGCAATGAGTGGCTTAAACTCTTAACAAATTACTTGAAAATACTCAACAATAAATATCAAATAAAGTACCTACACCTACTCGATCATATTAAACGAAAAGTATTAATTAGTATTTCGTTATTGTGTATAGGTACTAGGTAGTGTAAAAAATAGTGTATAGTGCGTATTTTTCTTTCATCTATTGCATTTTTCGAATACTTGTTTGGCCAATAGTCAATACACGTATACTTATATCTATAAAGTGGATGGGAGAAATAATTGATAATAAATCTAATTTAAATCTAATTTAGAAACCAATCAAGGCCGACATGATATTATTATTATACACTATAATATTATGTACCTATTATAATGAATAGTATGTTTATGTGCGATGTTCTGGCAATAATGCCAATTAAGCAATACACGACTCGTGTTGGAAGTGAAGTTTCCAAGTATGATTATTATTATTCAAAATACACCGGCGAACACGTTGAATTATAATATTTTATCTATATATAGTTTCCAGCATATAACACTTCATTCATATAACTTACTGTAGGTACTCATAACTTTGTCAATGCCGTCGCTTGAATGCATTGGGTCTTGAGTGTTAATTGTCCAGCTACTAATTATTTATGTTATAAGAGGACGCTCAATCGAACGCTCATTTAAATGCAAATTGCACCTCCCTTTAATTATGTATATAGATTACAATTTGTCGAAAAACCTCGTGGACTAAACACACATTTACGTAGTACAAATTAGATCATTTGATTTCTCAATTATTATGGCTTACCTATATTCCCTATATTCCTATACCTATTAATAATTTGTCAATTTCACAATACCATTGTGGTGTTTTATAGTGAATTGAAAATGAATACGATAGATCAAAAAGAAAAAAGTGTTGAAAATTAAACCAATTCAAAATTAAGTACCTAATAAGTGCAAAAGCGCTGTAATATTATAAAAGGCAAACAATCACCAAATGGATTACTTCAACGAAAAAACTGGCATTGCTCAAACTAATCTGAAATCAATAATCAGTAAATAATAATCATATAGCATAAGCTAAAATGATTTAGATTTTTATAACAAATTATAATATAATTCTAGTTGAAATATAATATAATATAATGTTATATTTTTTTAATGGGTAAATTTTATTTTGTTCAATCAAAAATTTAGTTCTGAAATAGAAGTTAATATACTGATAAATAATTATAGCTATTTAATAATAATAATATAATAATATTCAGCATACCTACTGTTTTAATAAGAACAAGTATAAAACTATACTTACTGCTACTTTATTTAACTATATAATATATGCATGAAGAAATATTTTATTCGATAGTGACAACGAAATTAACAAGTGGTTTTATTTTAAAGAATATTTTTTGATATAAATTTCTTATAATTAATGCTTATCACTGATAATTAACCAGGAAAAAATGTACAGTAACATTTGTTATAGGTACCACATATCTAGACAAAATTAATAGTTATTGTTATTTTATATCTTATTGTTTTAATACAATTTGCTTTATTTTTGAGTTACATATTTTATTTTGTATTTTTATCATCCATGATCCACTATTCCAAACTGCAAATCTACAACAGATCAATTATACAGATATTATTGCATTATAATTTTCTAAAAACTGTTCAAAAATAAATTAAATAGTAATACCTAATACAATTACAAACTTGTTAAACGGATCTTTTAAAAAAAAATCAGAAGTTGGTAATTGAATGATGATGATAAGCTTTATTCAATGTTCACGATGAGAAAAATTGTGGAAATTTAATTACTTCACTTTTTCATGGAAAAAAAAAATGCAAAAATGTAATTATTGACTCTTAGTAATTGGCCCACAATTAAAAAGTTGTTTATCAAATAACAGATAATACTTATGCTGGGCTGCATAAACAAATTCTCAAATTTAATGGTTCACTAAAAATGTAATGAACCAATCGAGGGTCACTAAATCTTGTTTAAGGAACCATTGGCTTACTATTGACTCATTAAATGTTTTGTGCAACCCGGCATTAAAGATTTAAATAGTTATACTCTAATACCCACACAGGACAGTCCAAAATATTTTTAAAAACAGAAACAAAACAAAAACCATACTATTATATACAATGATATTGTGCTATGATTGTAATTCAATAAATTAATAACTTTTAATTTTAAATGTTTAAATTATGTTTTAGGGGATGCTAAAGACACAAAGCACCCTCATCCACCTAGTTGCACCAGTGAGTGCGGTTATCTGTTAACCATTTATAATTGCCATTAAAAATTTATAAAGATTGATTAGGAGGATGTCCGAGCATAATTGTTTTCCTCTCTCTGTAGAAGCACGCGTAACATAGGTAGTAAATTTGAGTTCGGCAGAACGCATTTTGTCCTTGTTAAATTAAATTAGAGTGAATTTTAGTATTATTAAACTTAGAGATGAGACAAATATCTGTATTCGTATGTTGGCTTTAATACAATATTTAAATTTGCATGCAAGTTATCAGTACCTAATCTCGTATCATGTAATCATGATATCATATGTATTACCTAATCATGTAAAAATCTCGTGAGATGTAAAAAAACTGTTGAAAGTAAACTAAAGGATGAAGCTGCACCCCCACAGGTCGGGTTAGAATAAATTTGTTCGATCCCCAAAGAAAAAAAGGAAATTGTGCCTATATATTATATTTGACATTACCTTATCTCTGTGTATTATATTAGTTGCACACTTGATTACTCGAATGTTATAAATTATAGTTAATTTATGACCAAAGAAATTTATAAACATTAAAATAAAATACATATTTACCACGATATATAAAACACTAAGTCACACGAATGAATAATATCGCGTGCAACGTTGTTCAGGTATATAATAATATGCATAATACTAATTATTCATAAGTACCTACCAAGTAGGTACTTTCATAGTTTCATGTAGCTTACCTACTTACCTACGTTAGTTGCATACGTTTTGATATATTTTCTCCGGCTTATTATTATTATATATATACAAATGTACGATATTTTGAAGTAGGTACCTATTCAAATGTTTTGCTTGGTTAATTTCTATGCTCGTTTTGCTTTATAATACGAGTTTAAAAAGCAAAGAAAAATTTGTATTTTTATCCTATATTCAAAGGGTTCGAAGAACAAAGCCGTAAAAATACTATCGACAAAAGATTATAACGCCTCGGTAAATATGTGTAAGTAGGTAGGTACTTAACATGTACCTATACGAATGTGCCGTCTGCACTATTACTCAGTGTTGGGTAAGTTACTTTTAAAAAGTAGTTAAGTTACTTTACTCGTTACTAAGAGATAAATGTAATTAAGTTACTTTACTCGTTACTCAAATACAATTGTAATGAAATTACTTTACTTTTCAAATAGGAAAGTAACTCATTACTTTCTCGTTACAAAAATAAAAATTTGTTTTATAAGTCTTGGTAATTATCTTCTGCAGGCAAATTGAACAAGCAAATTCTTTATAAAACCTGTACAGCTAATAAGATCATATAAAATTTAGTCTTCCACACAAGCTATATTCATAGGAAACTTATTTAAAGGAATCAAATTAAATAATAAATTTTTCTCGTGATTTAAGGTGCAATTAGAAATTTCAAATGTCAAAACCATTGAAAACTGAACTGTGCTGAGTTAAAATTAAGTATATATAAATATTAGATTGGTAAACAATAAACATAATAATACCCGCATTACCTAAACATATATTTTTTTCAATTCGCAATAGGTAGGTATAAGTACTTAATAATTCGAAACTGTAACGCGTTATTCTATAGAAATTACTTTTCAAAAGTAATTTCCATTACATTTTCGTTACTTAGAAATAATTCTAATTAAATGACGTAACGCGTTACTTTCGTTACGTTACTACCCAATACTGCTATTACTATACATTTAAGGGGATTGGAAGCGGCGATTTTCTGTCTTTGTCTAACACACGTGCAACATAGGATTATAGACGTGTTCTATGTCCAACGTACCGATTAATCTAGTGAAGCGATAAGAATTCTGAAAACAGATTTGAATTTGTCGTCAAGTCTACTTGAGATCGACTTTCCCACATTTTTGATATTATCCCCCAAAAATCTTAAAAGTGATATATTAAAAAGAGTAATTAAAAAATTGCCATATTTCAATTTTTGGAGAAGTTTTAATCAAAATATCAAAAATGTGGGAAAGTCGATCTCAAGTAGATTTGACGACAAATTCAAATCTGTTTTCAGAATTCTTATCGCTTCACTAGATTAATCGGTACGTTGGACATAAAACACGTCTATAATCCTATGTTGCACGTGTGTTAGACAAAGACAGAAAATCGCCGCTTCCAATCCCCTTAAGATAGATCTATTTCGCACATCATATTTTTCAGTTACTTATTGAAGGAAGTGTCTTAGACCGAGTTATGTGCTGCCATCTGTTATCTTCAAAATGTTAAAGACAACCGATTTCATTTTTTTACTATAACAATTTACAATAAAATTGAAAATATACAGTAAGTACCAATAATATATGTCTATATGGCTATATTACGTTTATGACTATTTTCCTCAATTCCACCAAATCGTAATCAATATGAAACGTATTTACCTTCAGATAATATTTTGAATACTTGAACGAATTACTGATGTGTTATTTTTTTGTATAATAATTGCTTGAAATTTATTAGGAACCATTGTTGAACACATTTAAAAGTATTTGCATAATATTGTACAGCGTTTAGAAATATAGCAGATCTGACTAAAAATGTATTTCATGATACAATAAACTACTTAAAAGAATAATAGTCTAGAATCTAGTGATTTTGTCTCATATTTTCGTTGTATTTTTAATTTTTGCCACATTTACCTACATTGTTTCTAACAATATAAATCATAGGTAATATTGGTTTTTCTATTAGATATTTAGGTACCTACCTATGTAGATAATAATTCTATAATTTAATTTGTTTTCTTTTTATCCACTATAATTTGTCGTCCGTCGAGTAATTGACTTAAATTTGTTTCTATGATTTTTTGTAGGTACTATCTTGTTTTAGTCAACTTAATGTCTTCATCAATTTTATCGTCTTTTTTCTTGGTCACTTTTCTGGACAATAGATACAATCACTGTTTGAGATTTCAAACTGTGGATACAATATAGGTACCTACCTATACTATATACGACATATAGGATATAGGCTTATAGCTACCTATTTCATAAAAGACGAATATATTTTGGGATATTTTTCTAAATCAACAAATAATTTACATTTAATATTTTAAATTTGTATTGATAGTTGATACTCGGACATTGTTAATCGATCTTTTCTTGAGTAGGAATATTTTATCGTTTTTATTTGTCATTGTAATTAATAATTATATGTAAATGATGGCAAATATTTGTGTGGTCTTAATAGTTATAAAATCTCATCCCTTCTATAATGATCTAGAATAGCAGAAAAACTGTTGATGGAGTTAAAGATTTATAGCGGCCTCTCTCGGTAATTTATCAATTATCAGCAACCGCTGTATAGTCAACCTGTACTATATAAAATAATAGGTAATCCGTGGTGAAACATTTGCTATTTTGCTCCATAATATACTCTGTAAATTACGTAATAATTAGACACACAATTACACTAATACCTAATACGTAAATAAACAATATAAATCATCAATACTTACATTTGTAGATGCGGTATTTTGAATAATTGAACGAAAACCGTCTAGGTTAGGTCATAGAATTATTACCATCCACGTCAGTTCCGTTTCAGTCGTTCAAGCCAAATTACACCGAATGCAGTGGCAAATTGCGGGGGGGGGCACTTGCCCCCCCAGAAATATTTGTGGGGGCAAAAGTATCATTTTGCCTCTCCAAATAATCCACATTTAAAAAGTATTCTTAACAAGACTGTTAACATAATATTATAATTTTAAAATATTTTTTTCCTCAAATTACTTTATAAAAGTTTTTATATTTATTTTAGGTTTCTTTTGTTGAATAATATTGTGTTGACGTATTGTCAGTGTTACTGTGGCATTATTCGTGACAATTATTATCCGTGAAAGGTGATTCATTTGAAATCGCGATTAGATTTAAAATGTATAAGTTTCAATACATATTATTAAAATATATACATTTATTGATTTCATCATTTAACTAGTTTTAAATGTTTTAATATTCCAGATCAACTCAAAACTACAATTATAAACTATAAAGGATGGTGTATTATTATTTATTGTCTATTTAAGTTAAAATAAATACCATATATTACTATAGACAAATTAGTTGGGTTAAATTAATCATACCTTATAATATTATAATGACCTATAAAATATAGGTAATCCGTAGTTAAAAATTCAATAATCGCCTATCTGGCCTATTTGTTTAATTTTTTTAAGACATTTGATAAAATAATGATTTTCAGGAAAAGCTTAAAAATATAATACAATTGTTCACATTTGTAAAAAAAAATTGTTATTTCATAATAAGTTTTACAAAGTTGTAATAATCTACTATAAGTCTAAAAATTATAATATACAAATTGTATATAGTATAGTACTATATAGTAGGTACTACGTATCTACATATTTTGTAATACCTGTAATAATGTTATCAGTACCTAATCAGTATAGATAACCTATTACCTAATACCTATATAAACACGCAAGAGTAGGGACAATATACTGTATACTCTAGTGTCTGGAAACTGAAAAGGCGAGCTTAGGCTGCTGGTGCCGAGGGATTTATATTTGTCACATAGCATTACAAGTCCAAGAAGAGTAAAAATATAGTAGTTTTTAATTATTAGGATGATATCCCCCGATCCTTATTTAAAATTCAACACTGTCCTATAATATTACAACCATATTATTATTACTATTATTATTATATTTATCATATTTTTATTATATATTTTATAATTTATTTATTATTATTTAGAGATTACCAAAGTCCTATTTCTAAGTCTCCTACCGGCTACCACTATGGACCTCTTTATTCAACCTGTTGTAAATGTCTTGAAACTCATTCATAAACATTTTTGTATGGTCCTGGAATAAAGCGTTTATTTTGTGGGTATGACGTCAGTCGGCAATAGCGGGTGATGTGTTTGGTATGGAGATAAAATGGTGAGGGGACGACAATATTAAATAAATAAATTTTACAAAATACTTAATACATAAAATTATATTACTTGCAAATTAGTTTAGTTTTGGTTTAGGCATCAATAGTTTATCTTACTTATGCACCGACCAAGACTTATATCAAAATAATTCCTTATCGTCAATTGGACTTCATAACTTTTCTGTAAAGCTTGAAACATTGTAGGTGCATAAATATCTTCAGATATGTCATATGTGGCCTGAGAGTTATAGTCCTTCGACCTTCATCGTTAATAATTGCCTTCATTGCTGATGTGCGTGCGTCTATAAATCTAAAAAGTGTAATTGTTTTAAGTTGAAAATAAGAAGAACTTATACTTTACGAACGAAAAGAAACTTAAAAAAGTTAAAAAGAATATAGGAAAACTTCTAGAAAATAAAAATTATAACAGTAATCGGAAAAATATTAATATTATTAACGGAAGTAAAAACTGATGTTTTATAATAATATACAAATATATTTTCAATAAAATTAAAACGGTAATAACATTAATAAGAAAATTAATAACTATATATAGGCAGCATACTATTGAGCCAGCACATTATTTATTATAATAATAAATACGAAAAACTTGTTAGTGTAGGTTTGTTTATATTCTGTTTGTGGCCAACACACGATACAAAAAATGAATACCAAGTATAGGTATACCTCTCCACTAAGGCTCTCCATGATTACGTCCATAGTACATGTAGTATTTACAAAAAAAAAACTACTTAACAAGAAATTAACGATCGAAGTCTTCCTTTTTGAAAGCTTTTCTAATTCTAGTTCAAATCAGTCAGAGTTAAAAAGTACCTATACTCGACTGAATAAAAATAATTGTAATGGCATTATTGATTGGGGTATAGTTGAGAAAGGAGAGGTGGGCCATGTCGTCCAGCAGTCTGAACTAACAGTAATTTAAATAAATACAATTTAATGGCCGAAAAATTATGTAGTAGGAGTATTTTACTGTTACTGTTTCACAAAAATACTAAAAATTTAGGTAGTACATAAATACATATTTGAAATTATTGTTAATATATATACAGTGTTAAGGGGAAATTATACAGGAAATCTTTATAATTTTGCACCCCTAAAAATATTGGTCTACTTGCACCTGTGATTAGGTAGGTACTAGGCACCCGTAATATTATCAGTTATCACAATAATGCTCCTCCACGAGTATTTCAATACGATACGTTATTTTGTTATAATTTAATAATATTAATCGTGGGTACTGGAAAGTATATTAAATTTAACCCAGCAGTGACACTTATTTTTGCTTCGTGGGCAGACGCCTGTAGTTGTCTATAGACCTTCTTAACATTACAATTAGTTCAACCCATCCGTTGGATGAAATAGGGATCATAATAATATATTAATAATTAATATATGTATGTATGGTAGGTCGAAATAATACGTATTCAATTTGAACAGTTTTTTTTTTTTTTATATATTTAAGTAATTTACAATCTATACAATACATTATGTACAATGGGCAAATTTTATAGTTAATATAATGTGAAATAACAGAGTTTAATATTTAAGGGCAGGTTTTCAGCAGCACCACCCGACCGAGAAAATTTTGATGTCGTGGCAAATTTGAACAGTTAAGATTACGAATAGGTACCTATTTCATTAAAGGTAAACTTTGCTGAGCTTAAGGACCTATCAATTATTCCCTAACACGCAATTGTTTTTTTTTTTTTAAAACGTTAATGAGTTTACGCTGTTGTGATATCGTTAGGTATTTTAAATTATTATTTTACATTTTATTCGTGAAACAAATGAATGGTATAATACTATAATATATAAAATATATTGCCTAAGTTGCGACATAATAATAAATAGTTTATAATGTACTTAGTATATATATAGGTCCCTATATTAGCATTTCTTTATAACATGCAATGTTAATAGTTCTACGGGTATTATTTTTGAAAATTAACGCTCCATATTTTGTATAACTGACTAAATTTAATATTGTCCTAATATTTTATTTAGTACCTATACGGCTATACTTAATAATACATGCGATGTTAATTTTAAAAATATCCGTAACTTCCTTTATATTAATCATATTCATAAATCTGTAGGTAGGTACTATTCATGAAACCCAAAAATAAAGTTATAATATATTTATGTAGGGGGAGTCTGGGACACTTGAAGAGGGAGGAGACATGGGCCACGACCACCCCTTACATCTTTTTTAAATTTCACGCCACTGAGACAACAGCTAAATCGTAACGTGCATTATCACTCCATAAACTCACCTATGTGACCAACACAACATTGTTATAAACAAAAACATGTTTGATGTTATCAAAGTAAAGAAAATTGTACCTATATTGTTTGCTCGTAATTTATTCATATTTTAAGGTATCTATATAGGTACTGTATTTATCAATATAATTTGGCAATTGTATGTAGTTTCATGCAATATTAACTAAGTTTATCAATGGTATTTTACTTTTTGCATAACTTATAAAACTTTATGAGGTTGTGGATGGGACATTTGAACCTCACTGTCTGGAGTGAGGGTGAACTATGGTTATATTATATGGGTAATAAGAGAACTAAAAAGATTCTTTTGTTTTTGTTATTTATAAAAAAAGTATTTGTAAAAAAGTTACAATAAGTATTAAACTATAATTCAGTCTGAAAAAATTAGTTGCTATATTAAAAAATCCAAAAATTTGTTTTTGTTATATAGTTATTAATTTATAAAAAGTGTTTAGAAAAAATGTTAAATAAATAATAAACTCTAGTTATTGCAGGGGCAATTTTGTTTTTAATAGAATAAAATTGTTTACATAATACAGACCCAGCCCCCCCCCCTGGAACTGCCCCTGAGTAATAATATAGTACTTATTAGATTTGTACATAGAATTAAAATTTCTGCGACTACAAATATAACAATTTATGATTATGACATTATTTTCTATGTTCATATCTCCCGGTTCCTTAGTTCAAGTCACCCGATACCCACCCGGCCACCCAGCAGGGAGATTTGAGCCACTTTAAGACTTTAAGACACATCGACTTAGTACTTATGATTAAAAATATAGAATAATATGGAATTTATTATAGGTTACTACGTAGCCATACTTTCTCTTTAGACTTTAGACATCAATTTCATTTCTCTATATTTATAACGAAATAAATTATATTTAGTTTTCTAAGAAGTGGTTCAACTGTCCCGGACTACCTCGACCAATTTTTGATATTCATAAATCAATTTAATTTAAATTAATATAAATACTGATAAGTCATAAATCATAATATACCTAGTATAAATTATTATTTATAAAGTATAGATATTAAGTACACCATTACATTATTATTTTATTTCGAATAATGTAAAAATAATCGTTCTGATAAAAACACTTTTTAATTTTTATACCTTCACCTACGTCCTGCCCACATATTATTTCATACACATTCACGCAATACAAAAATATTTTATATTATTATGTAAAATTATTCTTAATTAAATTTATCGTAATGAAAATCAGTAATTTATTATAACGTCAAATCACTATTTTTTACTTATTTCCCATTTTAAATTAAAATTTAATGTATTATTCTAGTATAAAATAATCTTGCAAAAAAAAAAAATATTAACTTGGTTTTTTAAAATTATCATACAATATGCTTAAAAAACCACCAGTGTAAACAATTTCCAACTTGAAAATGTATTGATCAAAAGTTCATATTTTTAAAAAAAACATAAAAAAAAAAAATTTCACAAAATAATAGCCTAAAATATAATGTAATAATAAATATACTTTTTTTCTGCAAAATGATGTTCTCCAATATACAGACGTCTTAATGTATTTTTAATATCAGGTACGTATGAATAAAGTAGACTAGTTGACTCATGCTAGCAAGTATATAATTCTTAGTAATGAACAGCATTTACATTGCAGACCACAATCATTTTTGTAAAAGAACACACGATTTATCAATAGACCGTTTATGTGCTGAGTGTAGAAGTTCTATGGATTTATCATATTAAAAAATATATTTTATACCATCTATGGCAATCGCCAATTGTCGACATTCGTCTGCGACGATTAACAATTTTAATAATTTTAGTGAAAAAAAAATAATAAGCCATCAATATGAACAGATAGTTCGTTAAGCCGTATATATTATTATGTAAGTTTTAACACGAATTCGCACATTTCGTTATGTTCAGGTAATTTTCATAAAACACTTCGATAATTTCAAGTTACAGTTCGGAACGAGATGAAGATAGCTGTTTCTTCGGTGGCGTCACGTACTGGACGTTTGCATTGTTGATGATGCAGTCTAGCTAGGTTTCACCGGGAGAGTCGATGTTTCAGCGTAAGTTTGTTTTCATAATTTCATATTATTTTGGGATTTACGTTTTATTTTTAGGCATTTTTATAATTAAAAACATAATATAACGTAATGTTGTAGTAGAAGCTGGAAACTGTAGTAGGTACCTATATTCTAATTAATAATCCAATTAATGTAATTTTTTGAATTTTTTAAATTTTAATGTAACATTTATTATAACTACACAAAACACTTACCTACCAAAATTGAATTTTTCACAAAATTTGTTGTTTTAACGATAAATGACAATTTTAGTTCCCTATTATGGTGAAAGTATTTGATACAAACAAAAAATTATTATTTTAAAATACAATTTCCTATATTATTATTTACTAAATACAAAGAAACTTAAAAATAAAACTATGATCATTGATTACATACAGAGTACCTATAATATATTATGCATGGAACACGAAGGTTTATTTTGACTATACCTACTTACCGTGTACGCATCAAACACAAAATATAAATAATAACAAACAAATTAAAAATTAAATACACATCATAGTAAAATCAAAATATTCATCGCTCCGCTCAGAATCTAAAATATAAATTATAGGTACCCGACACAATTAAATTAACATAATATTAAATAATAATTAATAATTTTGTGATCAGCAGTATTCGTAGAAAATGTTAGACTTGGAATTTTACAAATCTAGTTGGTATTATGGTAGGTACTGTAAATTTAATGTACTTAGGCACTGTATATCTTTATGTTAACTCTAAAATCCCGGAATAACATTTTCATTTAATGATTTTTAAAATACTGCAATATTATGCTTTTATAAACATATGCTTGTACTTCTGATATATATTCACCATATTAATAAATAATTAAATTAAGAAACGAAAATAATAATTAAAATAATATTTATATCATATTTAATATTATTATAATTCAAATTCAAAATTATAAACTATTTTGATTTTTGTCAAAATATAAAATTTCAACGAACAAATATTGTTCCTTAACACGGAACTCTTTGGCATAAAAAGTTGCGTTACCTATATGATATCCGTGGATTCATCATATTCACGCACCTAGTATAATATCTATCATTTATATTCCATGGCAAATCTCAAATCCAATGCAGAGGACACAGTCGTCATTAAAAATTCCAAAATTTCAATAAGCAAAGCAGATATGAGCAAAAAACTTACTGCGTTCCGTATAATTTTATTTTTCATCAATCACAATATTTTAAGTTCTGTATATTATGGAGATTTTCCTCGTCAGCCTCGCAGTGAACACACGTAACGAATTCAGCCGAAAGAATCGATGTTTAAAGTAAATTTGTTTTCATATTCTTTTGGGGCTTAAATTTACTTTTAAGAATTCAGATAAATATTTAATGTCACGAAAAATGTGTTATTGTATACGCATATTTTATAAATTGTTTTTCCATTCCCCGGTCGTAGAATAATTGTAATTAATAGGTGAATATGAAAATTGTTTACTTGAAAAAGACATATGTTTTGGTTTAATTTATAGAAATATATGTTTTAATTGATAATAGTCATAAAATACAATTTTAATTTATAACTGGTCATTTTTTTTCAAATCCAACGTTATAAGTTATGGGTAACTATATTAACTTAGTGTAACATAGGTACTCAACTTCTATTGCTCTCCTAATATCTATATCATAGGACTCGTAGATTGTGATAAATTTTGTAGAAATTTGAACTTTAAATGCCTATAAAACAAAACGTGCTTATGTATTTCTAATATTTTAGATTCTGAGTGAAACGATGAATGTATTGATTTTACAATGATGTGTGTTTTTTAGATTCTGAGCGGAGCGATGAATGTATTGGTTTTACAATGATGTATGTTTTTTTTTATTTATATTTTTATTTATATTTTTGTGTCTGTCATCACGTTTTGGGACAGTAAAAGTGCTTCGATTTTCTTCAATAGTACCTTTTCTGATAGGAAAGTGAATCTAGTTGGTACTTTGGGGGGTCAAAAGTAAACATTTTCCAGTAGTTTTCACAAGCGCCGGGAAAAAACAACATAAAAATTAAGGAAAAACGGGAATTTTTACGCAAAATCGATTTTCCAAAAATCGAATTTGGTTTTTGGTGTAACTTTAAAACAAATGACCGTAGATACATGAAATTTTCACTGGTTGTTTATATTTGCATTTTCTATACACGATAACATTTTCAAAATATTTTGATTTATTTGGAACTGTTTAGGGACATTTTCATTTTTCATTTTTTTTTAGTTTTTTTTCTAGAAATATCAATAAAATTTTATTTGTTGGTTGCGAAAGCTTGAAAATTTAATAGAAGGCTCCTAATATGTTGTTTCAAAGGCAGATGAAAAATATTAAAAATCCGAAGTCACAATTTTTTTTTATAAGCATTTAAAGTTCAAAAATTGACAAAATATGGAAAAATCACGAAAATTAGCAAATTATTTTGAGTTAAGAATTCGTAAAAATTTTTCTTTTTAAATCTAAGATTTGAAAATGAAACACAAGATTCCTTATAAGATTATCTACCTTTATCAATAAAAAAATCTCTACCGGACAGTCAAATTAAATTTTTATGAGCGTTTGAAATTCAAATTTTTACAACATTGGATTTTCACTCGATTTCTCATGTAGCGATTTCCTTATTTTGTTGTAATTCAAAAACGAATAACTGTAGATACATGAAAATTTCACTGAATGTTTATATTAGCATTTCCTATACACCATACAATTTTGAAAATATTTTGACTCTTTTTGAGCTGTTTATGGACATTTACAGCTTTCAATTTTTTTAGTTTTTTTTTCTATAAATATCAATAAAGTTTTATCTGTTGGGCCAAAAAGTGTAAAAATTTAATACAAGGCTCCTGATATATTGTTACAATATCAGTTGAAAAATATTAAAAATACATAGGCACGATTTTTTTTATAAGCATTTAAAGTTGGAATTTTGACAAAATTTATCAAAATCTCAAAAATTATCAATCGTTGGAATTAAAAAATTATAAAATGTTCAGTTTTTATAACTAAGAGTTGAAAATTTAAAACAAATATTCTCTTAAATAATTCATACTGTAACCAAAAAATCTAAAAAATATATAAACACCCTTATTTTTTACAGACATTTTAATTTCAAATTTAGACAAAATTTCATATTTAAACCAAGAATTACGATTTTAGTTATTTTGTTGTGATTGAATAATATTATTCGTGGGTACTTGAAACTTCTAAAGTGTACTATTATATATCTATGACAGTATCACGGTTTTTGTTGATGTATAACGCGTTATAACTGTTATAAGTATCTAATGGATATTGTGATATGATTAATTTGGAATTTATTATAGGTCCATTTTTTGTTTAATACCATAGATATGTATATAATATGTCTTATACATAGACTGACATACCGTCACCGCTCAGAATCGTTTTTCTTATACAATGATATTATATCATTGAATTCAAATTTAATACCATCCATTATACAGTGACCCACTTGTAACCTACAGTACAGCAGAGCGACACCCACTTGCCCACCTTTTTTTTTTATTTTTTTGTATCTGTGTACACGATAAGTAGTCGAAATAATGCTTCGATTTTCGACTTCAGTATCTTGTTCGATTGGAAAGTGAATATCGTTGGTGCATTGGGGAAGTCAAAATTTAAATTTCCCAGTAGTTTTCAAAAGCGCCGGGAAAAACAAAAGAAAAATTAAGGAAAAACGGGAATTTTTACGCAAAATCGATTTTTCAGAAAATTGAATTTGGTTTTTGGTGTAACTTTAAAACAAATGACCGTAGGTACATGCAATTTTCACTGGTTGTTTATATTTGCATCTTCTATACACGATAACATTTTCAAAATATTTTGATTTATTTTGAACGGTTTAGGGACATTTTCATTTTTCATTTTTTGTTAGTTTTTTTTCTAGAAATATCAATAAAATTTTATTTGTTGGTTGCGAAAGGTTGAAAATTTAATAGAAGGCTCCTAATATATTGTTTCAAAGGCAGATGAAAAATATTAAAAATCCTTAGTCACAATTTTTTTTTTATAAGCATTTAAAGTTCAAAAATTGACAAAATATGGAAAAATCACGAAAATTAGCAAATTATTTTGAGTTAAGAATTCGTAAAAATTTTTCCTTTTAAATCTAAGATTTGAAAATGTAATACAAGATTACTCATAAGTTTGTCTACCTGTATCAATAAAAAAATCTCTACCGGACAGTTAAATTAAATTTTTATGAGCGTTTGAAATTCAAATTTTTACAACATTGGTTATTCACTCGATTTCTCATGTAGCGTTTTCCTTATTTTGTTGTAATTCAAAAACGAATAACTGTAGATACATGAAAATTTCACTGAATGTTTATATTAGCATTTCCTATATACCGTACAATATCAGTTGAAAAATATTAAAAATACATAGGCACAATTTTTTTTTATAAGCATTTAAACATCGAATTTTGACAGAATTTTTCAAAATCTCGAAAATTATTAATCATCGTAATTAATAAATTATAAAATGTTCAGTTTTTATAGCTAAGGATTGAAAATTTAAAACAAGATTCCACGTAAGTAGTTAATTCTCTTACCGAAAAATCTAAAAAATATACAATCACAGTTTATTTTTATAGTCATTTTATGTTCAAATTTGGACGAAATTACATATAAAAAAACCTAGTTATTTTGTTGTGATTACATAATATTATTCGTGGGTACCTACTTGAAACTTCTAAAGTGTACTATTACATATCTATGATAGTATCAGGGTTTGTTATTGATGTTGATGTATAACGTGTTATAAGTACCTAATGGATATTGTGATAATGTGATATGATTAATTTGGAATTTATTATAGGTCAATTTTTTTTTAATACTATAGATATGTATATAATTTGTCTTAAACCTAGACTGACATACCGTCTTCGCTCAGAATCGTTTTTCTTATACAATGATATTGTATCATTGAATTCAAATTTAAAAGCATCCATTATACAGTGACCCCCTTGTAACCTACTGTACAGCAGAGCGACATAAACTTACCCACCTTTTTTAACTTCTATTATATCAACTTACGAGGAACTTTGTACCCATTATTTTTAAGCTTTTTGACCCGACGGATAAAATTTTAATGACATTTATAGAATACAGAACTAAAAACGTTTCATAACTCAAATGTCTTTAATAAATCACTGAAAACGAGTCGAAATATTTTGAACATTTTATAATGTATAGAAAATGATAGTTTAAACATTGGATAGACATTTTAAATATCGACGGTTAATAGTTGTTGAATAACATCAAAATAAGAAAATGGTTTTACGAGAATCATATACACATTATTGTAAAATCAAAACATTCATTGCTCCCGTAGTCCGCTCTAAAAACAAACTAACACATAATAGTTAAGTAGGTATAATACAGATTAAACATTATACATATAAAATATAATATCTGTAACGCTTAGGTCATAAGAATATTGTTGAACATTTTACTGCAGGCTGTGTGTTTTTTCAGAAATGGTATTTAATTCGTCAGTGAAGATTTGTCAACTGGGAATAATATATCATAAGCAGACTGAAATGTGTAACGTTGCAGTATTTCGAAGACTAAGTTTTATAGCAGATTTTGATTCGGACACGGGGTATGAATTTTCTTCTTTTTCAGTAGCTTTCTTTTTATTATAGTTAATCGATCAGGGTTGTATTGCCCGAAACTTTTCAATTATTTGTATTGTTACCTTCTATACTGGTATAACACTATTCTGGCTATCAATAAAGTTGTGATAAAAACTAGGAAATTGGTCAGGTATGATCTTTTTTGGTATGTAAGTACTAATTCTTTTGAGTAGATAATTCGTTCAATTATTTAAATATTTTCACCGATAATCAAGTACGTTGACTTGTAGGTAACTAGAGACTGAGTGAATAGGAATTAGGAAGTGTATGATGTGGCGAAGATAAGGAAAGAGGTCATTAAGATTTCAGAGTGTTTGGCGTATGAAAGGGAAATGCGAAAAAGAAATGTTCGGTTAGGGTAGGTAAGTGGAGCGAGAGTAGCAGATATGAGAATGTCAAGTTGAGTGTGTAGGTAAATGCAGGGGGAAAGTGAGAGGTGGGAAGACTGAAGAAGTGATGGGTAGATAGGATACCGATGATAGTATGCAGGTGCTGGAAAAGTGGGTGGGTGAACGTGTATAGATGTGTGAGAAGGGGGAAGAAAAAGTGTGAAGGTAGAATAGTTAGGTTGACAATACCGAATTCGTAGGAAAGGATCTCGAATTGCAAAGGCCACTCGACTCTTTGGCTGAAACTACCGGCGGTAGGTTTACAACCTAGACTTATGGGATAGAATAAGAAGATCGGTTGGTTGCCGGTTGGGATGTCAGTGCACTATTTGTTTCCATCTTTGACCCACGCGAAGTAACATCATAGGCGATATTGGGGGATGGGGGGGGTCTAGGGGGCGGGCTTATAGCCTAATAAAAAAATTATGCGGATCTGTATTGATTTCATGAAGTTTCATCAATTTTAATTATTATATAAGTTATGACTTATTAGCGTGTAAATAATTAAAATTTAAAATGCTTATAAATAATAATTAAACTAATTCAAAGACACAAAAAAAATAATATTTAATGTCTACTAAAAAAAATTACAATATATATATATCTTAATAATTAATAAACAGTTATTGGCAACTATTGCTTAAATGTCGGTTGGAGACTGTAGTCATCACCAGCTAATATTAAACGAAAAGTAAACGTGAGGGCGTTGCCCTCACACCACTATTAAAATATTAATTTGAAAATATAAAAACTATAAAATAAAAGAAATTTCTTATTTTCAAGTTTAATTCTTCACAATAATATACTGTCTATACCTAATTAAAAAACAAAAATTAAGAGTTACGGTTGAATTTTAAAAAAGTTTATTAATATATTACGAAACAATTGAATAATTTATTTTTTTTTTTTGGAGGGGGGGAATTACAAGTTTTCGGGGGTTGCGCTTATGATTGTGCGTGGGTCAGAGATGGAAATAAATAGTCCACTAAAAATATGACGTCCTCTTAAGTGTTATCAAGTTAAGGGGGGGGGGGGTCACACTACACCGTGTCGTGTAAAATAATCACGGTTACCACAGTTACCAAACGATACACACATATTCAACTATGCGGTATCGTGTGGTAACTGTGGTGACCGTGATTATTTTACACGACACGGTGTAGTGTGAACCCTCCTTAGGGGGGTTGGAAGCTGTTAATTGTTGATATTTAACATTAACTGTGGTAGTGGTATGATTGGAAGTTAAAGTAATAAGCAGGGCTGTGAATTGAATGCACTAAAATAAATTTTAAATATGCACTAAAATTATTCGATAAAATGCTCTATAAAAAAAGCCATTATTAAAAATCATTGAAATTAATAAATACAAATTATAAATGGTTTACAAAAAAAAATTCTTTATTCACATACTAGCTAAGTATCATTATTTTTATAATTTGTAAAAAATTATGAATGTATATTGTAGCCAATTTAGACCTGATTTACAGATAAATACAATTTTTTTAAGAAAATAATCATAAATAAAAAACATCATAAAAACTTGCAACTATAAAAATGCCTTAACCCAAAATATAGACATGGGATTTTGTATTTGTGCAAAAAAAATAAATGTTTAATTTAAATACTAGTTAGGTGGCCAAGAAAACATGTAATTACTTACCTAACCCATTAAATTATATGCTAAATAAGATTTCGTATTTAAACTATAAATAAACCAAAACAAATTTTGGCCGTATCCATTATCTTACAGTTTTTATATTGTGTATCAAACAAATATGCAAATGCATTTAATTTACAGCCCTGGTAATAAGTAATGATTTATCAGCTGTATAGGCGAAACTGTTGTGCAGTGAGACTAGTATTGGTAACGGACAACAGTGTTGCAATAATACTGATCTCCCAAAAATACATACAAATACTTCAAAAAAATCATTAAGCAAACTCTATTAAATATTAATTTATGAAAAACTATAGGTAGTTATTACAAAGCATTATTATTATAAATGAAACAAAACTATGAACTATAATGGACTGTATCTTAGTGTATCCCATGTCTCGCTGTACATATAGATATTTCTATATTTTTAGTTAAATAATTTCTGTTAAAATAAAGGAAAATGTATTAAGTACTGTTCCTATAATTTCCAAATTTGAGTTTTTACTTTTAATATATTTATAAAAAAATATCATAGAACGTTAAGTACAGTTATTTCATATGTTATAAGTACATTTGCGGGGTTTGATTTAACTAATATCTACATTCTAAATGCAATGAACCTTGCAAAAATGTTATTCTACTAATCTGCTCATAAAGCTTTAAAATTTAAATAGTTAGCAAAAAAACTACTTGTAAGATATTTAATTTATATAGATATAAATACTCCACCAAATTAAAAAATAATTTACTTTTCATAAATATGATTGACGGATTTCGCTCAAACACAATAAAGAAAATAAATAATAAATAAATAAATAATTTTTTTTTACATATAATATAGTTTTAAAATTTTTTTCAAATTTGACTTTGATAATACTATAATTAGTGTAAAAAAAAATCTATACTGAAATTAATGTACAATAGTCATAAATTGTAATAATAATGTTCAAATGCATAATATATTATAACAAATGTTTAAATGTACACAGCAGACCACATATTTATTGGCTGCACAATATTCTGTACGTCACACAGTCTCTCTTTAAAATAATTCCGTCTACAAAATATAAATCATTTGTAAATCTAAAGACTTAATTGAGTACCTAATAGATAATTGTTCTAAAAGAGCGACGTGCCCTGTCGCCAGCTCACTAGGTGAAGAGACATTAGTACAAGATTTGTATTAACGTCAATACTTGCTTAGTGTGAATATCTGTACATTATAATTGCGGAAAGGTGTTAAGTGTACGTATCGGCCGCTGTTACTAGATCCCGGATGGGTGACCACCCGGCATTTTTAGCAACAAATAGTTGCCACACATACTAACGTGTTTTAACCAACCGTTACTACTCACTACAAACAACCTACAAGCAAAAAAACTATCTAATGGTCAAAGTTGATGGGCTCAAGCTCAAGCTCAAAAAAAAATGTACAATACTAATAAGTTATATTAGATAGACGTGCGCAGTTGTCTGATTAGGTTAGATCAAAAATTGTATTTATATAATTTCTTTTGTTAAAAGTATAAAAGAGAGACTGTCGTGACTTGAGTTACAGTTCTGTCTTAAATTTACTTTTTATATAGAGAAAACTTAAAGGTGGCTGGCATATTAATATCAGAGTATTTAAGGATACATAATTTTCAAAAAAGAATTATAATAATATATATATTATAGTGTTAAAAAAAATAAAAAAAATATTATAAAATAATAATACTAGGTCATAATAATAATAGATTTGAATAATATTATGCAAAGATAATTTGATATGTATCCATAAAAATGTCAAAGAAACGTGGCATATATGTGCTTCAAATTGTTTACACGAGCAAGTCAGCAAGGTATGGCTCCATCCATAATAATTGGTATAAGCTTAAGGTGTCAAAAATCAAAGGAAAAACTTGATAATCAAACACTTAAGTTCGGCAACCGACCCAAGATCTTTTTATTCAAAGTGTCCTAATAAGTCATAAGAGGGTTAGTTAGGTAGACCTATTATGGTTAGTGGATCCAATGGTGATGATAGACGACTATCATCACTGGTCGTGAGCTTTGTAATGATCTTTTCCTACTAACTATCAAGGTATTCGATATTGTAAACATAACAATGAAAGAAAATATTTAAATAATGGTTATTTTAGGTTAGGTTAGGAAAGGAGAGGAAATTAGACGTTAACTAATTATCATAGTATTTAACACGGTCTTAAAGACTGCCAGCTAGAGTTGTACCAGTATAATTAAAAACTTAAATACAGCCAACTTTAATTAATGATTTTTTTACCCCAACGAACTAATAATAATATGTATTTTAAAATATAATAAAATATAATTTTATAAGATTTTAAATACTTATTAGTTTTTAAATATTTTTTTTTTTTTCTTTATTAATATTAAATACACAATCTGTACCTCAAGGGTACAACAAGAGTATTAGCTAAAATATAAACAAACAAAATAACATGAAAAGCTTGATAAAAGCAGCCACCCAGTGATGACACTTAAAAATTGAGGTTATAATTAGGTTTTCTCATAGACACACACTATGTTTATTGATTAATTTTTTTTTTTTTTTTTTTTTTTTTTTTTTTTAATTTAAAATTATGATATTAAGTCAGCATATCTCTGCACCAGTTGCGTTTTAGTCGCCTAGGAGGATTTCCCGGAATAACATTTGATGAGAGTGTTTTGACTAAAGGATTTGAGTGAGTTGCAAGCCTTTTATGAAATCTTTTATAATAAATAGCAGCTACTTCTTTAATAGTTTTAATTTTTAGGTCTGTGTGGAGAGTTTTTAAATATAAAATGTATAACTTAATATTATTTTAAATTAAACATTATTTTATGTCCTTCATTAATTACAATCACAGGGTACCTAGAGACCGTAAAGGACATATTTCTCATTTAATTATTTTGCATCTTTAATAAATTACATTCATTTTTATACATTTTCTAATACATATATTACAGTTATACACCTCTGATCATAATAACTATTCGTTTATTATAATGTAAGCAATAATTAGTTTTTGGGTTGTATAGTTAAAATGTACCTTCCAGCGTATTCTTTTGTTTAGTGTTAATTCACATGGGTTCCTTGTAATCTAATTTTTTCGATTAATTTTACTCTAGTAGATCTTTTTGTACAAACGTTTTTAAACAAGCAATTTAATCATTGATATGTGTTCTGATTGTATAATTTTTTCTAAATTTTTTTTGGGTTTTCTAAAATGCTTTTGCCTGCGGGCGCCAACACTCCCCTTCAATTTTTCTTTTAGGAATTTGACTCTAGTTGAATTTTTTGAATAGACCTGAATATTGTTAACAAGCAGGTGCCCTCTGGATCATCATTCATTAATGAGCTAATCATTGGCAGTTTTGTTTTTTCTGTTTTGGATTCTAGACGTTTTAGTTTGAACTCTTCAATATGCCTTATTAGTGTATAGTTTTTTCTAAATTTTTTTTTGGTTTTCTAAAATGCATTTGCCTGCGGGCGCCAACACTCCCCTTCACATTTTTCTTTAGAATTTGTGTCTGGTTACAATTTTGGTATAGACTTGAATATTGTTAACAATCAGGTGCCCTCTGTATCATCATTCTTTAATTAGCTAATCATTGGCACTATTGTTTTTTCTGTTTTGGATTCTGGACATTTTAGTTTGAACCCTTCAATATGTGTTCCTATTGTATGATTTTTTCTAAAATGCATTTGCCTGCGGGCGCCAACACTCCCCTTCAATTTTTTTTTTAGAAATTTGACTCTAGTTAAATTTTTTGCACAGACATGTTTATTAATTACCTTCAGGTGCCCTTTGTATTATCATACTTTAATGAGCTTATCATCGTCTGTTGTTTTTTCTGTTTAAGATTCTGGACATTTTAGTTTGAACCCTTCAATATGTGTTCCTATTGTATAATTTTTTCTAAATTTTTTTTGGGTTTTCTAAAATGCTTTTGCCTGCGGGCGCCAACACTCCACTTCAATTTTTCTTTTAGGAATTTGACTCTAGTTGAATTTTTTGAATAGACCTGAATATTGTTAACAAGCAGGTGCCCTCTGGATCATCATTCATTAATGAGCTAATCATTGGCAGTTTTCTTTTTCTGTTTTGGATTCTAGACGTTTTAGTTTGAACTCTTCAATATGCCTTATTAGTGTATAGTTTTTTCTAAATTTTTTTTTGGTTTTCTAAAATGCATTTACCTGCGGGCGCCAACACTCCCCTTCACATTTTTCTTTAGGAATTTGTGTCTGGTTAAAATTTTGCTATAGACTTTAATATTGTTAACAATCAGGTGCCCTCTGTATCATCATTCTTTAATGAGCTAAACATTGTCAGTTGTTTTTTCTGTTTAAGATTCTGGACATTTTAGTTTGAACCCTTCAATATGTGTTCCTATTGTATGATTTTTTCTAATTTTTTTTTGCTTTTCTAAAATGCAATTGCCTGCGGGCGCCAACACTCCCCTTCACATTTTTCTTTAGGAATTTGAGTCTAGTTGAATTTTTTGCACAGACTTGAATATTGATAACATCCATTTGCCTTTTGTATTATCATAATTTAATGTGCTGATCATCGTCAGATTTTTTTGTATTTAAGATTCTGGACATTTTAATTTGAGCTCTTTCATTTGATTTCCTACTGTATAATTTTTTCTAAATTTTTTTTTTGGTTTTCTAAAGTCCATTTGCCTGCGGGCGCCAACACTCCCCTTCACATTTTTCTTTAGGAATTTGAGTCTAGTTGAATTTTTTGCACAGACTTGAATATTGATAACATCCATTTGCCTTTTGTATTATCATAATTTAATGTGCTGATCATCGTCAGATTTTTTTGTATTTAAGATTCTGGACATTTTAATTTGAGCTCTTTCATTTGATTTCCTACTGTATAATTTTTTCTAAATTTTTTTTTTGGTTTTCTAAAGTCCATTTGCCTGCGGGCGCCAACACCCCCCTTCACATTTTTCTTTAGGAATTTGACTCTGGTTAAATTTTTGTTATAGACTTGAATATTGTTAACAATCAGGTGCCCTCTTTATCATCATTTTTTATCGAGCTAAACATTGTCATTTGTTTTTTCTGTTTAAGATTCTTTACATTTTAATTTGAGCTCTTTCATTTGATTTCCTACTGTATAATTTTTTCTAAATTTTTTTTTGGTTTTCTAAAATCCATTTGCCTGCGGGCGCCAACACTCAACTTCAATTTTTTTTTTAGGAATTTGACTCTAGTTGAATTTTTTGCACAGACATGTTTATTAATTACCTTCAGGTTCCCTTTGTATTATCATACTTTAATTAGCTTATCATCGTCAGATTTTAAATTGAGCTCTTTCACGTGTTTTCCTATTGTATAATTTTTTCTACATTTTTTTTTTGGTTTTCTAAAATGCATTTGCCTGCGGGCGCCAACACTCCCCTTCAATTTTTTTTCTAGGAATTTGACTCTAGTTGAATTTTTGGAATAGACTTGAATATTGTTAACAAGCAGGTGCCCTTTGTTTCATCATTCCTTAATGAGCAGTGGCGTAGCAAGGGTATGGCGAACTGTGCCTACGCCAGGGTCGCAAATTATGAAGGGGCGCAAATTTGTGCTTTTAAATTGGTAATTATTTTTATTCTACCTTCAAAACGACATTTCTTTATTACCTTTTCGACTATACATTTTGAAATGTGTATGATTTTGTTTATCTTGTTCATCTTTAAATTCGTGTTTCATGTGTGTGTGTGTGAACACTGAACATCGAGCTTATCGTTATCGGATCGCCCTTGGCCCGTCTATAAAGTAGATATAATAAGTAATAATAAGTAGTATATATATTATTATATTATTTGTCGTCTATATATCAATAATCTTATTTTTAAAATTGAAGATAGTGCGTATTACAATGCATAGTACGATGCAGGTAATTGTATTGATTGATATGGCACCGATTGATTTATTAAAATTTATTCATAAACAAAACTTGCAAGATATTTATCCTAACATAGAAATAGCGTTAAGAATATATCTCACTATTCCAGTAACAATTGCTAGTTGCAAAAGAAGTTTTAGTAAACTTAAACTAATAAAAATTACTTAAGATCAACTATTGGACAAGAGAGACTAACAAGCATGGCAATTTTATCCATAGAACATAAATTTGCTAAACAAATTTCATATGACGAAATCATCAATGAATTCTCTAGCCTTAAAGCAAGAAAAGAAAATTTTTAAAGTTTGAAATTTACATTATCATAATAACTGATTATTATTATTATTATTATTATTTATTTATTATTATTTTTTTTAATTTAAATTTTAAAAAATATCATTCCGTATTTTCGTCAATTTTTTAATCGCTAAAAAGGCGCATTTTCCTAGGTTTGCCAGGGGCGCTAACGAGTCTTTCTACGCCACTGTTAATATGCACACAATAAAAAACTGTAAATTAACGATTCACAATAAATCAGATTCAAATTGAATGTGAATTCAACCTACCCGTCATCGTCACTTCACAAAAAGATTAATAGATTGTAAAATTATATTATCAATTTTTTTTACTAGTGTATACTCAGGGCCGTATTTATGGGGGGGGGGGGCCAACATGAAGTGGTCGGAAATTTGTTCCCTTGTGAATTATTAACATTTTTAAAATTTAAATTATTTCAATAACAGTTTTGAAAACCGTCAAGGTATATAATGTGAAAAGATATAATCCGAAGAAACATTTCCAGCGTTATTCTTTCGAAAAACATGCATTACAACAACAAATTAAAATTTGGAAATTAATATAATTGGAATAAGTTGACTTTAAAAAAATGTGTGAAACAAAAGGGAGTAACTACTAGATAGCCGTGTCCTTATAATATTATTCTTGTTCTATGTTATGATCAAAGTTTGCCGCCATTTAAAAAGCAGGCAATGTTTACAACAAGGTGTATTGATAAATGATAATACACCTTGGTTTACAAAATATTATTATCACAGTATATATGTATATTATTGTTCTGTGATCTTATTTTATATGAATCGATGTAAAATAAATGTGAGCATTGCTGTTTTATAGCGGCCGACTTCAACATTCATGGTCACAACTTTTTATCTATGGGTAAATACCATAGAGTATGGTATATAACTCTTTGGTAAATACACAAGTGGGCAGATTAATGATAACCGATTACCGATTGCCGCCAAAATGTGTTGTTCGCTCAATCGATCGACGATTATTATTATTTCTTATTGTATTGGGTTTAAGGTTATAGCCTGTGCAACTGAGGGATACTCTATTGACTGATGAATTTGGCTGTACAAGACCAGGTACATATTGCACATGCACATGGCACAGGTAGATAAGCAGAAGTTGTGAAATGAGTTTTTCGAACCGGTGTTTTATCGTCCACGCTCGTCGCTTTTCGACGATTGAGTGATCAGTGATCGTATCTAAATGTGTCGTGTATACTTTTTGTACAGTTTTCCATAAATTGTATCATACCACAATTACTTAGTCACTAAAAGTGAATTTCTTCCCGTCATCTTATATTTCATATACATGAACTTGGTGAAAAATCAACATGTCGAAAAACACGTTGTTCAATTACTTTACCAGGTCACCCAGCTCCGGGGCGCCCAAAACCATCGGATCTCCCAAGCCCGATGGTGTCGTGGCGTCGAAGACCCCATCAAAACCGTCCAATTCTAATAAGGATAGCTCTGTCACTCCTAAGAGGACACCGAAGTCTGCAGTGAATGGAAGTTCAGGAAAAAAAACCATCATCAGCAACGGCGGTAGTACAAAGAAAAATACTGAGAAAAGAAAAACTAGACCGCTTGGTAATGACTAATTATATATATAGCTATTGCCTATTAATAAGTAGGTACCCACCTTTTGTTGATTTTCCTATTGGAGTGATTCCGATTTCAAAGACAGAGACAATGGATACTTAGTTGTTTTACTGATAAATTAACATTAAAACTAGTCTTATAAAGAACTTGGACAAAGTATTTTAATACTTTCTCAAAGTATCTGTACCTCTTTAGAAAAAATAACTTATTTTCTTTTTAGTTCATATATTTTCTATTATAATTTAAATAGTAAAAACAACTATTCAGTTGATTTATAAAGTTTATGGTTAATGTTGTGGTTATGTTATGCAAAACGGTTGAATGTATTTGAAAGTATCTAGGTATAAATGCTTTTGCTTATGTATTTATATTTGTACTTTTTTTACCAAGTACTTCAAATATGTATTTTAAAATATCTAAGTATCTGTACCTGTACTTGAATACTTTTATAAAGTACTTATATTTTACAAGACTCCATAAAATCATTAATGTTAATGTTCATGTACTTTGTTTGTTATAACTTCTTAAATTACTACAATTTGGTCACCTTTACTATTAAACCATTTGGTTTTTGTCTACTATAAATATTGTTTCATAAGTGTATAAATAGTAAATTGATTTTTTCAGTACAGTGGCGCCAAAGTCCATGTTTAATATAAACATTTGGCTGGGTCCATTGGAGAATAAAATTATGAAAATTAATAGGAATAGGATCACAAATTATTAAGTAATATTGCCCAATGAGAGTAATAACAATATTAATATTGTATACATACTATTATAATATAATATACAAGGTTGCATTTTGTACTATCGTTTCAGCCGCTGCAAGTAATTAAATATAATTTTAATTTTTAATATTATTACATACGTATTGGTTGAAAAAAAAATAGAAAACTGATCAAAAATAAAACAAAAGTGGGTGGCAAATTGTTTGTGAGAGGTTACAAATTTTCATAGTGAGTTTTTTTTTTGGGGTGGAGTGGGTGATTGTCAGAGATCCTTGCCAGTACTTCGGCACCACTGTTTCAGTATCATGACAAACATAGGTATTCAAATATAATATGCTGTCAATGTTTAACTACCCAGTGCCCATGCATAAAGTATATATAATTGGACTAGGTAGATAGGTTGGATTAGGTAAAACCGGGTATAACTTAGCTTATGTTGATTAATTATTAGAAATAAATACTTCTATTTAAACTGACAAGACTCAATAATTGTACAATTCCTCATATCTTTAATCATATGTCTGAACTTGTATCCATAATAGTTCTTAACTAAAGCTGTACCTAACCAGCCAAAATATAACTCTTTTCTATAGTATTTGCAAAGTTTTATTTTTATAACATGGACATTTAACTAAGAATATTTACATTAAAAAAATTTAAAATAACAACTTCATGATGTTTATAATAATTATTTATTTATTGTTTTTAGATGAATCTATAGAAGAAAATGAAGAAAATGAAGAGTTGCCTAGGAAAAAACGTCGCAGGCTTGCATTAGAAGATTTAAGCGGTGATGAAGAAGATTCAGGCGATGAATATGTGCCAGGTATTGTGTTTTAAATAAATAACCTCGTAAATAACTATAGATCTAAGTTTTTAGATTTAATTTAAGTTCTGTTTACTAGTGACCATTAGTATTTTAGATCTGTATTAATAATTTATACTTATTGTATAAAAATTATTTTTAGATAAGAAAGCTTTAAAAGAATCTGAATCCGAAGAAAGTCCAGAACCATCTGACAGTGATTCATTTATTGATGATGGATCTGATGAAGAAGTATCCCCTGTTAAAGTATATTATAATATTTTTGAATTTTAATCACCATTTAATACTAACATATTCTCAACTATTTAGATGAAAAGTGGGAAAAATACAAAATCTGTTGGAAAATCTAAATTTAATAAATTTAATAAATCGTATACTCCTGCTGTGGACAAATCTACCAAAGAAGTAAAACTATTATTTTTATGAATATTTTTTATTTCGCCAAATAATTAATTTCCAAACTAATATTACAAATAATCGAAATATGTATCCTGTTAACAGACAACCAAAATTAATGGAGTTGATCACGACAATTGGCCTCATTTAAAACTTGAATTTTTGAAACCAGAAAAAATCAAAGATGCTAATAAGAAATCACCATCTGATCCCAACTATAATCCTCGAACATTATATGTACCAGAAGATTTTAAACTGACATTAACTCCGGTAAATATATTTTTGAAATTTATCACCAAATAAGTATTACATAACTATATATTCATATTAGGGAGTTCGTCAGTGGTGGGAGTTAAAAGCAAAACATTTCGATTGTATATTATTTTTTAAAGTTGGAAAATTTTATGAGATGTATCATATGGACGCTGTTACAACTGCTAAAGAACTTAATCTTTTATACATGAAGGTATTTATACGAAGATATACAGTTAATCTGTAAACTATATTTCAAATAAGTCTGATAAAACTGCACAGCTTCAGAAGACCAGGATAGCTGCGATTGGTTCTAACACACAGACTGCACATGGGTATACCACGATGTGATTCTGTTGTGATTTTTCATCAGACTTATTTGGAATAGAATATAGTATATAGTATTCACTATTCAGTAATTTATTTAAGACTTATTATATTTCATAGCTTACAGCAAACAAATTATAAATGGGTATGAGAGTTTAGGTTTGTTGAAATAATATAAATATTAAATAGGTACATATTTCTAAGATATATTGCCAACTTGTGTAGTTGGTTTTAATATGAGAGTGAATTGACCTATTATAAAATTAAAAGATTAGAATATTAAATTATTACTTGTGTTTTTATGATATTTTAATTTTAAAGTGATCATGTATATTTTTTAATATTTTACATTCACTCTTTTATTAAAGCTGAGTACTCAAAATTTGTTTTGCTGATTGCAAATTTGGTATATTGTATGTCTGTAAGATGGAAACAATTCATACAGTGTGAATGTGTGATGTATTGTGATGTCCTCTTAAAGCGGGCTTTACACGTAGAATTAGAATATAATCACATTCTCAAATAAAAAATATGAAAGCTTTTCAAACTAAGTTTTAAATATTAATACATTTAGGGAGACTTTGCTCATGTGGGATTTCCAGAAACTGCCTATGGTCGTTTCTCTGCAATTCTAATAGAAAAAGGTTATACTGTAGCTCGTATTGAACAGACCGAAACACCAGATATGATGACTGAAAGATGTAAAAGTTGTAAGTTATTAAATGTTATTATAAATAATAATCTATAATATTTAATATTAAACAATGTTTTTTTTAGTAAAAAAGAGTACTAAATTTGATAAAGTAGTGCGGCGTGAAATATGTCGTATTACAACCAAAGGCACTAGGACTTTTGGTATTATTGATGGTGAAACAAATGATGCTGAAAATTCATTTTTGATAGCTATATCTGAAAAAGTATTTATATTTTATATTTAAACTTATTGCCGTACTTATACATATATGCATAATTGTTATTTAGGAAATTAGTAGTTCAACTTCGTTATATGGTGTGTGCTTCATTGATACATCTATTGGTCTCTTCCATCTTGGGCAATTTGAAGATGACTGTCATTGCTCACGCTTAAGAACCTTGTGTGCTCATTACCCACCAGTACAAGTAAATAATTGCTTATTGGATATATTTGTATAAGTGTTTACTCTTTTTGAATGACAACATGCAGTTTTAATTTCTTCTTTTAAATCATAATATTTTCTGAGTATTTCGATACATAAAAATCCAATTTAGGATTAGTAGTTTATGATTTATAAATATTTAAAGTTTAGATGATGAAGTGTAGTGGTACACAATTACCACTCAAAATGTTGGTCTACTACTCCGCTCATCTAAACTTTAAATTCTTGTAACTTAAATCTGACCCCCCCCCCCTGGTATGTACATAATGTATTGCTTTTTGTGTATTAATTTAATACATTTTATATGAAAATGTATATTAATAATTATCCTTCTCATCTAAAAACAAAAACGGTGTGATCAGGGTTATTTTTAATATAAAATTAACTATGGTATATTGGTACTTATGATAATTAAATATATTATTTAGGTAAAATGTACATTAAATACTATTTAAATTGTCGATTGATTGATATAAAGAAGTAAGATGAAGAAAAATGATAAAAGATGACTACATTAAGTTATTTACATGGTTTAATTTGAAATAATGTTTACTGATTAGGTAATAGATGTAAAATATATGTTTATATGGATTTTGTAGTGTAAAAGCAATTATGTAAACAAAAAAATTAACATCAAACCAATATTTACCATAAAACTACAATCAATCACCAATATACACTATACACTCCTACTTATATTAAATATTAATATATTTTATTTTAGGTTTTATTTGAACGTAATAAATTGACAGTACGTACTAAAAAGGTCATTGATACTATGCTCTCTAGTGCTGTTAAAGATGCACTCACCCCTGACATAGAATTTTGGCCATCATCAAAAACTTTGATTACTTTAGCAGAAGGAGATTACTTTAAAAACGACAATAATGTAGTATATCCAGAAAAATTAAAAACATTTTTGGGCAGTGGTAAATATTATTATTTAAAATGCACATTATTTTTTTTTTGACATATAATTATTGTTTAGAGGACTCCACACCTGCATGTGTTGTTGGCTCCATCTCAAACATTCAACATGCTAAATTTATGTTCTGAAGTATCAATTTTGTGTATAATGCTTTAATAATAGAGTTAATTGAATTATTATATAATTAAACATCTGTGTTTTCACATGGGTTGTTACCATATTTAAATTTTTAGGCAAGTTTTATGAATGTAAAATATTAAAATAATTCTGGCCAAAGCACAGAAAATGTTTTTACTTTTTACTTTAAAGATTGATAATATGTCAAATCACTTTTATGTAAAAAGCATATTACTCAAAATTAGAACTGCTGAATATAAATTTTTTATGTTGTACGTTTTTAAGATGGATACAATACATGCGAGTATAGTGTCCTTAAAATGATACACCATTCATATAATATATAAATATATAGTAATAATAATATAGAACCTATTGTGTTAAAATTATAACAATTTAATAATTGTTTTAATTTATTTCAGACTCTGACTTACAATTGAATGCTAATGACGAATGTGAGTTTGGTATTCGAAGTTTGGGTGCTGTTATATGGTATTTACAGCGATGTAAAATGGACTTCCAACTTTTGTCTAGAGGAAGATTTGATATTTATAAACCAGTTGACGTTGAATCTGTTGAGTTAACCAATCAAGATCATATAAACAGTAAACATTTGGTAATTCAATTTAATAACACTTTTCTATACCTAATAATAATATATATAATATTATATTATTAACAGTCATATTATTTCATATTCATCTTAAATTATTAAAATTACATAATTTATTCCAAATAAATGTTGAGAATTTTTTTTGGTTTAAAATCCAAGCATATATCTTTTATTTTTCCCAATGTTCTGTTTTGATAATAATAATTAAATATTAATTTTTTAATTTCAAAGTAGAACAATGTAATAGTAATTTTAGATTCTGAGCGGAGCGATGAATGTATTGGTTTTACAATGATGTATGTTTTTATATTTTTATTTATATTTTTATATTTTTATATTTTTGTGTCTGTCATCACGTTTTAGGACAGTAAAAGTGCTTCGATTTTCTTCAATAGTACCTTTTCTGATAGGAAAGTGAATCTAGTTGGTACTTTGGGGGGTCAAAAGTAAACATTTTCCAGTAGTTTTCACAAGCGCCGGGAAAAACAACATAAAAATTAAGGAAAAACGGGAATTTTTACGCAAAATCGATTTTCCAAAAAATCGAATTTGGTTATTGGTGTAACTTTAAAACAAATGACCGTAGATACATGAAATTTTCACTGGTTGTTTATATTTGCATTTTCTATACACGATAACATTTTCAAAATATTTTGATTTATTTTGAACTGTTTAGGGACATTTTCATTTTCCATTTATTTTTAGTTTTTTTTCTAAAAATATCAATAAAATTTTATTTGTTGGTTGCGAAAGCTTGAAAATTTAATAGAAAGCTCCTAATATGTTGTTTCAAAGGCAGATGAAAAATATTAAAAATCCTTAGTCACAATTTTTTTTTATAAGCATTTAAAGTTCAAAAATTGACAAAATATGTAAAAATCACGAAAATTAGCAAATTATTTTGAGTTAAGAATTCGTAAAAATTTTTCTTTTTAAATCTAAGATTTTAAAATGAAACACAAGATGCTTTATAAGATTATCTACCTTTATCAATAAAAAAATCTCTACCGGACAGTCAAATTAAATTTTTATGAGCGTTTGAAATTCAAATTTTTACAACATTGGATTTTCACTCGATTTCTCACGTAGCGATTTCCTTATTTTGTTGTAATTCAAAAACGAATAACTGTAGATACATGAAAATTTCACTGAATGTTTATATTAGCATTTCCTATACACCATACAATTTTGAAAATATTTTGACTCTTTTTGAGCTGTTTATGGACATTTACAGCTTTCAATTTTTTTTAGTTTTTTTTTCTATAAATATCAATAAAGTTTTATCTGTTGGGCCAAAAAGTGTAAAAATTTAATACAAGGCTCCTGATATATTGTTACAATATCAGTTGAAAAATATTAAAAATGCATAGGCACGATTTTTTTTTATAAGCATTTAAAGTTGGAATTTTGACAAAATTTATCAAAATCTCAAAAATTATCAATCGTTGGAATTTAAAAATTATAAAATGTTCAGTTTTTATAACTAAGAGTTGAAAATTTAAAACAAAGATTCTCTTAAATAATTCATACTGTAACCAAAAAATCTAAAAAATATATAAACACACTTATTTTTTACAGACATTTTAATTTCAAATTTAGACAAAATTTCATATTTAAACCAAGAATTACGATTTTAGTTATTTTGTTGTGATTGTATAATATTATTCGTGGGTACTTGAAATTTCTAAAGTAATCTACTATATATATCTATGATAGTATCAGGGTTTGTTGTTGGTGTATAACGCGTTTTAAGTACCTAATGGATATTGTGATATGATTAATTTGGAATTCATTATAGGTCAATTTTTTTTAATACCATAGAAATGTATATAATATGTCTTATACCTAGAAGGACATACCGTCTCCGCTCAGAATCGTTTTTCTTATACAATGATATTATATCATTGAATTCAAATTTAATACCATCCATTATACAATGACCCACTTGTAACCTACTGTACAGCAGAGCGACACCCACTTGCCCACCTTTTTATTCATGCATATGATGTTTATGTTTGGTTTTTAGATACTTGATGCTATAACACTTAAAAACCTGCATATATTAGAAAACTCTGCGGGTTCAAATGCAGGAACGTTACTTAACAAGTTAAATCATTGCTCTACACCATTTGGCAAAAGGTATATGTATTATTTTTTGCGTAAAAATATTAAAATTTAACCCTGGCCTAGAATTATAATTAATACCATGCAATAATATTGTTTAGATTACTACACCAGTGGTTGTGTAACCCATTGACAACAATATCCAGCATTAAAGCTAGACAAAATGCAATTTCGTCTTTAATTGTTATTCCCGATTTAATGCAAGAAATACGATCAGAACTAGCCAGTTTACCTGATTTAGAACGTCTGTTTTCTCGGTAAATTAAAACATAATTGTGAACACTTACTGACTTACCTACCTATTTTATTGGATACTTATTTATTATTATTTTCAGGATCTACTCTCAGAGTAGTAATGGAGTTGAATCAGACCATCCAGAAACTAGAGCAGTATACTTTGAAGAGAAGACTTATTCAAAAAGAAAAATAATTGATTTCATATCGATATTAAAAGGTTTCAGAACAAGTGTTAATATAATGGAAAAATTTCAAAGTAATTTTAATTAACGAAAATAGTTAAATGTATACTTCATAATATTGATTAATGAAATATAAATTTTTGTAGAGGCTGATATCATAAAAGAGAGTTCAGAATCCAATTTATTGTCTGCTATTTGTAATTACCCTAACAGCTCTGCCCCTGGAGTATTTCCTCATTTGACTGAACTTCTTGATAATTTTGAGGTAACTAGAAGTTTTTCATAATATAATAATTATATTACATAATTATTAGTTAATAACCATACTCTGTCCAGCAAGATAATGCACTAATGTGGTGCATCTCCCCGGCATTACCCTGCAATCGAAACCGCTTCCACTATGGTAGGGTGTTGCGGTGGCGTGTATCATAAAAAAAATTGGCGTTCAAATAATTTTAGGTGACCTACCCCTCATAATACTGTTATACCGACTTATAAAATGTCTTATTTTTCTTCTTTCAATATTCACCCACCCACATTTAATGTGTTGCCTGAGCAACACTTGGACCCTATGTTATACGCCACTGGGGTGTTGTGTGGGGATGCACAGAAAAACCCAGGCCAGCGGCACATTCTCTCGCTGGACAGAGTATAGGTACTTTATTATGAACTTGGTACTATCATGTTTTAATTTATTATTTATTGTGTGTCAATGATATAATAATGATATATTTCTACATTTTGTATAGAATTCTTTTGATCATGACGAAGCTATGAAACATGGTCGTATCTTTCCCGAGCCGGGGATGGACGATCAGTATGACACTGTTTTGGAAAAAATAAAAGAAGTTGATGTTGAGTTAAAATTGTATTTAAAAGAACAATGCAAACACTTTGGGTGTACTGTAAGTAATTTGTAATTATTTTAAATCTAATTATATCAAGTGTTTTTAATTAATTTTTACCTGAATTTCTGAAGGTCAATTATTTTGGATCTGATAAAAAACGATATCAGTTAGAAGTACCTGACGCTGCATCAAAGAGAGCTGGAGATGGATATGAACTTCAAAACCAAAGAAAAGGATACAAAAGATTCACTACAAGTCGTACAAAAGTTTGTAATTTTTAAATTATTTTTGTTTATAGTTCTTAACAGTATTTGTTCAGGAACTTTTGGAAAAAATGATGAGTTATGAACAAGAAAAAATAGATGTATTGAAAGATCTCAGGGAAAGAGTGTTTTCGCGGTTTTGTGACAAGTTTGAAGAATGGAACAATGCCATCCAATGTTTGGCTACCCTGGATGTATTCATGTCATTAGCAGAATACTGCCGGTGTGAAGAAGAAGTTATGTGTATTCCTACATTCATTCCAGCTATTGTTGGTAAAAAGGTCAGTAGTATAAAATTAAAAACTTTATTTTATTATGTTACTCAATGTTTTTACTTAATTTTAATAAATTTGAGTTAGTTATCTCAAAGTGATATTTTATTTCCTTTCGTCTAGTTATCGCTACTCGACTGTATAAATTAAATGCATGTAAAATAGTTTTTATATACAATTCTAACATTGAGATTGTTTGACTGCTGTTTATTTGATATTTAGCCATTAGTTGAACTCGTCGAGGGGCGTTATCCATGCGGTTCTGGTGGCGAGAGTTTCATTCCAAACGATACAATCATCGGAAAGGAAGAAGATGGAACGTGGAATTCAAGTTTGATATTAGTAACGGGCCCTAACATGGGAGGCAAGTCTACATTGATGAGACAGCTTGGCATCATCTCTGTCATGGCACATATGGTAAGCAACCGTGTCTTGTGGCTTAACCGTATTTTAATCATTGTTCTATGTTAATTTAAAAAAGAATTTTAACTTTTTCTCAGTAAAATTGAATTTCAAATAAAGAATATTAATTATTTCAGTAATCAATAATTTGTGGTAGATTGTGTAAAAAGTTTTAAATATTAATTTAAAATGTATAACAGTTTGCTTTAAGTGTCTAGTATGCTTTTGTTAATGATAGTTTTCAATTAACAAATTATAAAATATCTTCGTTAATTGATGTCTAATTTAATGATTCAAAATAAGTTGTTTGTACTCAAAAAATAAAAATTACTTAATTATTATAGGGATGTCGTGTACCTGCAAAAAGCCTTCTTCTCAATCCAGTTGATAGGATATTCACGAGGATTGGCGCCAACGACAATATAATTGCAGGAGAGTCAACATTCTTTGTTGAATTGTGTGAGACATCAGCTATACTTCATCATGCCAGTCGGTTTTCATTAGTCTTAGTTGATGAACTGGGTTAGTTATGATTGAATAGTTTCATAATTATTGTATATTTATACTTTTTTTATTTTATTATTATTTATATATTTTTGTTATTTAGGCAGAGGAACTTCAACATATGATGGAACAGCAATCGCTTCAGCTGTCGTTACAGAACTAGTACAAAAACAATGCCGTACACTATTCTCTACCCATTACCACTCGTTGGTTGAAGATTTCAAGACGAATCCATTAGTTGCACTTGGTCACATGGTATAAATTCATATTAATATATTTACCATAAATTTATGAACGCATGACAACAAATATACAGGTAATTTGTTTTATTTATTTTTTCGTTCCAGGCATGCATGGTAGAAGACGACGAAACAAACGAAATGGATACTGAGCAAACTCAAGAAACAATTACTTTCTTGTATAAGTTTGCAAACGGAGCTTGTCCTAAATCGTATGGTTTTAACGCTGCTCGATTGGCAGGCATGCCTGCTGACATCATAAAAATTGGTTTACGTAGATCTAAAGAATTTGAAACTGCTGCTAAGCGGCGAATACTATTCAAAACATTGTTTTCGTCCAATGATAAATCTGTTGTGAAGACTGCTATTTTAGCACTATAATTTACGTATTAAGTTCCTTAAACATTATAAGTATTTTCAGACCGAATTGTGTTATTAACATTCATTAATCTTTTTGTATTTATATTTTTTTTGTCTCATTTCACTTATTATACAATACTAAATATTTTTTTTTATTACAAAATTTATTTTTAAAAATCATTCAATAAATTATAAGACTTTCTATTATATAATTTTATTGTGTATCTACAGTATTCTATTTTAGTGATTTTCTCGATTGGGACCAGGACATTCATCCATCAAATCACTGGCATCTTCATATACTGTTCCACAATAAACGCAATAGTTGTAAGTGCGCCTCAAATAAAAAATTAAAATTTCCAATTGTTCGTTTAATGATAGAGTATTTAATTCTTCTGCCTCTGATTCATCTGCATCATCTTCAGGAACTTCCTCAGGCCAAAAGAACTTTTCAGATGGTTCTTGTATATCCTTAAAAACATCATAAATATTTCAAAAAAATTATTTAAGATTCTTCAAATCAAAATATAAAATAAAGCTTAACAATAACTATAAAACACACATTATTTTCAATTTTTGGAATTTTTCAAATCAAAAATAATGTATATCATAAAATTTAAAAACTGGCAAATAGATACTTTTTTTGAAATTAAATTAATGTCAATCTTTTAAACATAAATTATCTTTAATTTATATGAAACAGAAAATCTTTGAAACCTAAGCTGTAAATTATTCCAGTTGAAAAATGTTTGTGAATTGTGTCAACAATTTAGGCTGTTGATATTATACCTGTTCTAAATCCATTTGGCGGCATACTCGTTGGCATCTAAATAAGTCCAAACGGTCTAATTTTTCAGCAGCTTCCTGAGCCCGTCTCTCTCTATACTCGCACACACTGGGTCCTGCTGACCGTCTACTGCGTATCATTGATTTTTTCCATTCTCTGATTTCTCTTAACGCGGCTTCTCTACCCAATCCTTTGCGGTCGGTTTTCAACACGATGCCAATTGGTTCCACTCTTCCGGAATCTACCAAAACACGGCAAAAGTAACTTAAAAAAGCAAAGGCTTTACACAATCCCAGCAGAAACACTCACTGTTTTTGCCAATTCCTGATCCGGGTGTATAACCCATTTTCTGTAAAAGTGAAAAACCTTTGTTGGTGCTGTCAATGGCCTTTTCTAGTCCTTCCTGACGTTGTTGCTCTTCCAACGCCTTTAAGCCAGTGGTCTTGTTTATCAATTGACATTCCTTTCTCTTTTTCATCTGATTGTGAAGTCTTTGCTGTTTGTGAGTCATCAACAGGCCAGGTCGGACATCCTTAACAGTTCTAACAGATCCATACAAGGGTGACTATAATGATATGACAAATGTTCAAACGCAAAGACGTACTCTTATGAAATATGTGAGAAATGCGGGTGTAACAGGCCCCGCTACTGACAATCGTGGATGGAGAAGGAAGTTAAGTTAAGTTGAAAACTCAGATAATATTTCCAAGTGTTTTTTATTAAAATTATTAATTATTCCAAGTACATATATTAAATTTAGTTCCTTGCTAAGGTAGTGACGTGTGGAAATGCTAACTGTAGCTAGTAGATCTGAGTAATCACGTCTGAAATATGGGATGATTTGGGGTCCATTGTATACCCGCAGTGTCCCCCTCTCGGAGTTCCCCTGTTGGTCATATAATTTACTCATTTCCATAACAATTATTCAAAATGTCTATATATATACTTAATTATTGAAGTCGAATTGAACAGATCTCGTAACTACTCATGTAAAAACCAAATAATTCGAGATAATTTATGGATTCGAGTTACAGGTTTTTTCCAGTGTTAACAATACGTAGATCAAAATTCTATTAAAATAATAGCATTAAATAGTTATGAAATGGATGAAAACCTTGTATTGTACATTCCTTCCTCGTTATATTATTATATAATAATTTATAATGTATAAAAATCAGAGCACGTTGTGCAAATAGCAATGGGTACGCACTCGATGTTGAGGAAAGCGTCGGACATGTAGTCGTCTTCTTCGTTGTCTGTTGCAGCCATGTCAACTGCAGTTTTGATACCGGTACCAGCAGTTCGAAAGTCTTTGAGTCTCCAATAGTCCTACTTCCGATTCCCTGCTAAACTAAACGGAAATCGTCTAAACGACATCATCCCGATCATAGACATTAGACAACAAGTATAATATATGATCCCGAATGCCGACTGGTAAAAATTACATGTACGTTCTGTTAGCAATATTTGATAAGAGATTTCAGGGGCTCACAAAATCTATTACTATTCGTCAATTTGTACACAAAGTTGCCTATCTCAATCCTGAAAATGTATTGCTAACGTTCAATAAAATTGTGTTTTTATTGTCTACCCGATTGCCATATTATAAATGTTGCTTATGAAAAAATCTATTGCCATTGTTCAATTTCTTTATTTATGACTTATTCAACTATCAAAAAATCTATTGCTGTTGTTCAATTTCTTCATTTTATTAGTTTATTACATACATATACAATACTCAAAGTAATAATTGTATCGGATTTATAATTGTTTTCATTTTGAAGAGAACTGTCTATAAATAGTTTAATTCTCTTTACACATACTGCTGAACTTTCATTTATATGATTATCATTTATCTTCATAGCTTCATTTTCTTTAAAACTTAACTGACAACGTTTGAATACTCTGATTTGATTTCTACGATCACATTTAACTTTTAATAGCTTGCATACTAAATTAGCAATGTCTGCAGTTGTATATTTACAAAAATCATTTCTCGAGTAATCATTACCTTCAATCTGTTTACGCAAATTTGTATTATTTTCTGTTTTTGCTCAAAGCTGAGTTTGCATTGTTTAATGCCGTAACTAAATTTTTTTTAGCTTTATTGCATTTACCTTTTTAGGAACGAATGCAGTTTAGCTCCCAAGCGATTTTTTGGAATTTTTTTTTTCAAAATGTGTGTTTTTGCATGCCTAATTTGATGGTAGTTTCAAAAAATGCCGGTCGAACTTATTTTGGATGTTATGGTAAAAAAACTTCTAAATGCTAAATTTTTTCAAAAATCGTGTTTTTGAATTTAAAATTTTAAAATACCAAAAATTTAAGTTTTTAGAATTTTTTTTTTTTTAGAAATGTTTGTATTTATATGCTCAACATTTTGGTTGAATCAGAATTTGCCTATCGTACTTACTTTTTATGTTATTGTTAATAAACCACATAAAACTGAATTATAAAGTTATTTCAAACATTTGCATATTTGAGAAACTCAAAATTGATTTTTTTTTTTTTACTATTTTTTTTCATTCTATGAGTAATAACATAAATAAGTTTTTGGTGAAATCAGAACTAACTTATATTTTTTGGTTTGGGAGAAATTGGTTTACACGTGGAGCTCCGCTAGTGTTTTCGGCGCAGAGCCCGCGTCGCCGAGCCAAAATAACGTACGGTCAACAAATGCGACCCGAGGTACTTTTCCTATGTCAAATACCAGTTTAAAATGGCATTGAACGTGTTAAAAATAATAAGCAATAACAAATAAAAATGTACAGATTTAGATAATGTACATTATATTATATCAGTATCGTCGTCATCAGAAACGTCGACCCCATCGTTGTTATATTTATTTGGATCGTATAAATTACCGGCTAAACGGAAAAATTCAATAGTAGGGTCTAGATTTAATAAACGGCATTTTTTGAAAAACATAAATTTGGCCATGTAGCCGCCATAGAAATGTTTTTTCCTTGAGTATTGAGACAGCGAAGCTTTTGCATGTCTCCACATTCCCTCGACGGTGTTGGTGTGGGCGTCTGTATTTGACTCTTTAAAGTTCCTTGAATGATTAACTTTAAAATGTATGAAGCCTTCATCATTCAAACAGTCGTAACTCTGCAATATAGTTATATATAAACAAAACGTCAAACCGAAAAATAGATTGATAAAGTTTTCCAACAATCGCTTATTATCTGCGTTCCAGGCAACACCTACTGTTTAATTATAGCTAGCAATGTTTCCTTATCCCGCTTTTCGACAGGAATTAGAAAACACGCTCCATTATCTCTTTGTATACCACCAAATATCCACTGACCCTCAACTGCATGTCCTCTATGGTATTTGCGTTTTCCAAATTTGGACTCATCGATCTCAACCGTTTTACCCACTCCTCCTAATAATCGTTATATTAAAATATTCAGACACAGCAAATTATAATTACATTTTGAACTTTTAAACTTTTAAAGGTAATAATTAAATTTATTTTTTTAGGAGGCCAAAAGTAATAAAAAAAAACCCCCGATGGGGGGGGGGCATGGATAAATTAATATAACGATTACAATGTCAAACTGTTGGGAACTGAAAAACTGCATTTTCAAATAATAAAGTTTTAGAATTTACTTTTTTTTGACTTGAATTTGTGGAATATTCTCGACATCTCCATAATACATATCCGTCCAGACAATTTGCTCTCAAACATAATTTAAGATAATGCCCGTGATCACATTTTAGTGAATTGTTTTTGGCAATTAGTGTCCAAGACTGCAATTTTCAAGCACTGCTATAGAAACATCCCCTTGACGTTTTCGCTCAAAAAGCTCGTAAATATCAATAAAATTGAGAGGCATGTTTATAACAGTTATTAGGTACCTAATAGGTACAGGGCCGGATTTGACGGGGGCATTAAAGGCATATGCCCCGGGCCCCCAAGTTTTAGGGGCCCCCGAGACTTGAAATGAAAAAAATAAAATTAAAAAATTAAAAAAATAAAATTGCAATTTGGAACCCAAATTTTGGGTTCTCAAACTATATTTAAAAAAAAAATATATAGTTTTGAAAATAAAAATGAATTAGGTATAAAATATAAATTAAATTGTACTACAGTACAGGGCCGGATTTAAACATTATGGGGTAGGGGAAGATGGGGAATGGCGGCCACTTAAGCGGGAGCACGTGTATCTCCGGTAATAAAAATCCAAATATTTTACTGTCAATTACATTAGAACTATAAAGTTGTTAGCATATATAAGTTTCAAATTTTTAATGTTAAGTGTAATATTTTTTATTTCCATTTTTTTAAAAAACTCAAATGACCGGCATTACCCTTATAGTGGGGTAATACCAGTCACATAAAAATACATGTAAAAGTATAGGACAAAATATAAATTTCTAAAAATCATACAAATAATGAGCAAATTAATATGTTGTCAGTACAGGGATATTCATCAATATTAAGAATAACTTAAGTGTATTAGATATGTTTGTTTTTAGATTCTGAGCGGAGCAAGGAAGCTAGTGGTTTTACAATGGTGTTTATTTATTTATTTTTTTATTTATTTTTTTTATATCCTGTATACAAAATTTCTACCAGAAGGAGTGCTTTGATTTCAACATATAGTACCTTATCTTTTAGCAAATTGGACCAAGATGGTACTTTAGAGAGGTCATTTTCTCAATAGTTATTTAATGCCACTGGAAAAAGTACTGAAAAATTACGAAAAACCGCTTAAAATGGGATTTTAATTTCTAACAATTTGTTTATCACCGTAGCAACGAATAAAAAAAATAATAATTAAATAAATAAAATAATTAATGACAATATTATAAAATATACAGACTGACAAACCGTCTCCGTTCAGAATCGTTTTTCTTATACAATGATATTAATAAATATTATATCATTGAATTCAAGTTTAAATCAGGGCCGTATTTAGGGATTTTTCGCCCCCGGGCACAATATTTATGGCACCCCTTTCCAACACATTTTTTTTAATACCGTTGAAGTGGTGGCTAAATTTTATTTTTTTTTTTTGGAGGGGGGGGCATAAAGTTAATTCATTTTAGATTCTGAGTGAAACGATGAATGTATTGATTTTACAATGATGTGTGTTTTTTTCTAAAAATATCAATCAAATTTTATTTGTTGGATGCGAAAGCTTGAAAATTTAATAGAAGGCTCCTAATATATTGTTTCAAAGTTAGATGAAAAATATTAAAAATCCTGAGTCACAATTTTTTTTTATAAGCATTTAAAGTTCAAAAATTGACAAAATATGGAAAAATCACGAAAATTAGCAAATTATTTTGAGTTAAGAATTCGTAAAAATTTTTCTTTTTAAATCTAAGATTTTAAAATGTAATACAAGATTCCTTATAAGATCTACCTTTATCAAAAAAAAAATGTCTGTAAGAAAGTCAAATTAAATTTTTATGAGCGTTTGAAATTCAAATTTTTACAACATTGGATTTTCACTCGATTTCTCACGTAGCGATTTCCTTATTTTGTTGTAATTCAAAAACGAATAACTGTAGATACATGAAAATTTCACTGAATGTTTATATTAGCATTTCCTATACACCATACAATTTTGAAAATATTTTGACTCTTTTTGAGCTGTTTATGGACATTTACAGCTTTCAATTTTTTTTAGTTTTTTTTTCTATAAATATCAATAAAGTTTTATCTGTTGGGCCAAAAAGTGTAAAAATTTAATACAAGGCTCCTGATATATTGTTACTATAGCAGTTGAAAAATATTAAAAATACATAGGCACAGTTTTTTTTATAAGCATTTAAGGCGGCTCTAAACGATTGGATTTTTCATGCATTTAGACCAATAAGCTGGCGAAAAAAACACATACTTCTAGTAGTCCAATTTCAATTTTGAATACTTATTTGGATTCGTTAGCCTCTTTTCTATGATCTGTAGGAAAAACTTTTTCATCTTTTTGTCTAGTTAGCACTTAAAAGTGCAAGTTAAATTTGAGAAATCAAGCAGTCATTTGGAACCGTAATATACGTAAATTATCTAAAATATCCAAAATCGGTTTCCTACAAATCATAGAAAAGAGGCTGACGAATTCAAATAATTTTTCAAAATTGAAATTGGACTACTAGAAGTATGTGTATTTTTCGCCAGCTTATTAGCATTTTTCACTGTTGTGAGTGTACAAAAATATTTTTCGAGAGTGATTACGTTGACTTGTGCATGCGCGTACGTGTGCTATTGAACCGTGTGCCCGCAGCCGTGCGATATAAAATCTATTGTTATCGAGTTCGAATTTCTTCGAATTTCACACTAATAACCATTTACGACTAACACATAGATTACGGGCGGCGACGACAAGATTAGAAATTGCCTAAATTGTTCCCCTTAAATAATAGCCACTAAGAGCCGCCTTAAATGGAATTCAATATAACATTGAATATTACAAGTAGTTATCAATTACCTACTATTGTTAATTTCAGAAATTCAGTTGCTGATTTGGAAATTTTTTCATCAACTGACATAACATTTCAGTGGTCAAAATTAAAGGAACCTACGTTAACTCATTATAAACCTTTACCAATTGATAAATTTGACTGTTATAAAAAAAAATGTTGTCGGTTCAAATTCTGTTGACGATGATGCAGATACAATTAGGTGATATGTTTATTTTAATTTATAAATTAATAATTACTAAAAAAACAAATTTTAGGTCAAGATTCATAGCTGCTGCACCAACTTCTTCAGCAATTGCTCTTCATTCCTTGGGTCGTCATTTGCCAACTAACCAATCATCAGTGATATTGGCAGAAAACACACAGCTGTCCAGGCTTAATGTGTCATCGCATCCTTTGTCAGTGTATTTGCAAAACTATCCAGTCATGAATATGGGTGATTGTTATATATCGATATATCGATCTCAAAAAGACAAATCTTTTTGGGACCATTGTCGGCAATACAGAACCACAGGAAGTCGATGCTATGGGCTGTATACCTTTAACAAAACTTTCAAAACAGATGAACAATGGGCTTTGAAAGCCAGACGATATTTTTGGCCGAAACTATTCACAAATAAGTTTGTTAAATATGGTTTACAATATGAAAACATCGCCAGAGATTTGTATTCAAAAGAATTTAATACAAATATTTTAAAGTGTGGTTTAGTGATTGACGTTAACAATCCTTGGTTAGGTTATAGTCCAGATGGAGTCATCATTGATAAATATTTTTTACCCATTAAAATTATAGAAATCAAATGTCCTTTTGATGGTAAAAAACTTGGAATAAAAGATCTTTTAAATAGTTTAAAATACATTGTAAAACACCCAAATGGTTCATTGAGTTTAAAAAAAAACCATTGTTACTATGCACAAGTACAAATTGGCATTGTTTTATTAAATGTTCAGGAATGTGACTTTATAGTACACAGTACCTATGAAAATAAAAATGCAGTGTTAAAAGTAATATACGATAAAGATTATTGTAAAAACTTGTTTTGTCATTTAAAAGTTATTTATTTTGAAAGATTAATACATGAAGTATGTATAATTAACAATATGTATTAGTTAACATTAAAATGTTCTTAATTACAAATTAAGAAGGATGTGAGTGAAACTAACATTTTAAATATTATATACAATTATTATAATATATTATATTATATTAAATTATACATATTATATTAAATTTTACATATTATTTTTTAAATTTGTCTGATGAAAATATTGGTGGGCTTATATTGCATAAACCACCTATTATTGTCATTATGTCCGAAGCTAAATGTATATGAGCCCATGGAAAGGTATGACAAAAAATATTAAAAGTTTTTATTCGCTGATTAATTCGTTCAATGTGAACTCTAGCTTTAGCCATATTTTTATACAACAAAGCATCTTCCATAGAAAATTGCTTTTGATTTTTAAGGAAAGGTGGTCTTATTATAGTTATATATATTTTTTTTACAAATATCATCAATCAAAAAACCTTTGTCAACCATAACAGCATCAGGCTTTTGCATTAATTCAATAAGATTGCTTTGCTCAAATATGGCTTTATCAGAAGCCCTACCACCATATGGCTTACTGATATATGTTATAAGACCACCTGGAGAAATTCCTATCAAAAATTTTAATGTAAATGTAGACTTGTAGTTACTATGGCACTTTATACGACAAGTCAAACATTTAGGTCTTTGCAATGATATTTCTGTACAGTCTAATACAACTCGCACATATTTAAACTGTTCAAAACAATGGGGTGTATTATTTAAATTTTCTTGCCTAGAAGGCCAATAGATCAAAGATTTAAATATATATGCCAGTTGAGGAATCAAAGAATTATAAGTTAGTCTACAACTTTCTGCAGAAAAATCATTGAATAAAATACTCAAAATTTCAAAAGGATAAACCTTGCTTGAATTTAACAAATACCATAACAATGCGTTCTTTAAGACATAATGTATGTTGTCTTTTGTCTGGAAAATATGTTAATATATAAGAACCACCGGGCTTTCTAAGTAAACGTACTTAGTAAACGAAAGCGCCAGGTGACTAATGCCGGTATGACGCGAAACGTATACAAGCGCGTGGTTTTTGATTTTTCCGGCAGTGTTCCGGAAGGAGTCGAAGGACCTAACATAGATATTCGGAAAGCCAGGAAAATTTACTATCCGACGAGATAATTTTCAAGAGCTCCCGGGCTTTGGAGGTAACCGTACTTAGTGCACGAAAGTGCCAGGTGACTATTTTGGTGAGTGCTTATATTTTGTATTTCTGTGTTGTACGTATTATTAGCCACCATAGCTGGCGGCTTCCAAAAATTATTAATGATGATTTCTATAGGTACCTACATCACGATCTTAGACAATAGCTGTAAGACCGTGATGTATAGTGTAAATATAATACAGTATGAATTATACTTACACTGGATTAGATTTTCATTTAATTATTGTCTGTCTTATCTTTAGTGGTATTGGACTTTGCACTGTGCATTTTAAAATAATTACACCATAATGGTCACAAGAATGATTCTTGTGACAGTTAATTTTGCGAATGTGCACAATATTTATTTTTTTTTTTTAATGGCACGACCCATCTTGACCACAAACTAATTTTCTTTGTATTTTTTAATTACTTTTAGTGGTTGAATTTCTTTTCTAAGTTAATAAATGACCGAGTTATAGTAATCTGATTTTATGTTAACTTCGTATTTTATAATCTGTTTTACCCATGTATAAATAATTTGTGGTCAAAGATAGGTCTGTGCCATTTAAAGTAAAAAAAAATATTGTGCACATTCGCAAAATTAACTGTCACAAGAATCATTCTTGTGACCATTATGGTCTAATTATTTTAAAATGTGGATAATACTGTTTACTAGTCAGCCAAAAAAGCAGAATTGAAATACATGAAGCCTGCACATAGTTATTGAGTGTTTCCACTTATCGTGATCACACTGTACACAGTTTAATAAAATTGTTTGATTAAATGTAAATATCTAGATTTTTCACTATGGAAATTATGATGATGTTCCAGTAGAAAAAGTGTAGTCAATACCATCATGTATTCCTAGACACAATTTAAAAATATTTTATTAAATATTTATTATAAATGGATCTCTATAAAAAATATTAAAAATCATATTGACTTACCAGGTAAATAAGTTAATGGTAGAGCTAAAATGTTTAGTGTACTTAGATTTCATTAATAAAAAAACCCTTCTTTGTCAATAATCGTGATTTGTTAAACGTATGTATTACTATTTTAACATAACTACAATTTTTTTAACACATTTGGCGAGATATTTAATTTATATAAAACTTTATTCATAGTATATACACATCGATATCAAATTTATTTTTATTTTTGAACAGTTTATGTTTACACATTTATAATAGTACTTATAATTACTTATATGTACCTACCTATATAACACAGTAAAAGTGAATAATTTAAACTACTAATGTTACGATTTTTGTGTTTAATAAGAAAGGTTATTACCTATTCAATAATATTTAATAATGCGCTTTTATACTTAAATAAAAGCTTATAATTTACTTCCACTTAATATACCTGATAGTTAAATTAACAGAATCAACACGCAAAATCTATGTGTATCTTTTTATTTTCTAAAAAAATGCTATATATTACATTTGCTGTTTTTGCTTTTCGAAAAATACTATATTTTTGCTTTCTGTCACTCATCGTTGTGTCTGCAGTAATGAATCGCGGTAAAAAAGTCCTAGGAAAAAAAGTCCGGGTAAAAAAGTCCGAGGCATAAAAAGTCCGCCGTCAATAAGTCCTAAGCCAAAAAAGTCCAAGATAAAAAAGTCCGGTGAATATTATATTATATAGTATATACATAACAATATTTATATTCAATGATTATAATTATGTACTTAGTATAATAACATAAAATATACATAATATATCAATTAATTAATTAAATTGAGTACCTATATTAACTATCGTCATAATATAAAATATTATACAAAAAAAAATTCAATGATTATAATATTATGTAGTTAGTATCATAACCTAATAAGTAATAATGTATGTTGAAGGGTATATGCATAACCACCCACAACTATTTTGGTGCCTTTTTCGTTGATTTGTATGATTTCTGACATTTCTGACATTTTTTCAGGCACTTACGGAATGTCGAACTATACTAACAAAACGTCGAACTATACTGACAAAAATCACAACTGTTCAGTTACCTATGTACGATATGTAGTTACACGGTGGAGTATGTCCACCACCTATAGATAATACATATCTCTATCTATATTAACTAGGTATATCGGATGTATATCAGATATAGGTACGAGTAAAACTCGACAAACCAGATAATTAAGATAAAAGAAATAGTATTTGATTATTACATGCAACTAAAAGTCAAGCAGTGTTCAAAGTCCAAAAAGTAGTTATTGGTACATACGAGATTATTTATTAATTTTGTGCGCGTCGCCGGGCGGCATTTTTCTCCGGGCAAGTCACGATTAGGTTAGATACCTACTGGTGCCCAATTCGAAAATTCTGCCATAAACCCTAATCGGCCTAATCTAACCTAACCCAATGCCCTATGTTGCCGCGGGTTACCCAATAAAAAAAAAAAATTATTAATTTTGTCAGGTAAATAATTTAGTTACAATTTATATTTATACTAATTGGAAGTTTGATTGTGCATCACATGGTATTTTTCCTTTTACCTAATTATATGTACCGGACTTTTTCACCATGGACTTTTTATATTTTGGACTTTTCCACCGTTGACTTTTTACACCTCGGACTTTTTAACCACGGACTTTTTATACCTCAGACTTCTTAACCACGGACTTTTTTTCCTAGGACTTTTTTACCTAGGACTTTTTGGTAGTATACCGTCTGCAATCCACCGTATAGCCCGTAGGTAGATTACCTACCTGATATACTGTTGCATACTGTCCACAATCCAATTCGTATTATCGTATTTTGAAAAATCGGAAAAAAAAATGCGTACCTAATAGGCATTTAAGAATTTTAAATTTAATATACATAGTTATTTGAAAAAGTGGCCTAACGGGAAAACTCCCGCGAATTCCCGGTGGTCCAATCCGTCCCTGGTTATATCCCTCGAATATTTTTGGGCCTTTTTTCGAGTAGGCATCGAGTACCTATGAGTTTCGTATTATGGTTGGTACCATAAATGCGCCGGTTATGCTAAAGTAATTTTACTCTTATTGTGGACTGTATATTATAATAATAAATAACAATTGAGTCACGATTTAACTTGATTTTTCAAGATATTATGTTTACAATATTTTGCGAGGTCTTTCGCAGTGTAGGAACACCAATAATAACGAAGACCTCGAGACTACGACGACGACTAAAAAGTAAAAACTATTACTACAAATCATGACATTTTCACTGGTTGTTTATATTAGCATATTTTGCTATACACGATAACATTTTCAAAATATTTTAACTTGGTTTTTTAGGTCCACTTTTTTAGGTATTTTCTCTATATAGATGACAATGAAATTAGTTTCGTTGGGTCAAAAAGCTTTAAAATGCAATACAAGATTCCTCATAAGTTTGTCTACCTTAATCAAAAAAAGAAATGTCTACAAGCAAATCAAATAAAATTTTTTGAGCGTTTGAAGTTCAATTTTTGTGCAAGATTGAATATTCACTAGATTTCTCATGTAGCGATTTTGTTATTTTGATGTAATTTAAAATCGAATAACTTAATGAATTATTGTCATTCAGGATTTTACATAATTTATTATTATATAAGAGAACAGGCCTTTTTTATGTTTCCAAATACCTTCCCGAGTGTCACCACGTCACCCGATTTTCTTATTTTATCGGTTTGGTAGGTACCGAAAATGGTTGAAAAATACTGAGTTCATTTTTAATTCAAATATTTTGTAGTTTTGTACATTGCCAGTATTTACAGCCTTTCCAGTTTGTTTTGTACATATTATTATTTATTAATTGAAGACTCAAACATTTCATATCGTCATATATTATGGTATATTTATTTTAAAAAAGAGTAATTTGGTGGTGTGGGAGGCTTTGCCCCCCGCGGCTCTATTTTCTGAAATTAACTGGACCCTCTCCATGACAAATTCCTAAATACGCCACTGGGGAGATTTAAATTAGCTTTAAAAATATTAAAATATGTAAACAATTATGAAGGCGTATACTGTACAATGACTACGGAGGGGCGGCATTGCATATTATATTATAATATTGTCGTGAATCCACTTTCAATGGCGCGTGTAATACGCGGATTTTTCTCCCCGGCCACTCGCCGATAAGTGATAACATTATGATTGAAATTACTGTCGGGCGGCAGTTTCACTAAATCCGTCGACCTCGACCATCGACCGAATTACTAAAGTATATTGTGTGGCAAGGGCGGGAAATGGCCTTCCCGCGCGAGCCACACATACTATTTTTTGTCACGCCCCTGCGTTCATGGAAAAGGTTATGCAGGGATCTATGCGTCATGCAAGGAGGTTATACTATACATTTAAGATGTAACCAAAAGTTTATGTTTTGTAAGAACCGTGGTAGGTATACATTTTAGTTTCTGGTTGTGCAAGGGATACGCGCCCGGCGGCCGGCACTTTTGGGAATTTTTTCTTTTCCGCCCGGCACTTTTGGGGATTTCCTCTTTTCCGCCCGGCACTTTTGGGGATTTCCTCTTTTCCGCCCGGCACTTTTGGGGATTTCCTCTTTTCCGCCCGGCACTTTTGGGGATTTCCACTTTACCGCCCGCTGGACGGAAAAAGGACGCTTTCGAACGCTTCAACAGTGGTCGAAAACCAAACTTTCGGTGCAGGCGTGACAAAAAAATAATATTGACATCGACATACCGACGATATAATATACGATAACACGATGTTACAATATAATATATTTTCAATTACTTATATACATTTATATTTTTAGATAATTATAATTTATCTAGCGGTATCGGGCTCTCCTGTGACGAGCCGCCCCGGGTATTATTGGTCACAAAACGGCACAACGTCAACCAAGTGCAGTGTTTATTTACATATATACGAATTATTGTTCATGCCTGTTGTACATGTTTCGTACGGCGTGGCGGGTGATGGGGTAGTGGTAGCGGTAAGTGATAACATTGTTTCCGTGGTGCTACCATGTACTATTTGAAACGCATAAAATCTAAATATAGAACAAGACGTTTATAAGTTATAAGTTATAACGAACATTGTATTATTCTGTGTTACGAATTACGATGCTTTATATAAGTATATAACGATACGTCGATGTCCCGTGTACAACGATTCCCAGCAATGTACTTGATTGGTTTTAAATCTCACGTGTAGTATGTTTAGTCATTCGGATATAACGATCTTATTTTCTTGGTTCCCTAGGTCGTTATAAGCGAATATTTTTATGAAATAACATGCGCAATCAACTAGAAAATCGACTATATGTCAAATATCTTAAAAAACTTGTGGCTTACTTACTAAGAGTCCTACTGATTACCAGTGTCGGCCTGGCACACCAAAGGCCCATGGATCAGTTTTTTAAGCGGCCCCATAGTGAAATACAAAATTTACCTGACATTTAGGTGAGAAAATGCTCACCAAATTTCTTCCTTTAAAAATACATTTATTGAAATTCTGATTTTTAGAACTTTTAAGTATACCTAAACACCATATACTCAAATTCCTGATATTCTTTGTATTACTATTAAAGAGTATCCTGTGGCTATACAAACTTCTATTTTTCAAATGAGAATTTCCTTTTTCACTGCAAATTATTTAGCATAATATGATGTAGTTATTGTAAATGTATATGTATCTAAATCAAAATTCTAATAAGTAGTTGCTGAATTAATAAAATGTGTAGGGTAATAATCCTTGGAATATGGTTTTTTACAATAAAAAACTATAAGTACCTACCTAATAATAGATGTAGTACCTACCTATTCACTATTATAGTATTATCAGTATACCTACCTACTTAATAATTTTTACAAATTATTTATCTTGATAGATCAATCATCAATGGTATTATGGTAATTAGTACTAACAACTAACTACTAACATTTTCAAATCATCTAAGAACCCAAATCTACTTAGCTAATTTCCATATTATCTAGACACGCGGCAGCGTGTCAAGCCAAGTTCTAGTTAACAGAACTGGCGAGCAGCACCGTGTGTAATATTACACGAACCATTTGGAGCCACTTTTGACCCCCTCATAACTCAAAAACTATTCCACATAAACATGTCAAATTTGGCTCATATATTGAGACTAACGAGATACATATATGTGCTCTAAATTTCATAAACACACTTCAAACCGTTATTTAGATATTAACGTCCGAAAATCGTCATTTTTATCACTGACTGACCTATAGATTATAGATCAAAATTCTAACCCAGTTCCAGATGACCTAGAAAGTTCAAGTTTGGCATACAGATAGGTAGTTAGGTAAATACAAAGGAAAAAATCAGAAACTTGAAAATTTTTAAATTTTAAATTTTTTAATCAATTAATTTTATTATAATTTTGCAATTATTTTATCTATTATGTTTAATTTTTCAATTAATTAATGAATTGCCTCTAATTTAATGTAATGTAATGTAATGTTGACTTAAATAACCTTTCCCGTATCGCCACTCCAAAAATACGACTAGCCGAATATGTGTCGATATTGTCGACCCGCGCGCAGCAACATACTTTTTTTTCTATCTATGTATGTAATTAATATTATTTTTTTAAATATTACAATTAAAATAATTAAAAAAATATTCTTACAAATTATGAATTATCCACCCAACAGTAGAAACTACAGTCAATAAAATTATGATAATTAAAAATATACTCAAAAAGAGTTAAAATAATTGTATATTAATTTTACATTTCGGTATACGTTTCGCGTCATACCGGCATTAGTCACCTGGCGCTTTCGTTTACTAAGTACGGTTACTTAGAAAGCCCGGTGTGGTTCTTGGAATTTATCTCGTCGGGTAGTAAATTTTCCTGGCTTTCCGAATATCTATGTTAAGTCCTTCGACTCCTTCCGGAACACTGCCGGAAAAATCAAAAACCACGCGCGCGTATACGTTTCGCGTCATACCGCCATTAGTCCCCTGGCGCTTTCGTGCACTCATTTTATAATACTATAAGGGCCGGGCCACACATAGCGGTTGAACCGCCCAACAAATTCAGATTGTTTGATTTTAAATGCAACCGCCTGATATGCGTTCACACTTACGCGGTTCAGCCGCGGTCGAAAAATCGACAGCAACATGTCGCGGTTCAACCGCTGCGGTTCAACCGCTGTGTGTGGCCCGGCCCTAAAGGGTAGGTGACCTTATAATATTTCGTGACAAATCCTATACTGCTATCTTGCGGTTAGAAATAGAAGTAGAACATACAAATGGCAATATAAACGTTGTGCGCCTAGAAAATACCGTAATGCAACCGTGCATACAAGTTTTCTTATCACCAAAAATTGGTCACCTAGCTTTGGTCACCCAACTTCACACTCGTAATATACCTACCTATATTATTCTAAATTAGTAAAATCAGTATTTACTTATAAGTTATTACTTATTAGCTTTAGCATGATAAATTCAATTAAATTGCTCGAACAGAAATAATATACGGCCGTGCAACTAGACTACAAGAGTAACGTGACTAGTGACTACCACAGTCTTCTTAGAACGCGAATTTTGTCTCAAATTTAAGGCCGACAGTATGGAGGAGTTCAAGACAAGAGTGAAAAACGAAAGCGATATGGATGCATGGGAATCATCTGAAGCATACGACGTAAGTTTAAAATAATATTATGAGTTTACTCGTTGACATTAAACTTAACACAAATCTTCAAAGATTTAGGTCGTTTGTCTGTGTGTATGATATTTTAACTCTTTCTTCATGATCCTTTATAACGTCTGTCTAGTGTCAACGACAATCTCTTTAAATAGGTACGATGCACGATCATCAAATGTGCACCCTGATTTATAATATGATATAAATGTATTTGTTTATTTATTTTATTTGAATTTCGTACAATGAAAACTGGGCCCCACTTAGGAAACTCGTGAAGTGTCCCAAGAAATATAGTAAATTGTATATTATTGTTTTTAGTTAATTTACATAAATTACTTTCAATTTCTATTGGAAATTAATAATGTTCAAGTGATATAGCCATATAGGTAATATTTCATTGAGAAATTACTGAAACATATTATAGATTACTGGTCTTATAAGCTCTATTATACCCTGTTCCAAATAAGAAGACACCAGATTTACGTATTTAAGGTTTTGCCCGTGGCTTCTTATTTGGAACAGAGTATATGTATCTTCTCAATGTTGAACATTTTTACAATGTAATGTTGAGTTTGTTTTTCTTAAATCTGATGACAACGTTCATTTAGTTATTCACGAACTAGTTTCAAGCAGAGAGGTACAACTATAATAACAATATGTTTATTGTCTTTTATAATTTATAGGATTATATTGGATTCATAACAGCCATGAACAAATCTGTGTATGCCATACCATCAAACAAAACTTTGACGCTGTCAAATGAGATTTCACAATTATTAAATGTATTAAACACAATTGATGATTGGATTACAGAAGTGGAACCATTAAAAGAGAGCTGTAGGTTTGGAAATAAAGCTTTTTCTACATTTTACAATTTATTAAAAACGGTTAGATAATAATAATTGATTAAAAATTATATTTAATGGTGAAGATTAATTTTAAAATTTATTTTTAGAGATTGCCCGAAATATTGTCAAAAGAATTGTCGTCAGTCGACCAACAAAACATTATTGAGCTAACTGCTTATATTGTTGACAGCTTTGGTAATCCAACTCGTATTGATTATGGCACTGGACACGAAATGTCATTTTGTATGTTCTTGTGTGGCTTATACAAAGTAGACGTATTGAAACAAAGTGACAGTAAAGCTACAGTCAACGTACTATTTTCAAGGTTAAATAGTTATATTCATATATTATGTTGTCGTTGACAGAGTTAATTGTAGATTTGTTTACAACTATTCTGTTTTCAGATATTTAGAAATAGTTCGTAGACTTCAACTTAGGTATCAAATGGAACCAGCTGGAAGCCATGGAGCTTGGAGTTTAGATGACTACCAGTTTGTACCTTTTGTTTGGGGTAGCGCACAACTAATCGGTAATACTAAATTATTGTAATACTATTTAGGATTTTTAAAACCAAATTGAATATTATTTTTAGAAAATCCAGATTTTAATCCAAATTTGTTTGTTGACGAAAAATGTGTACAACAGTTCAAATCGAAGTATATGTTCCTGGGATGTATTGATTTCATTATGCAAGTAAAAAAAGGATTGTTTCATGAACATTCTAACCAACTTTGGAATATTAGTGGTGTTCAAAGTTGGAATAAAATCAATGAAGGTCTAATTAAAATGTATAAAAAAGAGGTAATATTACAAATTTGTATAATTTAGTTTTCTGTTAAATTTTTATCTGAGTTTTCATTCATACATTATTACTATTTCAGGTACTGGGAAAATTCCCAATCATTCAACATGTACCTTTTGGAAATTTATTTAATTTTAAACAATGTATAAAAAAAAAACCCTTTGCTACACCATCGGCGATTAAAACTCCTGCACTGTCATTATTGGAAAAACTAAAGAAAACTGACCAATCAGTGCCAAACATAGTAAATAAGTAAACAATTGTCACATTTGTAAACTTATACAAATGTGTTTATACTTAATGTGAATTAATTATCAGCTATATCTTATAAGTTTTCTACATTATATTAAAATCATTTAATTTTACCAGTGCAATAAGTCCAATAAAATCATAATATGAAGACAATGTTTAACTATCACTGGTGGCCACTGCCAAATGTCATTGATCTCTATATTGAATTATTTATCATTGATGAATAATGATAACATATTATTCACTATTAATACTTATTAGTTATTATGAACTTCAAATAGTATAAAATTAATTTTCTTAATTTCAATTTGTGTTTGACCCTAGGTTGTCATTATAATTTTAATTTGTATAATAAGATTGAAATATGTAACGGTATGTTTTAGTCACACTCTGTATTTATTAATAATTAGTAATTATCACCCTTGTCAAAATCTTGCATTTACGATTTCACATACAATCAATTTGTTGTTTTGCAGATAAATTGTATAGTAATTAGTAGTATTATTACATTTAGAACACACAGACTATCTAAGAACATAGTTTGTCCGCAAGATACATAAAATACGGATTTTCTCTTTCTAGCTTTGAATCTATCCCTCACAATATACGAGTAGATTAATATTACAGTTAGATTAATATTTTTCATGCCATTATATTAATTCACTTAACATTTCTACTAAAAAGAAATATCCAAGAATTATAGTTTGTATAATGTTAATTATCTTTATTCAGACTGTAATCCAATATAGATTATTGCGTAGCTTATTAAGCTTACGTATTAAGAAATAATATTTTAATGAATCCCCGGTCAAATATCCACACTCACCAACTATTTATTTTTTATATATAAAATAATTTGATATGCCTAACTTTCACAATCTAATAAAAATTAAATCAATAGCCTTGCTAAACAGTAAAATATTATCAACATTTCATGTTTTGAAAATTAAATATTTAAACTTTTAAGTATATAATATTATAAAAATAAAACAAAACAATAAGCATAGTGTAGAAAATGCAAATTAATTATATTCAATCTAATACTATTGACTAAAATTTACAAAAAAAGGATATTAAATACAGAAACACATTTAAGATAATCATATACAAGTAAACAAACACTTGCAAATTTATATCTCATAAATTAGATAAAATTAATAATATGTTGTTGAATAAAAATGTTAATGATTTGCAAAAATGTCAAAAAAAAAAAAAAAAATTCTTATATTTAAAAATGTATGATTTAAATAATTTCAAAATTAAATTAACAAAAAAAAACATCTATCATTATACAATTAAGAGTAATTACGGAATCAGTTAAAATTATATGTACATTTATAATCTGAGACTTAAATATTATTGTTTTACACGTAGTTTTGATATTTGGTGTAGCGCACGAGCTGGAGAAAGAACTGAATTCAAGGAATTATCCTGTTGATAAATAAAGTTATTGTAATCAAACTTTCTTAAAATTTAAAAATATTATGTTCTTACAGAAGGTATGTTACTACTGTCAATTAACGGAGGTTTGTTATCAAACAACTTGCGTTTCCGTGTACTAATTGGAATGTTAGCTATGGCTTCATCTATCTTTCTGTCACAGCTATCCGGAGTTACTGTTAAAAATATGAATAATTAATAAGTTTAAAAATAAGTGTTAATATGTCACAAATAAAAAATGGGAACATTTTTTGTTTTATGCTTAAATTTTGTTTCCTGTCTAAAATGCATTAAGTTATGCCAAACACCATGGACACATGTTCTTTCCTTACAAAAAATTTGCATCAAGCAGAATAAATAATGTATTGACACCATTGACTTATTATAGTATTATAACATTAAGATGTAGGTAAATAGATATTTTAAGGTTTCAGAATTTTTTTTATTGTATTAATTACTCTACATTCTCTACGTTTCCTATACTTATTAATAGACCACATATAGATTATCTTTAATATTATCTATAATTACCAATTTTCATATTTTTTGTTTTCCTGAAAAAAAAAAAAAAAAAAAAAACAATTTTAGTTTTATAATTAAACAATAAAAACTATTACCATTAAACTTATAGAGCATATTACCACAAAACATTATAAAGGCTAATCAAAACTTACTTTTCTTAAATAACTAATGAAGAATAGAATTTAGTATAAACTATTAGACCACACAATTTATGTGTAAAAATGTGGTGAGGTCATAATATGGATGTTGTCCTCCAATTATGGGTGGACAATTTTTTATATAGATTAAAACTAATGAATAACATTTCATACCGATGTCAAATAATCAACAAACATTGGAAAACTAAAATATGCTATAAAAAAAAGCGATCACGTCCAATATAATAGGCAAAATATTCCTTAATAATGCTAAAACATTTTTTTTATTAAATTTGCCAAATTTATCAAATATGTTTTTCTTATGACATCCCTTCCCGGACAACTCCATATAGGTTTATATTGTTATTAGTGATACGATAAGTTTGCCAAAAAACAAATAACAAATACTATACGGCAATTGGTATGATAATTTATTTATTACTAGCTGGTAACAACTTGCAAAATTACCTACAGTACTACAAATAATATTTTTTGAAAATAACATGTTTCCTTCATAACAGTGCAATATTTAAGATTTAATTTACAAGTTACTAATCAAATGTAGAATTATAATTAAAAAACGAAAGAATGGTTTTAGTTTAGATGAATCAAACAAAATCTAACAATAATTTATACTTTTAAATAGTAGTGTAATTTCAGTTTTTTTTTTTTTTTTTAATACACATATTTTATGTAGGCTGTAGACCCTGCCAAGAATTGGTTCATTTTCTAGGCCTACCAATCTAAAAAGTAGGCCAAATAATAATAATATTGGATCTTGAATTCAAAATTTATACATTGTGATGTCTAAATGACACTACTTTTTTAAAAACAGGCTATAAATCATAAAATAGATAATATAAAGGAGAAATAAATAAATTCTTATTAATGTTACTATTAATGTAGCTTACTTGATATTTGTTAATGGAGTTTTATTTTTACATCTTCTTTCAGGTTTACGATCTGATTTTAAAAGCTAAACAAAAATTAATAAAGTATATTGTATTTTATATGACTTATATATATAGAAATTATCTTACCATATTTTCTTTCTCTTCTGATATATTCACCATTTGTAAAGGCTATTATAAATATATAAATAAAAATAATATATAATTAATAAACAATAAATTCAAGTTGACGTCAGTTCACAATATTGACTTACTAATTGAATGTTGCTTAAATTTGTTACTACAGCTATACTTTTAGTTGGTGGTTTCACACTTGATGCTTTTAAATTATCAAATGCCGTCTGAAGTTCATTAAATTGATTTTCAGTATCCCTATAATTGAATTAAATGTTATTAGAACAAAAGTAAATCAGTATTTCATTGGTAAATTTTGTTATTACTTCATTACATATTCTAATTTGTGAACTTCTTCTTGGAGTTTTGCAATCTTTGATTCTTTATCTGTACAAAAAACAATTCAAATTGTATATAATTAATGTGTAATATAATATTAATCTGTTAAGGGGATTCGATACCGTGATTTTCTGTTTTTGTCTAACACACGTGCGACATAGTATTTTAGATGTGTTTTTTGCCAAACATACCAATTGATCTAATGAAGCGATAAGAATTCTGAAAACAGATTTGAATTTGTCGTCAAGTCTACTTGAAATCGACTTTCCCACATTTTTGATTTTATCCCCCAAATTTTTTTAAATGTCTAATTCAAAAAGAGGAATTAAAAATTCTGTTATTTAAATTTTTGGAGAAGTTAAATATAATTTAATATCAAACATGTGGGAAAGTCGATTTCAAGTAGACTTTACGACAAATTCAAATCTGTTTTCAGAAATCTTTGATCAATTGGAATGTTTGGCAAAAAACACGTCTAAAATACTATGTCACGCAAATGTTAGACAAAAACAGAAAATCACCGTATCGAACCCCCTTAACTTTAAAAACTGATGAGACTCGTTTGTATTACCTGTATTTGACTGTTCTGTGGCCTTTAACTAAAATTAAAAAATATAATTTATATTATTATTAATTTAATCACTAATTCCAAGTAAAATAAGATCTAAATTACCATCTGTTTCAAAGTTTGATATTGCTTTGCCATATTAGACTTCTCTTCATTATATTTTATATTTTTTTTTTTTAATTTTGATATTGTATTTTCCAAGCCAACAATTGTTTCTATTTTTTCATCCATGTATTTTAAAATTTTTTGTTCTGCCTAAAAATATTTAAAAGTTTAAATTTCTTATATGTTTGCATAAATAATTTATTTTAATTATCTTGAATACTAAGTTAACATTACTATAACTTACCTTATACATTTTTTTCATTGTAATAACAAGTACTAACATTAACAAAGTGTTTAAACAATTTGTAAAAATTATTATTTAAAAACTATTTAGTTAATACTAAGTAGGTACTAATATCCTTTTTTGTATCAAAACAAGCTATTGTGATTTTGTATATTAAAATATTCAGTATTTCAGCTACTTTATAAAATAAATATATCTTACCAATTCAGTTGTACGTTCTTCTTGGAGAAGTTCCATTTCTGTAATATAATTGTCTTTTACCTCTAATGAACCAGTTAGTCGTTCGATTTCTAAATTCTATAAAACAATAGTTACTTATAAAAATATTTATTTATATTAAGTACAACATGGAGAGTATGAACATATAGTTTGAAAATTGTATTATATTTTTTATTACTAACCCAAAATAACTATAAATTAGATTTACATTCTTTTAGATTTATTATTCTTCGGTTTAATTTTTTAAATGTTCCTTTTTCATTAAGGATTTGTACTTTGTTTTATATGACTATAATATAAACTAAGGAATTGCTTAAAATATCTATTAATTTGTATATTACAGTATGTCTGTCAGCTTAAATTTGTTACTTAAAAAAATTTTATTGGTATAACCCCAATAAAAAATTAATTGTATACATATATACTAAAATTAGAGCCGCAAAGTACCTAGCTATGTGCCAGGTCACAAATATATAATAAGATGTTAAAAATCTTTAACTCCCCAAAAATTAGTACAGTGAAACCTCATTAAACAGGACAGCTGTATAACACATAAAAGTGCAGTTCGAGCGGCAGATTAAAATAAACATGAAAATAAGTTTGAAGAATTTCCTATGAATTAATGTAATTTATGTTATCCAAATGTTAATTGAGGGGTGGCACAAAACGTACCATTGGGCTATGCCAAAATATCGATTTTTCAGGAGAGGCGATTGTGGGTACCATAACATTTCTAATAAAACAAATCATTTTGAAGTTTTTTTAAAACGATTCTAACGTGTTAAATATTCAAGTTATATCTTTAATTTTATTTCAAACTTAATTACAATTTTAGTACATTTCAGATAAACATTTTTATTCCCCTATATATAAGTAAGGTACCTATAACATGGGTAATAGTATAATTGGGCATAACATAAAAAAAGTATGCTTTGTTTAGGTTAAATAGTACTTATTTTTTTGTACATAGGCAATAGTACATTTCTTAATATAATTTTTAGGTATGGAAAAGATTCGTTTTGGATTTAAGAGGTTGTTACAGTTACATTTGTTTTCTCTGTCTTACAAGTGCGTAACATAGCAAATTTTACCCTCATTAAAACACGATTATCTCCTGTTAGTTTAAAAATTAGAGCAAATTGACCTCTTATAAAATTTAAAGGTAAGATTATTATCTAGACAATGACATAGGCTTTTTATTATAATTTAATTTTAAAGCAAGTTATGTGTATTTTAAAATTGTAAATTGTTTATAGATCTTAAAGTACTTATAATTAGCTTAAAAATTAAAATATAATAAAAAGCTTATGTCATTGTCTAGATAATAATCTTACCTTTAAATATTATAAGAGGTCAATTCGCACTAATTTTTAAACTAACGGGAGATAAACGTGTTTTGCTGAGAGTAAACTGTGCTGTTACGCACTTGTAAGACGGAGACAACAAATATCACTGTAACGTCCCCTTAACAGTAATTTTGAATCGCACATCTGACCAGGAAATTGTAAGTTTTGATCTATTCTGGAAACGCCAATTGATTTATTCATGTTTATTCCATAAGAATAAAAATATCTTAGTAGATTTTGTCAATAGCATGTTTTGGTTTTCTACCCAAATACATATTCTTAAATCTTTAATAAATACACGTTATTTGTTTATTTTGTTTATCTGGACAGCCTTGCGCTCGATTAAAGAGGTTTTCCAGTATTAAAATAGTTTTAAATTAGAACACATTAGTAATTTACAGTAATTTAACAAACCAACTATAGCTTTAATGAGGTTTAAAAAAAATTGTTTAAACCAGAGGTTAGGTTATACCATAGTTTGTTCCCAAAAACAACTATCATTCTTCAAATGTATGTATAGAAAATAATAAAATAGATATGTACCTTATCTTCTATTTCTTGATATAATACATCAAATTTATTATTCATCTCGTTTAAGTCTGCCTCCATTTGTTCATATTCAGTATTTGCCTCTTCCAACATGACTTTGTAGTTCTAAATTAAATATACAATTATTTGCAATAATTAATAAATATATTAACTACATTTCCAAAAAAATTATTACTTCAATTTCACGGTTCTTAACATCAATATCGTCTTGCCTCATATCATGGACATTTTTCAAGACCTATTAAAATCAAAACACGGGTTACAAAAATTATCATTTAAATTGAAGTTTGTACATTTTACATTAATTTCTGCAAGTAATTCTTCTTTTTGAATTTCAAGTTCTCCAATTCTGAATTCATAATTTTCCATTTCACTCTTATTTTTATTGTTTTCATAAGTATTTGTGAGGTTGGGATTAGAATGAAGCTGAAATTAATAATATGATAGTACATCGGTGAATTCAATAATAAACTTAACAACTTACTGCTAATTTTTCATCTCTCTCACGAATTTCTTCAGAATAATATGCTTTTAATCGTTTAATTTTATTCTCATACATTTCTGTTTTGTTTTTTATCATAGTTTCTTTTTGTTTACTAAAAAACAAAAAATATACTTAAACGCATTTTCTTTATAATATTTAAAAATGAAAGAGGATTTACGTGTGGAATGTATTATTGTTATTTAAAATTGTATGGAACTGTTGGAGTAATTCTTTTCGGAGTATTGCTTCTTTTTCTTTGAATCTTGCTTCAAACTCTTCATTAGAAATCTAAAATAAAAGTAATATATTTAAACATTTACAGTAAATTTTGGTAAAATTTAAAATTACCATTGATTTTTCTTCACATTTTGAGTTATTTACGCTATGCTCATCTTCAATTATTGGACCTAAAAGCCAGAAACAAGTATTAGTATTACTGTGTTTAGCAAAAAACATTTCATAATAAAAATAAAAATATACTTTGTTTGGAGGTTGCCTGTTTTATGCTTTTTCGGTTATTTGCAGCCCATACAGCAAAACTTGGCCTTGGTTTTGAAATAGGTTTTGATTTTGTTTTAGTAATAGCTCGCACTATAGCAGACATGAATAACACTTGCTTGGTTTCTTCTAAAAGATTTGGAGACATATCTACATTAACTGCCATTGATATACCAGTTCTATTATTTCCAGTTAAGGCAGTTTGAAACATCTGAGTTAATTTGGACTCTCTGTAGGGAACCAAATGATTTTCTCCTTTTTTTTGATTTTCACTAAAAAAGTATTAAATTATTTAAGTAAAATGTTAAAAATATATTTATCTTATTTATTATCTATATACCGTAACACGGAGAAACATTTGTTTAAAACTAATAATGAAGTATTAATATTTTTAGATTCTGTAAGACGATCACCAATGTTCATAGTTTTTTTAAGTCGTTCAGAACCAGCCAAATCACAAAATGAAATACTAAAAATCAAAATATAAAATTATTAGAATTTATATGCCCCGTATAAAATATAAGTAAAATTAAACCTGCTAATGACGGCTGTTTTAGGATCTTCAATGTTTTCTACTCTCATTAATTTTAATGTGAAAATGCAGTGTGAACGACTTGAGGATTTATTTAAATTGTTGCTGGCAATTCTTAAATTAGTTCTTCCAAAAGACATTACTTTATATGCTTCTTCGGCAGACTGAACAAATACATGAGTAAGATCTAAAAAAAATTTAATTTTACAAGTAAATGCTTAAAATAATAATTATTATGCATTCAAGTTATTTTGAGAGCTGATTTTAATTTAAAATGTTTACAAATGCATAATATTTATTATATATGGTGTTCAGTTGGTACATATTCTACTTTTTTAATTTGTTTTCATTAAGTACAAATTCGGATTTACAATTTAGAACCTAATCAACAATTTATTGTAATAAATTAAAAATAATATTAATAGGTTTTTTTTTTTAATTGATAGTATAAATTATGCAAAAATGAATTTTATTGTGATTGTTAACATACCATGTACCTAGGTAGTTAGTTTATATGTAGAAAACAAGTATACATTTTAAAATTATGAGTAATGAAACCATTATAATTAAAAAATAGTAAATAATAATTATGAATAATATTTTAAAATTTAATGAGTAAATTATTGATCAATGTGATCAAACTTACTTTTCACATATACATTCTTATTTTGGTCAAGTGACAATTTGAGAGGTGTTCGTTTTTGGTTAGCAGAGTAAGTTATCAATAAATCATAGATGGATTCGTTGTAAATTTCAGAATATGAAACCCAAACTGTGTAGGAGACATTGCCATGATCCAATGACGCTATTCCATCATTTTTCAAATAATCAAACATTTTCACTATACTATGATTAGTAAGCTGATCAATGCCATTTATAGTTTGACATTCATCTACTTGAGACGTACAAGACTTAAAATCATCCTTAAATATTTAAGAAATTAGAAAGCATTAATATAAATAATACATTAATACATTTTATAATAATTACTTGTGTTTTATCATTAGACCAATTGTTTAAGATATTATTTCTAATATCCTCTTCAGATTCCATTAACTTTTCATCCAAAATATGGGCTGCAATAACTTTATCAGGTTTGTACTTACATTTTGACATTAACTTTTCATTTAATGAATTGAACACAAGTAGTAAAGTTCTAGGAATCATACCAGGATCATTTATATTTCCTAATAATAATATAAAATAATAAAATATATTGGATAGTATTAAAAAGAATAATATACAAATTGGAGTTTGAATTAACTACCATGAATTGTATATGTTTTTCCTGCATTTGTCGTGCCATACGCAAATAATAATTCATTATTTCCATTTAAAAATCTTAATACTTTATCGTATACCCAGGTGTCAAAAAATTTCTTTTGATCAACATTTGGACCAAATACACTAGAAAATGTATACCTAAACACAAACATTTTTTTTTTAGAAAACAATGAAGTATTAAATCAGAAAAATCTTACTCTGTAACATCATCTCTTGTATTTCCATTGCTGCAAGCAACAATATTATCACTCAATATTGTTAAAGTATCAACCTAGAATAAAATAATTTATTTTACCATAAAATGCATTAGTTCCTACTACCTATTTATAAATAATTAGGTATTATTATTTTGATTTAACTTACCCCAGTAGGAACACTATTTATTCGTGGTTTTAAGCGTAAGCAGACATCAATTTTTGGAATTCCAGAATGGTCATTACATTTTTCCAAAGAATAATCCAGTACTTTCTTAGGTTTGCCATTGATTTTTCTTTGTCCAAAACCAGTTATACTCGGAACTCTTGGTTCGACATAAGAACCAGTTGAATGATGATCTTTTGAATCATTCATTATCTCTCTCAAAAAATACTTCAATCTAGAAACATGATAATTGAAGTGTTTTTAAAATATTTACCTATTAAAATTGTATGAGAATTTAATGAAGTATTACAAATTTTAAATTGTATACATGAATAAAATGTTAATAAGATTGATTATATTTATCATAGCTTCGTACATCAATGGTTAAGTATTCCGTAAGGGCGTTACATTAGGTACCTAAAATTAATATTATTTTCTCTTGTTCGTATTTTGTTCAAATTTATTCCATTATTATTATACAGAAATTAAGGGTGGCTAAAATCTACTTTACCAACCCCCTCACGATTTTCAAAATTTATTTTTTCAAAACTTGTTTTTTTATGATTAAAACGATGGTGTAATTTTTTTTTCCCGGAAACTATTATTTTAGAAGTTATAGCCTTCCAAAGTTTACGATTTTACGTTTATGCGCATGCGCGCAACGCTACTTGACTGCCACGCGCGCCTATAACAAATTTTTTTTTTTACGTATTTTAACAAGTTTTGGGACATAGACACATAGTCAGTCTTGGGTAAGTAATATTGTGAATCACGTCATTATTATGGTGAAATATAAACTATAGTTGAGTACCTAATTATACTAGGTATATTAGCCCAATTAAAATAAATAATAAATAAATACTGTAAAAATGTTAAATATATTTGATACTAATTTTAAATTTATAGTAATTATATGCAAATTTCTTAACCCTGTGACCAACTTGGGAAGGTGTTGCACAGCAAGTCGGGGGATATTTTCGATTTGCGGAGCGGAGCGATGGCGCCGAGGAGCGTAGCGACGAGTGCCGCTAGCACCGCATCACTGTACGATGTTTTTTCAAATTGGTGCCTCGGTGCAACAAAAATGATATTTTCTCAACCCTGTTGGGGAGGTGTTGCACAGCAAGTCGGGGGATAAATTATTATTGTACTATCGTTTTAAACAGGTTAGAATACGTAAGTACAAAAAAATAACAAAAATAGTTCTCCGCGTTTCATTATAGTAGTGTTGCGCGCATGCGCATAAACGTCAAATCGCAAACTTTGGAAGGCTATAACTTCTAAAATAATAGTTTCTGGGGAAAAAAAATTACACCATCGTTTTAAGCATAAAAAAACAAGTCTTTTGTAAAAAAAAATTTTGAAAATCGTGAGGGGGTTGGTAAAGTAGATTTGTTCCTTAAGGGTCTATAAAATCTTTTGTAAGTATCATATACTTTCATATTAGGCAATATGGTAATATTTAAAAATGTCTTCCTTGCAATAACAATATTTATTTAATTTAGATATAATATTGTGAATTCATGGTATTTCCCTACACTAATTAAAAATAAATATAACACTAATAGGTACAACAATAAATAAAAACTATCTTTATGAGCATAGTGGAATGTTACTGTAATAACTCAAAATATAGGTACAAACAACAATCTATCCAGTATCTATTATTGCTATTATATATAATTTAGTTAAACTATGATATCCAATTTTACTGATAGATTGGATAAAATAAACATAATTTTTACCATAAGAATAATATTGTGTAACTCAAAATCGACAACTGAATTCTAGAGTTTGCTACTGATACTGACAGTGCGATATGATTTAATAATTTAAGCTCAATGCAAAAATCTTTAAAATCAATACCGCTTTACGGTTTAAAATAATGCACCCGAAAATATAAGGTTTATAAAAATGATTTATATTTTATCACAATATTATGGTATCAATTTTATTGTTCTTTTTTGTACTAGTTACTAAGGTACAACAAACTCTTACATAGTTTTTTTTTTCATAATATTGTTTCAACTGAACTAGAATTAATAGGTTGATATTTGATTTCTTTATAGCAAATTTTTGTGAATAGGTCAACGTACTATAATATTATAACATAAGGTAGGCATATTATTACTAGTTACAATTTAGCAGATACTTACGGAAAAACAAATTATTAGACAGTCACACTATGATTAAAATATGTAAATACTAAATAGTTAACACGAGAACTACAACTGTATGCACCAAACATGAAACACAATTACTTTAATACACAAATACACAATACTCCAATGTAACAACTAACAATGGTAGACCGTAGACGGCAGTGTAGCTCAGTTGTAGCTGTTAGCACGAAATTCACATAAAAAATTTAACGGTCATTCAAGGAGTGCGCCAGTGGACAGTGGTGCAGTGGTGCACGGTAATAGGGAATAGGGATTACGATTTACGGTACACGAATATCCCTTAGTTTCAGATGCGGTAAACAGTGTACACGGACGTCATGGTCGATAGCCAATGAGATTATCCAAAACGATCAAGTGTGGCCACCTTCACGGTAACGTAAAATTACAGTGTGTACAACGCACAAGATTAAAAAAAAAAAGTGGATACGTGATTACGTGAAGCATAAACTACTATGGGGTCTGTCTATACGCAGTCGATTAGACCACCACCGCCGTTATCATTTTGTTGTTATCAAAAAAAAATGTTATCTTAAATATTAAATTCTACAAGCGTCTAGTGACAGGGAATCCGAATGGCTGCAAGATGGCCGACTTCGTTATCATTATCAGTTATCACAGATTTTATTATCACTTAATTCTCAAAATAATATATTTCTTTCCTTTAGCTTATTTCTACCCAGTACCCAAGTCTTTTTCTTTTAAGTTTATTATATTATAGTGACAGTAAAGTATCTAATTACTTTATTTTATTTTAAATATTGAACAGGTAAAATGAACTCAGTATATCAAATACTTCTGAAAATAATCGTGTTAGGTTATGAATTTTTACTAATTGTTAAAAAACTTGTCTGTTTAATTAAATGTATAATACTTTGAAAGTTTACACCACTACTTGAGTTTAAATGTTTTCTTGATGTACTAACCTGGAATATTGTTTTAATTTTATTTTTTTTTTATTTTTTTTTATGGTTTTCATTAATTATGTTATGGAGGCCTATGAATGTCACTCTCAGGATATATGGATTTTTCTATGTTTGCGGATGAATGAGGATTAATGGTGTGCAATTCGGATCACGCCCATGTTTTTCAGGAGTTCCTCAGGCCGGTTTCTTTTCCTTGTCACCACTCCTATTTTATTTTATTTGTATTATAAATGTATTGTAATTATTTTACTATTACTATTTTGTTTTCAATGTAAATTTTTATGTCTGTTTAAGTGTTTTCATAATTGAATTGGGGCAACCTGTATATATATATAATAATAATTAATATAAATATCTAATTATTATTCTCATTTGTATATTAAAAATTTCTTGGTTGTGTTATTTGAATATGTATTGTAGAAATGTTTATGGTATTATAAGTATTTAATTAAATAAAAAACACATACATTTAGTCTGTCAATACCTGAAAAGAAAGAATAATGAAAATATAATTACTAATAACACACTCACAAATTTGGAACATACCAATGAAACAACTATCATTGTGTCACAGTTAAATAATTCAACCAAACCATCAAACGATCTAGCTAATGAAAAAGATAAAGTAAGATTATATTTTAATAATATTTTAGATGGGATTTCTAGTTCAGAAGAACTGGGCATTTTAAAAAAATGTCTTACTTCGGTTACACCTACTTTAAATGCGTTAAGAAGTAATGCTGATAGTCAACCATTTAAAAGTTTGACACCGTCTCATTGCCAAACATCACCAAACAAATTAAAAATAACTCCTCAACGCCGTTTTCATTCCACTAAATCTAAAAGAAATGTAAAAAAAACCACATTAAACATTGAGGTACCAAACCAAGTAGAGCAAAATTTTATAGCTGCATCTCTATTATTGGATGTGGACCAAAATGAAGACCTACCCCAATATAATTAAACACCGACTGATTTTATAACAAAATTATTATTTTTATTTTATTATTACTTATTTCACAATTATTATTTTATGCATTTTATTAACTTATTAATTATAATCATATTGACTATTGTACTGGCATTTCACAACATTATTTTTTTATAATTATATCTTATTTTACAACAAATTATTATTAACTAGGTAACTATTATGAATTTAACTAATATATTATTGTTACTATAAATGTTAATCATATTGAATATTGTACTCACAAAATTATACTTTTTTATTATACAATATTATGTGGACATGTGGTCAGACAAGGAGCAGAGATACCGTATAAAGTAGGACCAACATACAACAATTATAACTTATTTGAAAACTAATTATTACTTATTATTTACTAATTATAGCTATTATGAATTATATGAATTTACATATTACCTACCATTTATATATCCATTTCAATATTTGATATTTCATTGTGCATTATAAAATTTACTATAGAATATCATTGTGTGTATAGTACTGTTCTATATTTCTATTTTCTTAACCTAAGATTTATTATCAAATAATCAATGTTAATTAATAATTAACTGGAATATCATCATTTTCAAAGACAATTCAGTTAGAAATACAGTAGAATCAGGGGTACGACACTCCGTGAATTGGTCGGATCGGGAGATTGTGGCCTTGAAAATGGTCTCTAAAGGGGCGTGGCATACGTTACAGTAAACAGTGGAAACAATTTTTCTATGCTGGAAACAACCCGACCCGCGCAGAATACCCTGCCTATTAATCGGAGACGGTTTTTCAATACGGGTATAACATCATGTTGGTAAACGGAAACAGTTTGAATGTTCGGACTTCAGATCATAGGTAAACACTTCACCCATCTGCTGATCGAGTGTCGCTTCTATATTGTTCTATGGTAGAATACAACTTGGGTAGAAATAAGGTTAAGGAAAGAAATATATTATTTTAAGAAATTAAGTGATAATAAAATCTGTGATAACTGATAATGATAACGAAGTCGGCCATCTTGCAGCCATTCGGATTCCCTGTCACTAGACGCTTGTTTAAATTCTCACTCATATCAAATATTATTATTGTATATTATTTATAAATTAAATCCAAGTCTTTTGCTGGAAGTCATGTTACAATGATTGAAATTGTGTTTTGATAAAATTGATAGTCAATTGTACTTAGTAAAAAAAAATACAAATAATAATAATAATAATATTATAAAATATTCATTTATTGAATAAAAACATTTTTATTATTTAATAATAATATTTATTGCAACCACAAGAATTTACAATTTTACATAAGTAATCAGAACAGTTGCAAACTCATTCTAAAAGCACCCATTGCTTGTATGTGGATAAGTTGTGTTCATAAAATACAATAAAGTTCCTTACAATATCAAAATATAATCACATCAAATACAATATCTCAAAAACAATTTAAAATGATATACATATTATTATATTATTAGGAAAAAAAAAATATATTGAAGATTATTTGATATGAATGGGTTATTCCACTTTATTGTTATTTGTACTATAAGTATTATGAAACTCTTTTAGTCGTTTGATTAAATAATTGATTTAAATTTCTAATCTAATTAATTATTTTGTATTGTTTATTTAAATCATTTGTATCATTGTAACATGACTTCCAGCAAAAGACTTGGATTTAATTTATAAATAATATACAATAATAATATTTGATATGAGTGAGAATATAATATTTAAGATAACATTTTTTTTTGATAACAACAAAATGATAACGGCGGTGGTGGTCTAATCGACTGCGTATAGACAGACCCACTACTATGTGCTACTATCAAGTGAGCGGTTCTTTTGACCATTTGAGAATTGAGAATTTAAGATAATAATTATTATTAATTAACAATAGGGATTTTTGACTTTTTAGTTTGTATTAAACGGTCTCACTATATTTCATAGTAAAATACTTAAGTCTACTGTCACCATGGTTCTTATCCAACCATAATATTAGTTCTTAATATACTTACTAAATAAAGATAAAAATACAATTCATTTAACGTAAAATTATATCAATCAGTCATTATTACTTACGTTGTAATGAAAATACATCTTTTAAGCATGGAAACGGTTCCTTTCAAAACCCTTATGAGTTATTTAAAATGTCCTACTACCAGGTGACGAAATATGTCTTACTACCAAGCACCAGGACCTGGTAACCAATAATACTCTTTTGCAAAACAAATATCTAATATCTTGTTGACAAGTAAAAAAAGAAAAAGGAACAGGATACAGGTTGGGACGGTTGGGTAGACCATTGTAGCAGTTATAAAAGAAAAAAAAAGGTGCTGAGCGATTCTGAGCGGAGACGGTATGTCCTTCTAGGTATAAGACATATTATATACTTTTCTATGGTATTAAAAAAATTGACCTATAATGAATTATAAATCAATCATATCACAATATCCATTAGGTACTTATAACGCGTTATTCACCAACAACAAACCCTAATACTATCATAGATATATAGTAGTATATTTTAGAAGTTTCAAGTACCCTCGAATAATATTATAGTCACAACAAAATAACTAAAATAGTTATTCTAGGTTTTTTATTATGTAATTTCGTCCATATATGAACTTAAAATGCCTATAAAAATAAAATTTGCTTATGTATTTTTTTAGATTTTTTGATAACAGAATTAACTACTTACGTGGAATCTTGTTTTAAATTTTCAATCCTTAGATATAAAAGTTGCAAATTTTATACATTTTTAACTACAAAATAATTATTCAATTTAAATTCGGTAAATTTTGTCACAACGCAATTTTTAAATGTCTATAAAAAAAAATTGTTCCTTTGTATTTTTAATATTTTTCAACTGATATTGTAACAATTTATCAGGAGTTTTGTATTAAATTTTTACACTTTTTGGCCCAACAGATAAAACTATTGATATTTAAAGAAAAAAAAAATTAAAAATTTTATCAAAATTGTACAGTGTATAGGAAATGCTAACATTCAGTGAAATTTTCATGTATCTACAGTTATTCGTTTTTGAATTACAACAAAATAAAGAAATCGCTACATGAGAAATCGAGTGAATATCCTATGTTGTAAATTTTGAATTTTAAACGCTCATAAAAATTAAATTTGACTTTCTTATTGACATTTTTTTTTTGATAAAGGTAGATAATCTTATAAGGAATCTTGTATAACATTTTAAAATCTTAGATTTAAAAAGTAAAAGTTTTATGAATTCTTAATTAACTCAAAATAATTTGCTAATTTTCGTGATATTTCTATATTTTGTCAATATTTGAACTTTAAATGCTTATAAAAAAAAACTGTTACTAAGGATTTTTAATATTTTTCATCTGCTTTTGAAAAAGTATACGAGGATCCTTCTATTAAATTGTCAAAGTTTTAACCAACAAATAAATAAACAATACATTTTATTGATATTTTTAGAAAAAAAACTAAAAAAAAATGGAAAATGAAAATGTCCCTAAACAGTTCAAAATATTTTGAAAATGTTATCGTGTATAGAAAATGCAAATATAAACAATCAGTGAAAATTTCATGTATCTACGGTCATTTACTCATTTGTTTTAAAGTTACACCAAAAACCAAATTCAATTTTGTGAAAAATCGATTTTGCTTAAAAATTCCGCTTTTGAAAATTACTGAGAATTTTAAATTTTAACCTCCCCAATGCACCAACGATATTCACTTTCGAATCGAACAAGATACTGAAATTGAAAATCGAAGCATTATTTCGACTACTTATCGTGTACACGGACACAAAAAAAAAATTGTACAACTGTCCCGGGTGCCAGTATTTTTGGGGTGCTAACATTTTGAGGTCAGAAATTTGTATACTTGTGAGTTATTAAAATTTTATAATTTTAATTATTTTAGTAACAGTATTATATAGGTAATATAATGTAGTATAATAGTATTATGCTGTTTGAAATTTTTTTTAATTACTATTAATTTGCATAGTTTTGTATAATTTTATTTTATTTATTCATGAAATACCTACTTAAATATGTTAAAAAAACAACTTATATGGTGAACTATAAGCAAGGTTTAAGTGATATAAATTCAAATGTATCTTTGTGGAGAGAGGATCAAGCAATATTACTAAACAATATTTTTAAAAAAGGACACATTGTAAAACAAATATTCTATTCTGTGCTCAAAATCTAAAAGGTTAATAAGGATCTATCTCCCATATTTTCCGTGGGTAGGCCCCTTAGGGGGGAGCAATTTTTTTTCTGGGGCTTTAAAATTTAACAAATTTTTCTTTTATCATTCATTTTTAGTACGCCCCTAAATTCATAATACTTAAGACGCCCTATATCACTTGCCCCATTTGCCCCCCCCTGGGACGGCTATGAGTATATTATTTTATTTTTGTTTATAAAATACTTTTTTACTACGGTTTTATGGTAAATGTATTCAAATGACTAAATGAGGCTACCCCATCCAAATTATGTAGTAGATAACCGTGGTTTGGTTATTAAAAGCCCCTTATATATGACGTAATGAGAATTGTAAATCAAATGCATCTTTTAATTTTAAATGTATCACACAAAATTTCAGTGAATTAGCAACTGAACAGGATAAACGTTAGGTAGCTAATTTCACCTATCTACACTTTTTTTCTGAAATGAAATTGATATCCAAATCTTGGTTTATTAGTGATTGTTCAATATATGTAATTCAAATCTACAATTTCACCTATAGCGTTTTGTACTAACTTGACTCTTGATCATATGCAAAAGATCTAATATAATATTTACATTACAATTATTAACATTAAATTAAGTTAATAGTTATTCAGGCTTTGGAATTAATTTACAGCACAAGTTATTTTTCATACTAATATTTACGGCATAACCATCAAAGGTTAGCCATTAAACTCACAATATTAACCCAGGTATCATTTTCTAAATTAATGCAGTGCAGGGACGGACTGGGGCAACTATTCGGCCCGGGAAATTTATATTTTGACCGGCCCTTAAAATGTCGTCATCACTAAATGTAAGACTTAAATATGGTACCAAAGTTATGACAAATAATGGTTGCATCCTTCACCTACTCATTTTTAATTTCCTCAGGAGACAACTTAAGATTCTCAATGTACCTATTTAGTATTTTATCTTAATTAAATGTACTGCACAGTATTATGTATATATCACTTTTTCTATTACCTACTCTATAAGTGATCCATAACGGATGAAAAAAATAGGTTCGTTTAAACTACTTTAACTTGATTTTTCTAAGAGTATCCTTCTCTCTCTCTCTCTGATTTTTTCAACCCCACTCTTTCTTTTAGTTTCCATTTTAAACAACAAATAGATAAGTAAATATTACAAAATCATCAAACGATACACTAGTACACTACAATAAAATAAAAAAGAAGTTCAAGAATTCACTTTTTTGAATTAAGGACGTTACATTGAACGTACGAAACTGTACCTTTAGTTATCAGCTTATTAATTCCCATCAAATTATCACAAATTATCTTTTATATTTTACTATTATGTAGGTACAATATATTTATATTATATTTTTTATTGTGTACAATTTAATGTTAGTTATAATTAGTAAATACTGGCTGGCTAGAAGTGGATATATTAATCGACTGTAGAATAAAGTCATATTAAGTTAAAAATAGGGCATGGATATAAATACAATAAAAAAAACAATGCCTTAAAAATACGATTTTATGCACAGTAACAATATTACAAAGCTTAGTAAAATGCCCAGAAAAATGAAAAGCCAATTTAAATGAAAATAAAATAGAACTTAAATAGGTATAGTCATTAGTCGTTAGTCGTCATATATTGTGTTTCATTATAATCACTTTTCAATCAGAAGCTAATCAATATTTTTGAATAAAAAATTTGACAGTTAGAATTATTGGCAAGTGTTGTTTTGTATAACTGAAGTCATAGGAGCAAACAAAATAAAATAAAACGTAATAAAATAGAAATATTAGTAAGAAAAAATGATTTTTAATTATATTAAATTTCTTGAAGGAACTTAAGCTAATAGTGTTTATAAAATTGTATATTTGTATAATATATACTTATAAAATTTACGAAAAATTCCTTCAAACGATAAAAATGTCATAAAAACGTCAAAAAAATGTTCTATAAATCAGTAAAGTTAAAAAAATGCTAAATAAAAATTTAATTTTTAAATTATTTTATGTATGAAATACATTTTTTGATTGGAAAGCAATGTTTAAGAGAATCCAGAAAAAAATGCAATTTATCTTCAAATTCACACCCTAGTAGTTATAAATAATAATTTCTGTTTATGCATTGATGCCGAGGGGCTGGTCAACCAGCTGAACCGAAATCTAAAATCTTTAACACCAAATATAATATAAACATTTTGCACACTCAACAGTTATGATATGAAAATACAAAATATTTATAATTTATATTTATACCTACTGATTTTGTTATAAATAAATAATAATAGGTAACTAATTATTTTTGAGTAGCGGCCCACCGGGAAAGTTCCCGGTATCCCGCCGGCCCAGTCCGCCCCTGATGCAGCGTCTACTTAAAAATTCGCTCAAAACCATTTGCTTGATTTCTACTACCACTTGTAGCCTGCAGGGAAAACGTCAGCGATTCAAACGCGTACCGTCGGATGAAGAATACTTCCCGTTGCGCAACTGCGCAAAACACAGCTGCGTGGTAAAACGGTACGACGGTCAACATCGTTCGTAATGGCGCAACTATTATGGCTAAAATTTTGGGGGGCCCACCTGACATTACATAAAAAGTAACCCCACACCCAATATTCACTTAAAAATATAAAAAAATCATATAGTCAAATAAATTCTGTTTTAGAATTTTTTAAAATACCTATCAATGTTTTTGATACATATTATTAAGAGTAAAAAAACTTTGTCGTTTGGTGCAGCAACCAGTAAAATCCGATTGCTGTATACAGAGATATCATACAAATGGAGAATGGAGATGACTTGTTGCTGCACTAAAATATTTAATTTATTACGAGTGTACACTGTGTATTATATATTAAATTATAAATAACTAGATATTTCTAAGTTTTATTTCTTGGTTTTGAGATCACACAAATTTGATTTTGACAATTTTCACTGCCCACTGGCTATATATATACTACTTATACAAACAAAAAAATTTTATTAATTGGAGATGTTTTGTTGTGGCTCCCAGGTCTTCATTTGTATAGAACCTACCTACACTATTTAAAAGCCTATTCACTTTTATTATCCTAGTGTAAATTATACAACTGTACAAGTATTTCATATAATTTTACATACATTTAATTTAATTACATTTAATTATTAAAATATCTAATATTATATTGTCAAATAAAAATTCAAACTACTTTTGAAGTATGATATGTAAATCGTTGTATTTAAAGAAAACTTAGGATTTGTACCTACCTAATAATGCAAAAAAACCTTAATTTATATTACATTTTTATTTATTTATTTAATTTAAGCTTAAGAAATACAAACAATCTTGCCAATTCAGAGGATTAAGATTATAACATATTTATATCATGGTATTCTTTTAAGCAAATTGTATCACTATTTTTTATTAGAGGAACTGCTCAAAAATTATTGGTATATTCAGTTACAAAATAATTATTAATTCCTAATTAATATTATTTATTTATATATTGTTATTTTTTATTTTAATACCTTTAGAAATTTCTAATTTCATAAAATGGTCACGGGCTGGTTTGATTACTTACATGGATTCTAAGGGATCCAGCGGAGGAAAAGTTTGGGTAACGCTGCTATAGAGTTTAGAAAAGAGTCGTGAAAAATAGGTAGGTATTACGGATCATTTTTATTATTCATAATGGTTGTGTTTTTGTGTATGACGTCTGAGAATTTAAATTCACTTAGATTCATTTGAATTAAAAATTATTAAATTAATTAATAATTACCTACTTATGTGTATACTGAAATAAAATCGGTAGGTAAGTATACAATCAACTAGTTTATTAATTATAATTTATAATCAATGATCAAAGTAAAAGTAAGTCCAACAAACGGTTAAAATAAAACTACAAAGTTTCAAAATAAATTATTTACCTATTATAAAGTGTTGAAAGTTCATTAACATTAGATAAACGTTAAAATTACGTATTACATTTTTATTCTAAAAACAATTAATTATAACGACACTTCAAATGTGTTAAGAAGAGTAAAAAAGTATGCATGAACATTTAAGCTACTAAATATAGTTGGTCGATGGTTTGTCGTCTTGGTGACGTATTATAAACAAAGTCATTATACCGGCAAAAACGCATGAAAATACGGTGAAAACAATATTTTCTCAAGATCAATAAATTATGAGAAGTTCATGTAAAAGACAAATCAAATACGCTTAGAAGTGTTTGTGTCACTGCCGGAGTCGAATGTACGCGTTCAAAGCATCATTTTTAAAATATGTAAGTACCTAAATAAATAAATATTAAATTAACTAAATAATTTAAATTAATCATACACTAAAATAATTATAATAATATAATACAATATTTTAACCATATCACGTGTCATACGTCATATCATTTTTGTAATTTTTCTTAGTTCTGCAGGTGTTTATGATAAATATAAATAATATATATATATATATATATATATTGTTTATTGTATAGTGTGCATTAGTAACTAGGCTACTTTTTAAAAACGATATACATATTGTGTTTAAATTATTATGAAACATTTTTTTAAAATTAATACAATTTGCGTATACATGTATATATTTTATATATAAAACAATATGAATATTATAGTTTCTATTATAATATTTTCATGTTTTCCATTAACAAAAGCATTTTTATGCTAGGTATATTTTTGTTATTGTTATTTTTGAATCATCTTATCCTCATTTTAATTATTTTTTCAAATGTGTTACCATTAAAATTGTATCATGATAAGTTTGTAACAAAAAATGTAAACTAATGTTTACATTTGCGAGGTGTTTTCGGGCTTGTTTGGTTACGTAGGCACTCATGTGTATAATATATTATGTTATAGCTAATAATATGTTAATTGCATATTTTAGGTAAATTAAAAATTGTTTGGCATGTCTAAAGACGTACTCAATAAATACTGTACAGATAATCAAAAGTCCAAAACATTGTCAAACAACGGCGCAGATAGTCAAGATGACAAAAAAAAATTGTCAAAAAAAGCCTGGTTGCAAAAAGACTCTAATTTCAATAAAACTGAAACAGATAATAATTGCAATACAGAAGTAATTTCACGTTCTATTAATAGGCTTTTAAAAAATGAAAAAAAATCTAGACCCACAGCAAACCCGACTAAAGTATGTTTAAAACCGGAAGTCTTACACGAATCTAAAGAACAGTTTGCACAAAGAATAAAACAGGCGTGGATCGATCGGGAACAGTCTAAATCATGTATTAATATTTATTTGGCTAGAAATGTTATCGAAGATCCTTTAATGGAATCTATAGATCATGTACAGGAATCTTCAATACAAGAAGAGGAAAAGGACCCTAGTCGAACCGCGTTGGAAGTACAACTTCAGAACCATGCAGGAGAAGGTGATAATTCACCAGAAGACTCTAGTGAGGAGGAAAAACCTCTTTCGGCTGCCGCCAGAAGAGTTAGGTTTTACAAGACTGCGAAACAACAACAGAACGAAAGACAAACTTTGACCAGAGCAATGTCGGCGCCTTCGTCGAGACAACAAAGCGTGAACCCTACACAAGGACTTTATTCGGCAAGTTCACGGAGAAAATCTCAAGATGTTCATAGATTTCCGACCAGAAAGCTGAAATCTTGTAGGAGTAAAGCTTTCCATAAAAGCATTGATGTGGATAGTCGTCTGCCAAATGGTCAAAAGTTTGGCAAAAAGAATCAAAATGTAGAAGTGGTAACGATGATGTCGCTTTTAAGTCCAGTTGGAAGTGATGTGGAGGAATCACCAACACCCGATGACGTCTCCACAAAAACCGGTAAATAAATTATTGTTTTAATTAATTAACTGCTAATAACAACAACTAACAAAAATACCATGGATTATCATCGAGTTAGGCTAAATTGGTAGAAATTTAAAACATTATACATATCGTTTGGTCCAAAAAAGTGCGATATGTTCACTGATTTCTCTGTTCAAATTACAAACTGTTATAATTATACTTACTTTAATTTTCAAACTGAATAAGTATTAAATAACCTGATTTAGTCTTTTACGTAAATTTAGAAAAATACATAGGATATTTCAAAATGTAATCAAATAATAATCAAAAAACTCTATAAATAAAAAAAAAAATTTACATGAAATTAATTAATCATAAATTCATAAATAATATAGTGGTTATAGTGATATCCTGTATCCTATTATATATATTATTTAAATTACAAATAATAATATACATAATAACAATTCATGTTTTTCTTTGATAAGCTTTTGGATAATAAGTTTAATATTTAGGTTAACAATAAAATCAAGAACATTTATTAAGAAAATCAATTTTTGCTAGCTGGTTTGTATTATACTATTATATAGCATTATAGATAGGCATGTATTAATTTAATAAAAATAGGTATGCACCTAGGAACTTACATGTAATAAATTAAATAAGGCATTATAATCTTAATGTAAGGCTATTAAGATTTTATTATCTTAACTGAAATATTCATCTTAGTCCAATTTAATGAAATTTAATGTTCTTACTTTTTAAAATTGTTCATTGTTTGGCTTAGAAAATAATTCTTTCCAATTTCCTAGTGTAGTTTAGGTACTATCCAATGTTATTTCAGGTGGACTATTTTTAATTTATTGATATGAGTTCCAATGAATTTGTATTTAAGGTGAAATTACAGTGATATTCGTTGTCTCCGTCTCACAAGTGCGTAACATACCAAATTTTACGCTCAGAAGATCACGTTTATCTCTGTTGTTTTAAAAATTAGAGTGAATTGACCTCTTATAAAATGTAAAATTAAGATTATTATCTAGGCAATGACATAGGTTTTTATTATATTTTAATTTTAGCGAGTTATGAGTATTTTAAAATTTAAAATTTAGTGTACTTCTTAAAATACTCATAACTTGAAAACTAAAAATGAATGATTGAAAAGTCATTGCTGAGAGGTGAAATCACTGTAGTTTTTAAGCTAACAGAAATAAATGTGATCTGACGAGCGAAAATTTGCTATGTACACACTTGTAAGACGGAGACGGGAGACAACAAATGTCACTTAAGTATAATTGATTGAACTTTGTATCAACTTGTTGTTAATGACGTTATCAACTGCAAAATAAAAATAAAGTTTTTGTGCTCATGTTTACACGTTATGCTAAAACTTTTTAAGCTACTTAATAGTTATAAAAGAATTATTTTTTCATGCATTTAATAAAATTAGACGAAACTGCGTTACTAATAAACTAATAAATCGGAAACAATCATTTTTCGTTTTATAATAATGATATTTTATTGTTTTATAGTTACATTTCCTCAATTTAATAACAGTATGCGTTATCATCAAAAATCATTTGATAGTGCAATGACATCGATTGGAAAACCAAAACTTCTCAACAACCGTGTTGGAAAATCGTTGATTAAATCAAGAACAATAGAGATAACAAGGTATAAAAGAAATATTTCTATTCATATAGATTTGACTTATAGACTATAGTGTAAATAGTTATTACTTATTTGTATAATGTATTCTATAAAAATTAAAATGTAATATAGGTGCTTAAAAATGAGAGTTAAATCGTGAAAATATGATTATTATTTCGGGGAAACATTTGATTTATTTTTAAATTTAAAAACAAAATTGGTATCAATTGTAGATTGATACAAAAATATCTGAAACCTCTCCCTAACTAACTTTGGATATTATTTTTCTAATATTGATTTGATATAATATATAATAATTAAAATGTAATTATTTAATAATATCTAATGAGTCGAGATTTTTTTGAAACAAAATCGTTATGCCTAGTCTGTAGATAACTAAATATACAACAAAGAGCTGTGGGTTGTATTTTACTAGGCATTCAACTTCTCTAACATTTTAATAATACATACTTGAGTTGTATTATATTCAATAGACAATACTGCATTTAACGTAATATCATTTATTTACATAAATAATCGTGTTTTTTTTGGTTGGTAATACCTGTACTGTTTAATGTATATAATGTTGAGTTTAAGGATATAAAAAATAATTGGATAATGTTATAATATAATGCAAATTGTATTTGCAGAAAATAATTTTCATGATATATGTGTATAAATCATAAGATAATATTATGTGTGCTTAATGTCATAACGTGCATGTTTACCCTTTAATGATATTATAGGTACTACACGTTTTAGAATTGTATAGATGATACGCAGCTATTATATCGAGTATAACACATGGACTATGAAGATATCTTTATTTTGTAATAGTTAAAATCGCATATATTTCTTTAACGACATGACCTACATTATGAAACCTTACATATTGTATGGTCGGCATGCTATACATCCATCATTTCAATTTATTGAAAATTATCCGAGTTTCCGCAAATAATTTTACTGCGTGTAAACACGACAAACTATATGTACCTACTACCGATGTATCTTTAGGTACCTAATAACATATAAACTGGAAAAAAATATGCCGAATGTGATGGCAAAATTACAAACAACTATATAATATATACATCACGCGAGTATTTTGCCTTGTCGAAATCAACCCGTCGAAATGTTGGTAGTGTTTCGGTTGTACTCCTCGTTATAATATTATATTTTATCATCACTATACCAAAGATGAAAATCGATCATGTCGTGTACGTCTCTTTTGCGTCTGCAATATTGATTGTTTGAAATAGTAATATTAAAATACGAGGTTATCGTTTTATTTCAGGGATGACGATGAAGACGACGGGCCGGTTGTAAAAGAAGTAGTAATTTCCAAACGCGGCGGCGACGACGGTGACGATGACGAAACACTGCGGGACAAAGAAATCGCACAGATCGACGTCCGCTGCGACGTACTCGACGGCCAACCGATGCTCAAGTCCGACAAAGAGAAAGAATGTTGGGCTCTTTTCAAGAAAATGACGGCCAAAGGAGTGTCCGTCACTTTTGATACCGTATTGAGGTTCGGTTTGTGCCGAATATTATTCGAAAGTATATTATAATATATATATAGTATAATGTAGTATATCACTCGTGGCTGTGCTGTCTCATACGATTTATACTCCACGGCTATAAGAAGGTACACGCAGCATTGGGGCATCTATAGGGCGGGGGAGGGTGTTATAGGGAGTGCTTAACATTTAGCACTCTCAAACTTTCAGTGTCGTGATTTTCATAAATCCGTAAACATATATAGCAGAGATTATTTGGGAAAATAATGTCAAACCCGCTGGTCATAACTTAGAATGATTAAAAACGTTATTACCTAATGATTAATGATTATATTCATACCGATTTACACAAATTGATTGAAGCAGTCACTATTAGTCATCACTATAATATATTATATTCTAATTTATTAGTATCCATTTGCTACTTATGAACAATTATTTTCGGCCACGCAAAGAGTAAAACATCGGATTAAAACAATAGTACCTATAGGTATGCATCAGAATTGGTTTTCAAATCTGTAACCTTAATAATTTTACTTAAACAATAGAAAAATTAATGTAGGTATGTAAACATACGATTATTAGTAATATCGGTTATTTAAAGGAAGTGGAAATCTTTATATTCCACCCAACGAATTACCCTAATAATGTTACCTTAGTTGTGCCTATAGGCTATAGATACCAGCCACCAAGCAGCCTGTACCACAAGAAGTGCATATATCACACATGGAATTATAAATCAACAGGCCACTTAAGCCCTATAATTGTTTAACGAAAAACTATAACAACTTTATGATAACTTTTTAAATTAGTATAGGCACTATTTTATTATATTAATTAATACTAAACAATGTTAAATTGATTCTCCTGTTATACATGGCTTCATTCAATCTTCATATGGAAGAAAATTTTTATTCACATATACATAACAGAATTAATATTGTAATGTTACCTACCTATTATTTATAATGACCGTGTTTTTTTTAAAAAAATGATGTGCGCTCAGCCACAGGTCATATTATATGGTAGATATTAGGGGGGAGTGCCAGTTACAGGCCTACTTGCTCATTTTACCTAAACACCAGATACTTACATATATATCATAGCATCTCAGCGATAGTGTTTAATGAACTTTGTTATCGGTGTGTGTTTCAGAGGAATGTTAACACCGACTGAATATAGACTGAGAAAAAACGAACTCCTGTTATTCGGATAGACGTATGCAATTCGCTTACACTTTACGTATCACATACCTACCTATATATATAATATTATATTGATATCGTTACATGCCATCGCAGTCATATAGCCGACTACGAAGTTCCTATATACATATTATATAATATTAGCTTCGACATACCGACTTGCGTCGTTGTCGTATAGGCTTATTTATACTATTATACGCGGTAATAATAACATATTTATGTATTATAGCTAGGTTTAGAGCCTGCTGTACGGGGTGAAAATAAAACGTCGAAGAACGTCGCCGTGAATATAATATTATTATATTATAGATTATACGGATGACGGATGTTGCATTCGGGTTGATACGTGTATTATACCATTGTTAAATCGTCCTATGTCGTCGTAGGCTCTATATAAATATTATGTTACAGTAATTTGTTTAATCGTCCGGGGAGACACACAAGGCAAAGTAGTTGACATTTTTTTTTTTTAAATAAACAAAATTGTAATACGACGCATAATCTAAGCGACCATAATTATATAGGTACGCCATTACGCCCGCTGATCAACGTATTTAATATTTATAAGCAATAAGCACCACCGCGGAGACACTTAAATTCTATTTCAATATGTCATACCTACGTATGCCTGTTATTACATATTAAACACACATTCGCGTATTACTGTATTATAATTTATAATATATATTATATAAAGTTGTCCACCAGTCGTCAGCCAGAAACATTAAACATATATTATATAGGTACCTAGACTGCATTGTGATGATGATGATGATGATAATAACAATAATGGTAGCGTTTGCCTTACCTATATACTATCTGTACCCATAATATACCTTATACACTACACCGGTACACCATGCAGGTTTTCGATATACATAAAGCGATCGGAGTGATGGTGGGAGACCAGTGAAAATAACGCATACGTAGTCAGATGACGGTCTGGCGGTCGGTTGCAACTCGCAGTCCGCAGAACGATACCGACAGAAGTGGCAGAACCGTACGGGCGGCAAGTCCAACGACAGATTGGCGAGTTCGAGCGCGCGCGTGTGTGTAATAGAAATTATAATAATACTAATAAAATATCAACTCGTATTTCATAGTCGTATTCATATTATTGTATTGTATTCATTTTTATCTCCGTCGAGTTTGTCGTTTATTTCACGGATACGTCTCCTAAGTGTTGTTAAATAATAATATAAGAGTATATTTTTTTTATCGTCAATAAAACCAAAAAAAAAAAACTCGTTCATCGATCTTCGGAGTTTTTGTGTTATTCCTCTGATAATCTATACAGTAGTGTACACACATTATTTTAGTTGTCGCGGAGCGGCATAGTGCGATCCATCACACAATAATTAAATGATATGTGATCATAATAACAGCAATAATAATAATAATATGTGACTATGAGTGTCCGTGGTGTTTGACGGATACTCGATCTACGTGAGGATTTACGCGCTTTGAAATTATGACCGTTTCGTACTCGCGTCTCGTAGCCAACGGAAGTAGTTTTGGATGTTTTGGCAGTATACTTTGCAAGTGAGTAGAAAGTCTTATGGTATATTGTAAACGATTTTTTCTCCTATTAAAATACATTTACACTTGGGACGCAGTTTGACAATATTATTATTGTCATGTCGTTCCATGACAGTAGTTGTATATGAGTACCTACCATAATTTATCTATATACGCCTGCAGAAGGAATAATTTTTCTCACGTTAACAGATCGATCTATATGCTTTTACACTACTTTTGATTGTATATAGTATCAATAAATTATATTATGATAGATATAAACGATTGTATTTGTATTTACATATAAGCTAAATAAGCTTCAAACGCTAAATAATATTTTTAAAATGAGTTGGCTTACTTTTTAATTTTACGAGTACTGAGTACTTATATTGTTTGTCAATACACAGTCAGATCATTTTATATGATATTTTAAAATTTAAATAAAAGCTCCGCACAATATTTCTGTGGCAAATAGGTCTATAATTGAACAATTATTTTTTTTTAAATACTATAAAATAAATATTAAAATATATAAGTCATTGTTAAATTTTATAATATTTTGGTACCCACAATCAATTTATTGTTATATTCCAAAATACATTTATTGATTGCCTAACAGGTATTATTTTTCAAATAGGAATAATAATAATTAATAAAATGCTCATTATAATTACCACGAAGTTTAATATGTACCTATAGTACATACGTCCTAAATTATACAATATTTTTTTGTTTTGGATAATCTAAAAGTAATTGATACTTCAAATGTATAAATAATTATTATAAGTTCTTCTTCATCGATTATGTTTTTGGTGGAAATATATCAGATAGTTTCGATTTTAACTAAATAATATAAATTAATCTACTTTAAATTATTATTCATTATTACATACTCTGTAATAATGAATAATAATAATAGGAATTTGTGATTTTATAAACACTATTATACAATATTAAGTATAATGTATTATTAATAAAATATTCACAGAGTATAGGTATCTATGATGAAACTGGTTTGTTGGTCTAAGCCCTTCGGCGATGATTTTGCGAATCGATCAAAATGTATATAGGTTATGTGAACTGGTGAACTTCAATTTTAGGAAGTGGCCAAATAATTTTAAAAAAATTGAATTTATTCCAGTTAAATTTTGAGGTCATATTTTAATTTTTAAATACTAAACATTATTAACTACTACTAAATTGAAAATTGTATACATTTTACTCGAGTAGTGTAATATGGTGACTGAAAATACCCGTTTATTGTCCGTAGTATACAATATTATAGATGTGTTTTATTTTGGAAACATTGATCAAATAGCTATTAAGTTTAAAGTTTCATATTCATATAGGTGTTAAAAAAACATTTTTACAATTTTATTTAATAATTGATCGTTTGTTACATTATATTATTTCGAAACAATATGGATATTATACAAAGTACCTATACTTATAGTTATAATAATAATATGTTACCCATCATAGACCATATAGTGCCATAGTGCCAAAGTGCCAAAGTGCCATCTATGAAATCTAATATCTACACCCTATAATACATTAGTACCTATACTCATTTTTTAAAATAAATTATCACCATAAAAATTCAACGGATCTTAAAAATACTACCTATAGGTTTCTAAATAGGTTTACTTATGGCATGTTTATAATATTTCAAATAGGCGTTATATTTTGTAAATAATATTATATTTATTATTAACATAAAGAGTAATGATACATAACGATAAATGATAATACACCTGCATGGCTTAAAAAACCACACCGGTCTTATAAAACATAATATTATGATACATTTTAAAAATGTTCATTACAAAATTAAATAATGTATTAACAATATTTTGAACAGTATAATTATCATTACTTTTTAATTATACCACGGCATGGTAATTACTTCCAAGGTTCTACCTCCCAATAACTCTTTTTATTTTTTTATTATAATAAAAGGTCATGGAAGACGAAGGGGCATTTTTATTCTTGGTCACTAGGTTTTTTACCATCTTCGAACAAAACAAAAAAAATGTATTCTTCAGTGACTTTTTAATGCATATAATTATATATTGTTTTCATTACAAAGAATCGTTGTATTATTATTCAAGTGTAACAAATATAATATAATATAATATATCTCCGTTAATGATCTAACGATAGATCATAGATCCTTATCGTTATTACAGCACATTTTAGTTGAGTCTTGTTCAGATGTATTATTTGTAGGTATGCCTATAAAGTATAATATTCTTGATGCACGTTTGTCCTCGTATACTCTGCCACAGTGCTAGGTATTGTAATACATTTACCTAATTATAATATCGCGACGATATATTATTTTCATCGAAATGTCGGACTCTAAGTTAGAGCGGCTTTTCGCACCGCGTATTACTAATAAATAATACGTACCTAATTATTCTTAATTGTAATAATTATTTTCAGTGTTAAACACTATCAAGGTCAAATTAAGAAAAACGTCTAGTTCTTACGTGTATATAGCGGTGGTTCGCTGGTATCTCATTGTTATTTTAATCGAAAACTTATCTAAAACCATATACATTTAGTATAAACGTACCTATATTTCACTACATTATCCTGAATAAAATGTTATCATTTTCATAATAATAATATTATAACTTGTGTAATTTTTGTTAGCAACTGGTTAATATATCGACGCATACCAAACCTATATAGGTACGTACAGATGTATTAGATACGCATTATTGCGATCGGAAATCGACTTGGCATTCAATTTCTAGACACGTGCGCCCAAATATGTATGAACTACGCCCTTTTCGAAGCTTTTGTACGTTCTGTTGGAAAACACAATGGTGTTATTGTTGAACGTGATTTACTGTTGATTTTTTTACTCTTTACTCGACGAAACACGTGAGTTTGTGTCTTATGACCTACTGTAGTGTTATTAGATAAATAGACAAACAAAGTGTGTAATTAAAAAATAAAGCCTTCTAGTGTTACCTGTGCGTTTTAGAAATATTTGAGTCGTAAAGTAATATACATAATATGTCCTATAAACTTTTTTTTAGTAAATTTAAATACTAAATTTTACCGTCAAACAAGACATAATATAACCATATTAATATCATAATTCATTTTTTGACACGATTTCTAAATCCATGACCGGTGATTACATTTGTTTGGGCTTCACCGATTTTTTTGTATACCTACCTACATTTATTATTCAAAAGAATATAATAAAAATGAAGTACAACTGTTTTTGTTGGATAGAATACCTTTAATATGCCTATGTGCTAGAAAATTTAATTCTATGAACTTATATTGATTTGAATTTATTATAATGTGACTATAGACTTAAACTCTGAAAATTATTGTAATAATATAAATTAAAAACGAAATAATATGATATAAATTCCTGTTAAAGAATTAAAAAATTGTATGATGAAATGTAGATAAGCAAATTATTAACTTACAAAATTCTTTGTAGATAGGTTTCTAAAATTCTTTAAACACGCGAGAAAATAGAGAAAATAGTGGAATTGTACAATTATAGTATATACGGCAGCATTTTATAGCCTGAAGAAGGTTTCAATTTTGAGAAATCGTATACAAACACATACAAACGTGCATCCAAAAATAATATTTAATATTAGTGACTTTGGTATCAGCTCTTTTAAGCACTTAAATTATTTCACTCAAAACACAATTTTTTCCATAAAAAATGTTTTATCTCAAACTTCTAACGTGTAAGTATAATATACCTACCAGTTGTTATTTATTAGTACCAGCTCTATACCTTAGTACCTACATAGCGACGTGCTGCATGGTTAATCATTTAAGATTCCTTTATGGAACACAAAATAGGTAAATTAATTTGTCCGCGCATGTGCCAACTGTGAAATCAGAGCCGTTCACGAAATATGCGCGTACTTCTCATAATATTATTTTACGATTATCGTGATAACACCATACTATTGTACCAGTACCAGGTAGGTGTCTATAATAGCATAATATAATATTATATGTTGCAGTACTTCATCACGAATAAACGGCCAATGGAATGTATCATGATATAAGATACCTATTATACATATTATTATGTATAATGTACCTATACATAATATTATAATATATGAGCATCGTTTGTGTAATATGTATATACTCGATAAGTACCACCCACCTGTTGTACACCTACACTACCTATGCATTTTATATTTTAAACAAATTTTGTAAATACTGCAGGGTTGTATATAGCATATAGTTGTAATGTTTATATATTTTTTTAATTCGAATCAAACCAACGATAATCGTTTGCACCTGAAATACAATTTCGAGCTGTTAAAAGCTGCAGACTGCGTTTATTTAACTGACTGTCTGAGCAACCGAAGCTTTAGAGATGTATATTAAAGTTGTCAGAAATATCGATTAAGTGATATTAATGAATAAAGGTATCTCCTATTCATGACTTACTAGGACTATGAATTTAATTAAAACCTTAAAAAAGGCATTAAAACACTAAATGCTCAGCTTTCAATAAAAAAGAAGAATTCACTTAACATTGATCCATAAATAATAATCTAAATCTTAAACGAGTCAAAATTGAATTTTTTATAACATAATTCAAACTTTCTGTTAAGAAAGCTATGAATAACAATAAGTTAAAAATCGATGCACTGCTACAAATTCACAGCTGACACCCCTACATGGCTACATAATATTATAATCACCCATGCAAATTAAAACATAACTCAAAATATGTGTAAATAAATGTTAATTTACGTAACTTGATGACGTAAAGTAAAATAAAACATGAAATAATGACCAAAAAGACATTACTAAAATATTATAAACATGTTAAAAAATTTCATATAAAAGTTTCTAAATTGAATTGGTTGCTATAGATAATCCAAATTTTCTGCAGTTAGGAAAAGTTAGTTTTATAATCAAGCTAACAATAATGCACTTTGCGACCAATTCATCGTCGATTATATTCATTGGGTGTATGGTGCACATATTTAAGTACAAACGTTTCAAATTTACTTTTTGAATAACTATAATCATACCGACATTGTAAACAGTAAACATGATATTATACCAATAGTAAAAATAAAGAAGAAATATCCCTGGTATTGTAACTGCTTATAAAAATATCGACGAGACCCCCAGCAACTATACCGAATATTAATGATATATGTTATATATGTACACATTTCGAAAATGCGTACAATGTATAGCGTACAAATTAGATGGGTAGGCATTGAAAAAAATCTCATTGTAATTTGTAACCACGTTCAAAAAGTATATTCATACTGTTATGTCCACATAAAAATGTAGTTAGCATTTTATAAAAAAAAGTACCAGTAAAATTGTCGTATTATAATTTACACACCTATACCTATATTTTATGTATTTTATAATTTTTTTTTAAATGTTGATGTACTTACTTTTCTAATTAAAAATTCGAATGAGTAGTTTCTCTGCAGTTTTTAAAATTGTTGTACTAATAATAATAGTTTAAAAATCATTTTACAAGAAATATAAAATAGATGTACCTAATATTGGATCTAGAATTTGAACCTACTACTTTTAAAAATAATATAGGTAAGTTGAATAATAATATATTTCACAAAATCTCTCATTATTATGATTATCTTATGAACCTTGCTCGGACCCTCGGTGAATCACATTGTATATTATTTGAAAGTATATAACATTTTTACATATATGTATATTTCTTCTGTGTATGTATACGTCATTGAACTCCTCCTAAACGGCTGGACCTATTTTGATGAAATTGTTTGTGTGTTTTTGAGGGAGTTCCTGAATGGCTTAGATTAACAACCTGGAGAAGTACTCAAACAGGGATTTTGAGATTTACGATGGAAAATTTTTGTTTATAAATGGTTGACGGTTGTTATTGATTATAGGAGAAATTAGTATTTTTTTTCTATATAAATGGTTGCTATTAGTTATTCGGGTAGATGAGGTAAAAGCATCCATCAAATCGTCACGTTTATGGATTCTAATAAAGAAATTATATCTTAAAACAAATATGAGAGTTGAATATAATATATTAATTGTAGCTACCTATTATATAGGTACTCAAAAATTACTTAACCGATTTTGTGAAAATTTCAAATCGTTCTTGAAAATATCAGGAATGTTTAAAGAGTAGTTTGAACCACTTTCAACTTATATCAAGTGCTATAACTAATTTGGCTGTGAACTAAGGTAGGTAGGTACATACCAAAACCAAGATACAGTTATATAATCTAAATTTTGTATTTTTTCATTTTTTTCAAGACGAAATCTGGTTATACAACTAAAATTAGATGTTGCGGTTCATCCCTCGGTTCAACCGAAGTTAATATAGCCTCAAAAAATGACTGGACCGTTTTCAGTGAAAGTTATACCAAAACTTTGAGGGTGCTTATAACTTGATTTTTCAACTCCTATAAGCTAAAGATAGCTAAATGTTTGCTCACACGTGATTTTTTTTCCCTTTACAAAAAAGAAAATTGTATTTGTTTATCTAAATGGTTGCAATTGATTACATATTATATTTATATTATAATTAGAAGAAATATGGTATAATCATTTTCTACAGATATATTTGTTAAAAAAAAAATGGGGAAGTGGCTCTGTGGTATGACGCTCTGCTGTACGGTAGGTTACAAGTGGGTCAATGTATAATGGATTGTATTTAACTTGAATTCAATAATATAATATAATTGTATAAGAAAAACGATTCTGAGCTGAGACCGTTTGTCAGTCTGGATATTTTTTATATTGTTATTATTTATTATAGCCTGTAAGTTGAATTAATATTATTTTTTTTCTTTTCTATGATGATAAACAAAGCGTTAGAAATTCAAATTCAAATCCTAGTTAGCGGTTTTTCATAATTTTTCGGTGGTTTTTCCCGTGGCATTAAATAACTATTAAGAAAATTAACTTCCCTAAAGTACCATCTTGATCCAATTTGCTAAAAGAGAAGGTACTATATGTTGAAATTGAAGAACCCCTTCTGGTAGAAATTTTGTATACAGGATAAAAAAAGAATCTAAAATACAAATCTTTGGCCTGGACAACGTCAATGATAATCTCCGGCGTGTAAATATGCCTACATTATTTTTTTGTCCCGGGGATATTTTGTTTTCGTGTCTCTTCCTGTTTATAATCTGACATACGCAGACCTGCTGCAGGCGACTGCTGCAGTCTGTTGCTGCCGAAAAAAATATTTTTATAATGAATGCTTTATTTATCGTTACCATTCTAATGCAATCGGTAACTATGTACTTCGTATACCTGTGTGACGTAAAACCGCCACCAGACATAAAGTCTGTTATGGTTATAAATCATATTAACTATTGGTATATGTATACCTGCAGTTGGCCGTAGAAAATTCAGACATTGCGCGTGTCTCGGGAGAATTAAAAGGAAAACGCATGTTTTAAGGAAATCCAGATAATCTTCATCACCTTGTAGGAAGTATACAGTGTAGGACATACATAATTTCCTATCCGACGAAGTGGTGAGGTGTCGCATAAAAATATCGTATGAGGGTGCCGGGTGAGGCATTCAACGTATAATATATAGAAAATATTTCGTAAAAAAATTATTAAACATATTTTAATCAATATTTGAATTGGACCGGTGCAGTGGTGCGACAGTCCATTATCTGATTGTCCAGTGATTCCGCAATACATATGTAGGTTTTATTTTTCTCTTCGTGCTATATTATGTACCTATATTGTATATTTGTATTATATTGTTATACTTGACTCATAAGCCATATATTATAAATGGTTATTATTGTACGTGCATCCCGTTATTCAAGTATACACACTCGTGAGTCGTAGACTTGATATTTTCATCCAGCTATCCATTTGGTCGTTTTACCGAAATCGTCCCGATCAGCGTGCTGTGTAGTCGATCGGAATGTAATCAAAACTTTATACCTACTGTGGACCAGGAAATCTGAATCGGCAGCTGGAAGACTCGCAACCAGGTGAGATAAATAGCCTAGTTCACGTCGGAACGTACCGTAGTGCCTGCCTGCGCAGAGGGCGGTGTCCGATAGACCGGTTATATTATATTATTATTTATTATATATATCCTATTGGTATAGGATATTATGACCGGTTCTATTTCCAGTACTAAATCGTATCTATAAAATGCGGTTATCCTTTGTAGAATGCACTTTGTTGACCATGCACGCCCGTTCCGAGGCCGATACACCGTAAAACCATTGTGTATATATTATTATTATTATATTTTGTGTGATAATAATAATATTATTATTATTTAAGTCGTCGCATAATATAATATATTTATTTCTTCGCGTTATGATATGACAATAATAGTATTATGCAAATCGTCATTCCCGTAAAACATGGAATTCGAAACGAGGTATCGCATTAACATATATTATTATACTATAAAAAAATAGCTATTATTATTATTATTCACAATACTATACGTCTGAATTTCAGGTTTTCGTACAGATCACACCTACAAAACGTGATCGAATAATATTATATTATGCTCGGTTATTCATTATTATATAGGTGTATGGTAGAAATTTTCGAATTTTTCGGCGGAATAATAATATGAGCAAATTGAGGATACCTATATCACCGATATTAGATATACCATATACCTAGGTCGGGCTAGGTGATTACCCCCGCGGCTTAGAATCCGAAATCACAACAGTAGTAATTTAATATAGAAGGTGCTTGCTAGTTGCTATAACAGACACCTACAGTATAAATTTATGATCAAGAAACACGTTCAATAACAATATATAAACATCGCCGGCTATAGGTTATAAGCACGATTATTATTTATAATGTGTATAAGTATATAGGTAGGTTTTAATGTATTATAAATTATTATTATTCCTATAAAACAAATTATTTATATTATTATATCCTTTTAAAATTATAAAAATAAATAAAAAAATAAAACCAAATTCGTCGATATATTATTATTATTATGGAATACCCGTGTTTATACATTATATAGAAAATGTATTAGCCTAATTCGTATATGATGGTGATCGATTGCAATGCACCTGATAATGTGTGTTTAAGTACTTAGGTAAACTGCTACTGTGATAGACTGATAGGTACTGATAATTATAGACTTTAGTCAATTTACCTAGTCTTGTAATATAGTTAGTGCCACTGCAGAAGAATTTGTCTGTAGTTAAATATAGGAACCTATATGGTATACATTATAGGTATATAGTCAACGTATAAGATTCGTTGAAATAATTTTACGATACCATAAATCATCTGAACTGGTTAGCCTTGCTTGTATTTATTGTATTTATTATTTAGTTATAGTGCGTAGACCCGAAGAAAGTAAAAAAAAAAAAGCACGCCGGATAAAAAGGCCATATAACATATTATTGCGCACCTGTGACATTACATGCACTTTTGTAAGAGACATTATGATAACAATCAGTACTTCGTTCTTATACCTAGGTCGAAGTTACATAATGCGATATGTAACTTTTTTTTTATTATCATTATTATTTTAAGGTATCAACCGCGTGGTTATTGGCCAACTTTATACAATTTTAATTATTTATAATACCTATGTAACTATAAAAACGGCCTGAAAGTTTTTTTAATTATTCCACAATTACACATCTGGCGTTTTCCATAAAAGAATGATATCGATGAATACGGATACCGTTGCAAAATGATCGTGTGGACATTATAATGTTTGTTAATATTCAGTGTAATACGAGTATATTATAATAGGTACTTAGGAATCGTGCTAAATTCAAGTAACTGTATTAGTAAAATTGTTGTAACTTGCATTGATTCGTTTTAAACATATAATAATAATATAAAAGTTAAAATTTGGATGCGAAAACGAAGTATTATAATTTAGTAGTCTCCACTTATTGAACTCACGCAGTTAACTCGTGGTTAATTAACTCATTCGCCTATTGGGCTAAAACAGGCTAGTCCCCATTTGCACTTGGAAAAAAAAATCGTTACACCGGTTAACGGGGTCAATTAATGTAAGTACACGGGTAATTGGACAAATGGCTAATAATGAGGTATATTTTGAACATTTTTATTGATTTGACTCTAATTGTAAAATGCATATGCATAATTTAGTGAAAATACTGAATACCTGTATGTTATGAATTTAGAAGCACATACGACATACATTGATCTATTTCACGTATAAATCACTTTATTATAACAAATATATATCTATTGACTATTACGTATAATAGCTAGGTACATAATACCATATTACCATATATTGTATGTATTTTTAGTCTTGGGCCTTTTGGCTCATTCACTCATTCGGTTAATGATGAGAAAAATCAAAATATTCTCTGTCCCAAAATAAGTCTAAAAAGTGGCATCAATGGTCGCTAACTGGTTGGGGGTGGGGGGGATAGATCCCCATGACATTTTTTTCAATGGTTATGATCACCATAAATTATACTTTTAATGATAAAATATAATATAACAGTACATTTTAAAAATCAACAATATCTCCTTCCATTCACCATACAACAAAATCATTTGACCGCTACTAAGCAACTAATTCTACTTCGTATATTGAACACTGTATTACGCATATATCGATAATGATAATATTATGATAGAAGCACCGGTAACTACACATTTTTCTACAGCATTGTCAATTTTTTTTCTGATTGAGGTAGGTATTATCCAGAAACATAAACTGGCCACCATATAAATTTATTTGAACACTATTAAGTATACAATCATCAACTATTATATTTTAATCTAAATGCACCCTATTATGTAAGAAAATAAATATTTAATTAAATACCTACATAATATTTTCAAGTACTGAATAAATATAGTAAAGTTATTTTGTTTCTCCAATATTATTAGGTAACTATATATAGTCATGTAATTATTTAGTACTATTTTATATTACTGATGGCATTTATGCCTGTAAACATGTGTTTTCAAGAACCTTTTAAACATTACTCGGCACTAATCACTATATAATAGGTAACTAGATTAATACCATAACTGGCTTTACAATATTGTACTCACAAAATTGGAATTTCTTATAGACTTATAAGTCTGGTCATCGATTTAGGGTCCTGCATTAGTTATAATATACCTATTAGATATTAGCTATTAGTGTATATGCATTATTAGAAATGGCAGCATAGGACATTTTAGAATAATCTAATAATTAGATAGTAACCGGGTGATAGATCACTTGAGGTTTTTGTATTATGTATAGCAATTGCAAAATCATTTTTAATACATAATTATTATTATTTTTCAGTGCAATTTTTACTACCTATTCTTTATTTTAATTTGCTAAATATTTGCTATTTTAGTGTTTTGATATTTGAATTGGGGCAACCCGTATATATATTATGAATAAATAAATAAATATATTGCTGTACCTAATTCATCAAACATTTGATATCTTATAAAAATATATTTTAACTTTGACATTTAAAATTCATACATTTTGATAAGTATGATCATGATCAGTATAAAGGTTAGAATAAAATATACAATAAAGGTATATTATACTATGGACGAATAAACAGATTCTCGCACTCAAATAGTATTTATGATAAGATCTAATAGCGTTTAATATGTAGTAGAAAAGTTCTAATTTATATAAACAAAATAAACAACATTTTAAGTTAGTGGTTGAAACTTGAAGTTTCAATTATTTACCTGTAATGACGGTAATATAATATAATTAATAATTGTATTAATCATACATGTTTATGTTTCAATACATAAATATTAATAATTTATAAACATATTTTATTGATTTTTTTTATGTACCTAATTGATGATAAATAATAATTAACATTATTCTAGATGGCGAGGAAGTGTCTACAAGCTTGTATGGAGGGAATTAGCAGCCTATTTAGTGGTTTATTTTGCCATAAATTTAGCATACAGGTTTGCATTCACGGAAGCCCAGCAAAAGTATGTTACAACATTAAAAATAACATTGAAATAAATATCATATACTAAACGGTCTCTTAAGGCGAGCATTTGTATTGTTGGTGATTTCTGTTTGATACTCGTATAGTTAAAATCCTATATAAATAATATACAAGATGAAAGAAATTCAAATTAGAAAATGTAGTAATATAGGTATACTTATACACCAGATATTGATGGTATACCTATATTAATTAATTAATATATAGAATGTTTTTATACCTATACGAGCACATTAATAATCTATTACCATCTAAGTTTATAATCACCAACATTCCAAATCGATGGCACTATTCTATACGAGTCAATTGTTGCACTTAGAATCCGTTTTAATGCGATTTAACTAGGTAACGACTGATGATTTTTTATTGTATTTTTAGGCTGTTCATAAAAATCCGGTGTTACTTAGCCGGTCATTCTGCGAGTGTTCCGTTGACGTTTGCTATGAGCTTCTACGTCGGTCTGGTGGTAAAGCGATGGTGGGAACAGTATAGGCTATTACCTTGGCCCGATACGTTGGCTCTTTTTGCAAGTGCGGCGATACCCGGGACGACGGTAAGTGCCTATTTAATAATATAATAAACAACATAATAATATAATTATGATATTATATAATAACACAATATATTATATTCTAACGGGCCGTATATAACCGTACTCGAGTATATAACTGCACGTCATAATCATAGGCGTAAAATTGTTTAAAAATCTAGGGAGCTAGAAATATTAATTAACACGTATTAACATAGTTCATTATACTTATGAGGTTAAGTTAGAAAATACTTTGGGGGTGGGGAAGCTTCAGGAATTTATACGGGGATAATCCTTAAACGCCCCAATTTACGCCTTATATGGTCATAATAATATTATAGTCTAGGAATTAGGTCATTAGAATGGTCCTATAGTAGGATCTATAAGATTTATTATAGGGTTTTCTAAATTTTTGAATGTATTTGTTCAAAACTTATGTAGACATTAATAACAGTGAAGTAGAAATGCGTATTTTGAAATGCATAGTACATTAATTATTTGTCTTTAAAAATGGTCCAAAAATCGTAAAATGTTATAGTACAATATTTACTGACAATATATTTGTATAGGTACAGTGTAAATTGTTAACCTTTAGTACGATCGTCTCCTCATCGATAATAAACATTTTAGCCAGGTTTTTTGTTATTGATATATGTTAACTAGGTACGTTTAGGTACCTACCCAGTTTATTAAATACTGTTCGAGCATATTCAAACAATTTCGAGTATTTTTAAACATATTTGATGATTTTTTTTAAGGCATGCACGCATGCATATTTTAAGGTTTTGTTTTATAGGGAATCGAATCTCTATATAAAAAAAATAACATATTATTGTTTATTTCAGGACGAGAGAGGGCGGCTTATGAGGAGAAACATAGTGAGGTACGCTGTACTGGCCTATGTCATCACTCTAAAGCAAGTGAGCATAAGGGTGAAAAAACGATTTCCCACATTACAACACATCGTCGACGCCGGTGAGTACTCAATCTCGATGTTTGTATATATAAAAGTGCAAGACGTGTCTGAATATATTGTAATTATACCTAAGTAGGTAGTAGGTACATAAACAACCAGCGATAGCCTAGATTATAATAAACTATATTATTATGACTACGTTATCAAATGTTTTAAATGACCGTAACATTGTTTATTATCGACTTGATTAATAATAATATTATATCTGTACACACGTGGTGCCCGAGACTCGACCGGTTTTTTTTTCGCACATAGGACTAACCCAGAACCTGTTGCATATCAATTTATTCAAAGAATGTGCGACTGTTACGGGTCTCGAAGCGGTTTGAGAATAAATTGGATCATTCCGTAGATTTACATCGATCAGATTTACATTCGAACATCGCCTTTTATTAATATCGCGACAGCTGTAGGCACAACTTTATTATTGTAATATACGCCTATGCGCAAGAGACATATTGTTATATTATAAGTACCGTCATTATATATAGTCATTATTCATTTTTCGTAATAAACTAGCAAACTTTTTAATCGTATAAAGTACAATAAAAATATAAAATATATTAGCTTTACGTGAGTATAATACGGTCCTGCAGATATTATAATATTATAGTTTTGCGCCTTTTACACACATTCGGTCCCTGCGGCAGATTTCGAATCAGCCGTGTCGAAATAGAATTGACAATATACATATTGGTAGGTGACATGTGATTCGTTTGATGTAATAGAAAATACAGATATTTCTGTTAAAGCATTTAGTGGGGTATAACTTTTTTTTTTTGTTTGTTTGTAAATCGCGGCGATGCAAGGGGGCACTTCATCCGGAGATAGTCCTTCCCCCTATTGGGGTATACCTAGGTATATAATAATACAATATTCATCTTAATACGATATTATAGAATTTTTTCTTTTAAAATTACAAAAATCGACGAAGTATAATTTTTGCAGTCAAATGGATTACCCTGTAGAACGCGTGCAGGATAACAATATTTGAACAATGCCCAATAGTCGGTATAGTGTTTTTACGCGCAAGGCTATACCTATACTGCTTAATATAGATAGTATACCTATACACCTATATAATATAGTATATACGGTAGGTACACTCTATATAGGTACCTATACTACACAACACTGGGATGTGATCGTTACGATTGGATTAGTTTTGACAATAACAATCGTCAACTGACATAATTTTACCATCGTGTCATTCTTAATTCGATCACATATATTGTGTATCACACACGCTTTATTACAAAATATATAAACACACCGCTGAAAACAATATACTATTTACGATTACTC